>CAUYUJ010007724.1:260954-275954 GCA_963575745.1 Prorocentrum cordatum
CCGGCACGCGAAAGCATGGCCACCCGCGGTCAAGGGAGGGACGCGCCGACAGGCGCTCGGCGCAGCATGCAGATGACACAGTAACCGGCAACTCCCAAGTGGCCATCATCCTGTAACGATAGCCCTCATCATGCTGAAGCTGCTCCAGCGGCTGCTGCATGTTCTCGCGCTGTCTTTCGCTGCCGCTTCGCATTATCCGCGGCGGTGGCCCAGTGCTTGACGGCCGCCATGATCTGCCCCTCCTCCTGCAATGGCCCCGAGTCCAAGAACTCGCGGTGGAAGGCGTCGAGCTCTTCCAAATCGCCCGCGCCCATTGGCACCGCCGTCGCGTCCGCTGTCACACGCCCCTCTCGCGAAGGCACGCGCTGCCGCGGCGGTGGCAGCTGGGCACCAGAGCTCGCAGAGCGGCCCCCCTCAGCCTTCTTCTCGAGGTCACGCAGGGCCTCGAACGACTTCGCGACGCTAGCCCGGAGCATGCCATCGGCCCCAGCCGGCGCCAACAAGTCCCCCAGCTTTCCAACAGGTAGGTCGAGAGCGGGAACCAAGGTCTCGAGCGTGAAATCGCCCTGCTCCGGACCGGGCGACCTCGTAGCAACTGCGTCGATGAACCTCCAGCTCAGCCCACTCATTGGCCAACACTCGCGCCACCCGGCGGGCCTCCTGCAACTCCTGGGCGACCTCAGCCCGCTGCTGCTTGATGCTTTTGGTGGCCTGGTCCCGCTTGTCCATCCGGCCCCGGAGCGCGCCGACCCTGGTCGCCCAGTGCTGCGCCCGGGCGGCGCGCGGCTTGCTGGAGACCAGCCCACCTTTGATCCCGTCGCGCTCCTCGACGAGGTCGGTTGGCGAGGACCCTGTCCGCGGGCAAACCAAGCTGGCGGGGCGACACCGCGATCTCGGCCAAGCGCGTCTGGTCGGGGCCATCACCTTCGGCCTCAGGTCGCAGCGCCTGGGCGCCACGAGACCGGGCCCCCTTGGATTCTTGCAGGGCCTTGGAGAGACGCGCGATCACAAGGTCCTTGTCGCGCAGAACATGCTGCTGGCCCTTTCCGGCACCGTTGGGCATGACATGGCGCCTGGGACCTTCGGGGCCCTGGGCCCACCGAGCGACGTGACCTTCGCTGCGCGACGCTACGCGCATGTGCTCTCGCCGCCCCCGTTCCACCAGCGCCCCCCCGACTTGGGGCGCAAGCACCGACGGCAATACCAGGGTCCAGCCCATGCCGCGCGCGAGTTGGCAGCAGGAAAACCATCTGCCATCGCACAGCGAAAAAATTGAAGAAATATCACGCGGGACTTACGGCCCCGAACCGGCATGTGGAAGCGAGCGAATGCTGCGCCACCAGCCAGGGTAGGCGATCTGGGCAGCACGGAAGCGGCGAGGGCCGCGGATCCCTCCTGCCAATGTCAAGTCCTGAGCGCAACGCTACGGACTTGAGCCAAAAGGGCCACGGAGGGAGGAGAAGGAGGGAGAAGGGGGGAGGACGAGAAAAGGGAGGAGGAGGAAGACGAGCAAGGTGGGCGCGAGCGGGGGGGGGATGCGTCATGGCTGTTGGTCAAATGCTGGGGTGGCCAGGTTGCCCCTGGAAGTTGCATGAGGCCCAAGAAGGCGGGAGGAAGGAAGGAGGACAAAAAATGGTTGCTGACTATTCTGGAGGCGGTGGAGGAGGGAGATGGGACCGACAGGGGCCTAAGAAGCAAGGTCTGGCATTCGCTCGAGCTCGCGAACGTGCAACCTAGAAAAAGCAAATGAACTGGCGGTACAAGTCGAAACGCTCGTGCCAGCGGTGAGACATGTTGCGAGAAGAAACATCACCCTTCGAACAGCTACTGGAGCCTTCTTGGCCTTGGGCGCGCCGATCTCCTGCATGATGCCGTTGATCAGCCGCTCGAGCGCCTCCGTCGCGCTCTGCTGATTCTCCCGTTTGCGCCCCAACTCGCTGGGCTGAACGGATGCGGGCTTCTCCTCGGCGTGTTCCGAATAGAGTTGCTCTCCCTCGCGAGGCTGGGCGGCGAAGACCTCTTCTGCACCTTCCACGTCGTCGAGTTTCTTGCTACTGCTTCGTAGCTTGTCAAGACGACGCACACGCTCATCCTTACTCTGCGGCTGGGAGTTGGCTTCTGAACCTGCTCCGACGTCGCTGCCAGGTGCGTGCCCTCCTGACTCCTGCTTCGAGCTTCCTGATTTTCCGCCACAACTGGTTGAGTTCGCGGTGTTCCTGGGCGTCCAGTTGTGACATGCTAGCCCACCATGAGCTCACAGCTCCTTGCTCCCACCAATCGTCTCCGCAGCTGCGACAGACGCGCCTGGTGCCCCAATTCTTCTTGGCGCCGGACCGTGGGCAATCACAGGCTTTGGGCTGGCTGCGTGCGCCGCCACTACCGCCTGTCCGACCGCAACCTGGTCTGCCTCCTCTGTCGCCCGTGCCACCGCCACCGCGCGCGGCACCTCGAGCACCACCACCAAGCCCTGCCACTGGTCGAGCCCGCGCAAGCAAGGCTCCCGATCGGGCGACCGGGGCAGGGTGTCGGAAAGGAAATGGAAATCGAGAAACTGTGACCGCGGAGGCTTCGCTGAAAGCTTGGTCTATTTTGAATATGACCCAAGAAGTGGCGCGACAACTGGGAACAGCCACATGGGACCAGACACCTGCCCTAATCGCGCCATTTTGAGCAACAATGGCTAAGGATGGTGGTGATGATGATGATGATGATGATGATGATGATGATGATGGTGATGGTGATGGTGATGGTGATGGTGATGGTGATGGTGATGGTGATGGTGTTGGTGATGGTGATGGTGATGGTGATGATGGTGATGGTGATGATGCTGGTGATGATAGTGATGATGGTGAAGAGGACGGTGATGGTGATGGTGATGCTGATGATGGTGATAATGATGATAATGATGATAATGATGATAATGATGACGACGGACATGATGATGGCAGGGAAAACAAGGGCAACAACAACAGAAACAACAACAATAACACTAATGCTACTAAAGAAGAGGATGATGATGCTGGTGATGATGATGATGATGACGCTGACGATGGCGATAACAATTGCGATGATGGTGGTGATGGTGATGATGGTGATGAGGGTGATGATGATGATGACGATGCTGCTGATGATGATAATGGTGATGATGCTGATGATGATGACGATGAAGATGATAGTGATGGTGGTGATGGTGATGGTGACGAATTGGAGGTGCCGAGTGATGACGAGAAGGCAGGGTACGAGAACGACGAGGGGGGGAGGAGCAGGAAGAGGGAGATGGAACAGAAGAAGGGGGAGGGAGGAAGAGGAAGAGGAGGACCAGGAGGAGGATCACGACATATTTGGCGCCTCACCAAACAACCTCAGCTTGGTCAAGCCCATCGTGAACTCCTTGACGCGGGTCGAGACTTTCATGTTGATGTTGCAATTCGACTCCCACTGCATCTTCTGTAGGGGCAGGGGCAGGGAAGCAAGCAGCGAGGACCATGAACACGCGAGTGAAACATGAGATGCTAATGGTGGAGCAGAAGAAAGAGTACGAGAGGAAGGAAGAGGAGGGAAAGCTGTGGGGGAGGAGGACGAGGGAGGAGGGAGGAGGAAGAGGGAGGAGGACGAGAAGGAGGTGGAAAGGGAAGGGGGACGGTTGCATATAGCATATAAGTATACATACATATATATATATATATGCACTTGTGGCACAATGGAAAATGACAACGCCATTTTTTCTCATCGTGTAAGTGCGTGTTCTCGAGTTGTGCGCTCTGGCGTTCCACCTGAATGGGCAGCCCTTTGGGCTGCCACCGAAACACCCAAACTGGTCGCGACTGTACGGGACTTCGACGCGTGGGGCCCGCGCTGGCACGCCAAAGTGGGCAAAACACTCCCTCGTGCTCCCTCGAGCAGTTGAGAAAGGACGTCTCGCCGGCAGGGCCGCACGGGCACACGGTCTTGGACCAGGAACCGCAGGGGCAACCATCAGCACACACGACTGCTTGTTGGAGAGGCTCTACGCTGGGTACCCACACAGACTACGCGTCGTTCATGTCTAATCGTGATCATTTCTAATTGCGGTCGCTGCTAATTGTTCCTGGCCCCCTAGTGGCCAGGAAGAGGCCCAGGATAGAACAATTAGAAGTGAAAGGATTTTGGTACAAAAAAATCAAAGAACTCGAAGAATCATAAATAAACAATGCGTACCCACACAGGACTACCTGGGCACTTGCCCAACCTTTGCCTCCATCGGGCGCCGTGCGGGCGGCCCGGCACGCCACTCGAGTAGGGGGAGGGCCTGCTGCCGTGGACCGACCTCGGGAGCGCCGCGATCGCTGCGCGAAGCGCGGGAGGTGCCCAGAGGCTGGATACGACGAGGCGCGTCGTGTTTGCCCAGCTCCACGCTCCTCCCTCCCCTCGCCTTCCTTGCCCCCCCCCTGTCCACAGCCATCTGGCGGTCCATGTTCGCGACAGCCCAGCGGTGCCCCGTGCGAGCGGCAGGCGGCAGCGGCAGCAGGAGTCGGCGCCCCAAGGGGCGAGAGGGAGGAAGAGGAGGGCGGGACGAGAAGTATCGGGGGACGGCGAGGAGGAGAGGGGAGGATGACAAGCTAGGTGCGCTCGCGTCATATCTGACGTCCTGCCCCTCCCTCCCATCCCTTACCATGGCGCCGATTTTCTCTATCCGCGGACGCGTGTCGCAGCGGACCTGTGGCTCCGCGCGCGCGTGCGTAGTGGGTGGTGGTGCGCGTGCGTGCGTGCGTGCGTGTGTGCGTGGTTGTGGTGGTGGTGGTGGTGCTGCTGCTGGTGCTGGTGCTGGTGGTGGTGGTGGTGCTGGTGGTGGTTGTGGTGGTGGTGGTGGTGCTGGTGATGGTGCTGGTGGTGCTGGTGGTGGTGTGTGTGTATGTGTGTATGTGTGTATGTGTATGTGTGTATGTGTATATGTGTATATGTGTATATGTGTGTATGTGTGTATGTGTGTATGTGTGTATGTGTGTATGTGTGTATGTGTGTATGTGTGTATGTGTGTATGTGTGTATGTGTGAATGTGTGACTGTGTGAATGTGTATATGTGTGTATGTGTGTATGTGTGTATGTGTGTATGTGTGTATGTGTGTATGTGTGTATGTGTGTATGTGTGTATGTGTGTATGTGTGTATGTGTGTATGTGTATGTGTATGTGTGTATGTGTGTATGTGTGTATGTGTGTATGTGTGTATGTGTGTATGTGTGTATGCGTGTATGCGTGTATGCGTGTATGTGTGTATGTGTGTGTGGTGTGTGTGGTGTGCGTGTGCGTGTGTGCGTGTGTGCGTGTGTGCGTGTGTGCGTGTGTGCGTGTGCGTGTGCGTGTGCGTGTGCGTGTGTGCGCGTGTGCTGTGGCATGGCACGGGAAATGACGCCAGCGCTGCAGCGGGAGCACGAGTCGAAACGGGCGGAAGCGCGGAAATGAGGCCAGCGCTGCAGCGGGAGCACGATTCGGAATGAGCGGAAGCACGGAAATGAGGCCAGCGCTGCAGCGGGAGCACGATTCGGAACGAGCGGGGCCCGAAAATGAGGCCGGCGCCTCAGCGAGAGCAGCAGTTTGGAAAAAAATGCAAGCGAAAACCCAACTCCCAGGAATCCCCTGTGTAAAAAAGCAGGACGCGGGGGGGGGTCGGCTACTCCCAGGCCGTCATCAGGGGAAGAGGGAGAGTAGTATTCATATTGAGTACTTGTGGAAGAGAAGGAACAGAGTAAACTCATGATGGACCAACAATGCCGCAACACACCCTCCGCTCCCAAGCCCCCTCCTCGCAAGCCACTACAAACCGTTTATTTTCCCTAGAAGAAGCTAGAAGAAGCGTCCCAGACCTGTACCCAGGGGGGGCTGCCATTCAAGCGAAGGCCCCTTTGGGAAAAGAACTGCCTTTCTCTCCTCTGGCGAGCAATAAGGAATGCAAAAGAGTGATGTCATGCGTGGCAACGAAGTGTCAGCCAATATTCGGGTGTTGTACTAGGACCGCCCCCCCCATATGGGGTGACTGTTTCGCAAAATTTACAGCCCGAATCGTGACCCCGATGAGAAACTCAACCAATAGACCCGCTTGTAACAAACATCAGTCTTCCATCCATGCATCTGCGACCTAGATTCGAGCCTCTGGTCTCTGCAAATAAGGCGAAGTAAACGAAAGCCGCATTCCCCAAACAAATGTTTGCACTTAGGGGTTCTCATTTGCATTAACAATTTCGGGACCCTCCCCGCGAAATCGCCGCCGCGCCGCCCGTCGCCGCCCGTCGTTGCTTGTTGCCGTCGCCGCCCGTCGCCGCCATCCCGGCCCGTCGCCGCCCGCGCCTCCCGTCGCCGCCCGTCGCGGCGCCCGCGGGCGACCACCAATGAACACATGAAAAACGCCCCCCGCCCCCCACATGAGGAACTTTACACCAATGGGACCGTCAAACGACGCGCGAACTGAGAGCGGAAACTGCTCGACAGTCAACCAACGACAACGCCGCGACATTCAATGCGAACGGAGCGGAGCTGCCATGCTCATTGGCATTCGAACTTGGCGTTTCCTTGTGCTGGCACACGGTCAATGCTCAAAACCATTGGACGTTCGCGCGCTCGTGCCAGGGCAAAAACCACGGGCGCGTCGGCCCTTGGCGGCGCTGGCAAGAGCCCCACGCGGCGCCCGGGGCCCACCCCGCACGGGCGTGCATCGAAAAGTTTAGATCAACTCCAAAAACAAAGTTTAGGCACCAGGCCATATATATATATAAACTCCATATGAAATCAACCTAAACTTCTCCGAAGCAGAAAGTCTCGCGCGGGAGAGCCCCGGAAAGTTTCCACAAACAGAAAACGCGTTTATATAAACGCCAACAAACTTTACATTGGCCCAGTTGCCTTAGAAACGCTCCCGATCTAAACCTTTCTGCCGGCGGGGTCAGGAGGGGGCGACGGAGGCGGGCGCGGAGGGCCCTCGGCTGGGCCAGCGGCGCTGCCGCGCGAGGGACAGCGAAAAACAGCCGACAGCACAAAAACGCCAACCGAAGCACGGGGCGCCTGCGAGGCACCCAACCGAACAACCCGCAAACAACAGCTGGTCTTCTGGAGACCGAGGATAAAGCCCCTCTGGTTGCGAACGGAAGCTGGGCGCTGGAACGCCGAACTCTACAAGTCTAGCGCGCTGGACCTGCGGCTCCGGCACGTTTCCACCCCTGTCTGTTGCAGCGCCTTCTCGGGGGCGCCCTGCGGCCCCGAGCCTGCCCCGGGAACTTAAAAACACGATCTCTGGGAAATTCGCCCCCGTACTTGGGCCCCCCCCTTCGCGGGCTGCGCGCGGGAGGCAGCGGAACTCCAGCACGTCTCTGCGCGTCGCCGCGGCGAGAGCAGCAATTGGCCCACCCTCGGGCGGCCGCCAGTTCCACCGAGCGCGGCGAAGGCAACGCGGGCGTCGAGTCGACGCCGGCACTTGCACACACAAGCTGCGCGGCGCTCGGGCGAGGACAGCACGTCGCTCGCCTTCGCGCGGCCCCGCAGCCGCCGCTCGCGCGCGATCCGGCGAGCGAAAAACGCGACGCGCCCAATCGGACGCGCACCTTCCCCGACGCCCCGCCGATCGACCGCGAATCGCGGCCTCGGACCGGCAGCCCCCGAACGCTGGAGTCTCCAAGCGCGCGAGGCCTCGTTCCTTCAAGCGCGGAGCTGGCGCGCCTAGCCCGGCTGCGCCACGGCCGCCTCTGCGCCGCGGCACACGTCTGGGCGGGTCGCCGGACGGCCCCCGAAACGCGCCCGCGCCCGCGCTCCGCCGCGCGGACGCGGCCACCGCCATCGCGCGGGCAACGACCGCGCGCGAGAATTCAGCTCTGCGCCGCGCGGGCAACGCGCGCGCCCCTCCGGGGCCGCGCGCCGACTGGGCGCGAACGCGCGCTCTCTTGCAGCACCCGGGCCGCAGCCGCCAGAGCGGGGCCCGCGGGCGCGGAGGTGGCCGCGGGCCCCGCGCCAGCGGCGCCCGCGGCGGCGGGCGGGCCCCCCCACGCCGCGCCCGGCCGGGCGCCCGCAGAGGAGCGGCCGGGCCCGCCACTGCAGATGCAGGCAGAACCGCGTTCTGACACCAAGCTGGACGCTTCGGCGCAGGGCGCGCCCCGCCCGGCGCCGGTTTTCCCCGCGCGGCCTCGTCTTTCCGTGGCGCGAGCCACCCGTCCGAGCGAACGCCGCGGACGCACTCGGCGCGCCATGCGAGCCCGCGCTCGGCGGCGAGGGGGTCGCGCCCATCGAATCCGCCGCCACATCCCGACCGAGACGCGAACTCAGGGGGTCCTAAGACCCTTTCGAAATCTCCGATGTATTAACGCTGCAAACGGTCTCCCGAAGGCGGGGGGAACGGAGATCCGACGCATTTGACACGGCCCTGAGGGAAGCACGAACCCCATGCCATCCCGCGCCAAAAACCGCCCCGAGACCCTTTCACGCGGGTGCTTCCGATAGGCTAACGGCGGATGCCAGGAAGGCGCCGTCGTTCTCAATGGCTAATCCAGAAACGCATGAAAGACGAAATGCCACGAGCACCCTTGAGACCGCGCGCATCGCGCGCCATCTTTGGCGAGGAAAAGATTGCAAGCTACACGGCTGCGGACATTTCGCCCACGCGGCCATGCGCGACTGCCCCAGCGCACGCGGGGGCAACGAAGACTTACGGGGGGCATTGGAACCTCCGCAGCCCCGATCCCCACGCCCCCGCCAGAGCCGCGCTTGCCAGCGCCCAACAGGAATTGAGCGAACGCGGGCCGGCACCCGGCGAAACCTCAGACAGCCCGCCCGGCGCGCGAGGCGCCCGCGAGGGGGCCCGGGAACGAACTCGCCCGCGAGCGGAAGCCTGGAATAGGCACCACAACCAACGCAGGGGGTCGCCTCAACTGGGAAAGGGACCGTCGATCTGTCGGCGGCCATACATCGGCCACCCAAGAGGCCCGAGTTGGGCGCCCGAGTTATCCGGGGTAACTCGGGTCCGGGGTAACTCGGGTTTGGATTCCCGAAAAAAGGAACCCGAGTTATCCCTGACCCGAGTTACCCCTGATGATTCGGGGCTCTGGACGCCCGAGTTATCCGGGGTAACTCGGGTTTGGATTCCCGAAAAAGGAACCCGAGTTATCCCTGACCCGAGTTACCCCTGATGATTCGGGGCTCTGACCGAGCGTCACCGCCACCGCCGCGATCAGGACCATCTGCCCTCGGCAGGGGCACACCGCCGACATTGGCGCCGGCGTCGACCTGCACGCCTCCGCGCCCCCTCGCCCGGCAAAAAAGTAGCCGCGACGCTCCGCGACAGACAGGGGCGGGCGGCCGCGGGCCTCGTTTCATGTCGAGCCTGTCCCTCTACAGGGGGATATTCGACGATTTCTGTTTTAACATATTTTTTATTAAAACTAGTCCCCTGTCTATTTTTGGCTGATTTGTTTGGCTATTGTTGGGCCATTTGTTCCGTCGGAAATCCCCCTGTAGGGGGACAGGCCCGACTTCAGCCTCGTCGGCAAAGCTGCCCAGTGGCAGACCCACTTGACACGCCTTCCCAGCAAGCGCGCCCCGCTCGCCGCGCGGCCCACGCGCCGACAGGAGCCTCTTGACGCCGGGGCGATCCGTCCGAGCGTCGCTCCTGCTCGCCGAGTTGCGATTCGCCTCGCCGCGGCCGCCGGCTTCCTCGCGACCCCCCCAATCGAAGACGCACGGGGGCGGCTCGGCCAAGGCCCCGACCGGGCCTCGACGCTGCCCAGAGGCCGCCGCAATCCACGACGTCGTCGTCGTCGTCGTCGTCGTCGCCGTCGTCGTCGTCGTCATCGTCGTCATCGTCGTCGTTTTCGCGGTCGGCGTGGCGCTCGTCGTCGTCGACGCCGTCGTGGATGGCGGCGACGACGGCGCCCTTCACGCGTGAAGCGGCGCCCTTGCAGGTCGGGCGCACCGGGGAGGGCGCGACGGGGGGTCGCGAACACCGTCGCGGAGGCGGCGCGGCGGAGCCGAGAGCGAGGGGCGCCGCGCGCAGCATCGCGAGGCGCGGCTCCGAACGCGGGGCCTTCGACGAGACGCCCGCCGATTCCGAACTGCGCCCTGCCGGGCAAACTGGGCACGAGGAGGCCCCTGCCGGCCACGAGAGGCACATCTTCACGCGGACAGCCAGCGACCAACGCAGCGCATGTCTCCCCTTGGCGATGCGCCAGGGACCTGGCCAACACGACCCTGCCGGAACGCTCCACGCGGAAAAAGACAAGCGTTGGACTGCAGATTCCCGCGCCCACACGCCGAAACATCGATGCGCAACTAATCCCACAGGAGGAGGAGTGAGAAAGAGAGGAGGAGGAGTCCGAAAGGAGGAGGAGGAGGAGGAGGAGGAGAAGGAGGGGGAGGAGGAGGAGGAGGAGGAGGAGTCCGAGAGGAGGAGGAGGAGGAGGAGGAGGAGGAGGCCCGCCGAACGCAACGAAATCGCGCCAGAGGCGCAGGCAATGAACCTCGCAGCATGGAGGCAGCTCACATCTCCATCCAACATAGAAAACCATCGAGCACGCAGGCATGCGAGACAAACAAGCGGGCGATGAGCCTAACATCCAGCGCACTTCCCAAGCATATGAACACGGGCATGCCGCACGCGAGGGCGGCCACACTGTCAGCGCAAGCGGCCAGTGATTCAGGACAGCGCGGGCTCCTGGCGGGAGAGGGCCCAAGAAGACCTGCCCCTGCGTGCCGACGCTGCACATGGCGCAGAAAGACTGGGCAACATCCAGCTCGCCGCTGAACCCGATTTGCTGCCAGAACCGGCGCGACGCCGCAGCGCGGCCAGGACCGCCCGATCCACGTGACGCGTGTCGGAGCGTCGCCCAGCAGCAGGGCTTCGCCCCAGGCGAGGACCGTGGCCTCGTCCATGCTGGAGTCTAGCGCTCCTATGTTCTTCGTCGTCCACCACCAGACACCGCGCGCCTTGATCACCTCCTCCCCCGACAGGAAGACCGCGGTGAGCGGGTCAGTGGCCACCTCCTCGAACGTCCTGCTGTTCCAGTTTCAGAGGCGCCGCACCCAAAGCTCCACCTGCGCGTTTTTTTTTTGACATCAACGCCACGCCTCCAAAACCTTGGACTGACCAAGGAAACGAGCCAGCAGCGGAGAGGGATGCTGGCACCTTGACGTTGCAGGCGTCTGAAAAGCGCACTGAACCTCCGCGCGGTACGAGATTGCCCAACCCGCGGTTGCCGCGACTTGGACGGCGTTGATGAAGCGGGCCCTGGTTACTCTGCGCCGTCGTCAAATCGACGTCGCGACGGTTCTGAACTCGCTCGAGTTCCGAAGTGCAGGCGCTGGGGCCGGCGCAGGGCCGATCCTTGGCGCGGGTCGGGGAACGGCGACCGCCTGGGGCCCCAGCGCACCCCGGTCTGCCCAGAGACATCTGGGCGGCGTCGCGCCAGCGGCCGTCTGGAGCAGCGCCTCGCCCCCCCCCATAGTTTCCTGGCGCAACGAATGGTTCACCGCCTCCGCGGCCACCTCGATGAACTGCTGCGCAGCACCAGCCCGGTCGTCTTGGTGGATAGCCTCGTCAGAGGCGGCCGCAGCAGCAGCAGCATCCCTCGCTGAGCCAGCGCGTTCTTCCACAACAAGCGCGCGGGAGGCATCGTGGGCCGACGAGGCCGGATCGGAGCTGCTGTGCGGCTGTCCAGCGCCTGCCAGCCGCTGGGGGGCAGTCAGTCCAGTCTGGGCCCCAGGGGCCTCTACCGCGGGGTTTCCCCCTCTGGTTGCTGTGAATGAGTGTGTGTTGTAGCTTCACGTGGCAGAAAGCCAGCCACGAAAAGTAATTTGACGGCCTCTGAGGGGGGGCGCTAATCAAGGACCCCCCTTCTGATCTATGGCCTCCAAGACGGCCCGAGGAAAGCCCAGCAAAAGACCCATGAGATCCCCTCTTTCACAAACGGCGGTTTGCACTCACGGGCTGGTGCTTTTGCTGCTGAGGCAACGGGATGGGTTCACCGAAGATCAGCCACGTTGCCGCCCCGTGCCGCCTCGTGAGCGCCCCGTGCGCGGGGAGGAGGAGGAGGAGGAGGAGGAGGAGGAGGAGGAGGAGGAGGAGGAGGAGGAGGAGGAGGAGGAGGAGGAGGAGGTGGGTTGCCCGAGGATTCGCCGCGTTGCCGCCTCGTGCCGCCACGCCGGGCGCCCCGTGCACGCCCCGTGCGCTGGGGGGGGGGGCTGTCCCCCGAGGGTTCGCCACGCCGCCGCCACGCTGCCGCCTCGCGGACGCTCCGTGGACGCCCCGTGCGCCGGGTGGGCTCCGCCCGTGTCTGCCACGCTGCCGCCCGTGCCGCCTCGTGGCTACAGGGGGATTTTCGACGCAAAATAAGAGATATCCCCAAAACTGTCAAAACATAGTCCAAAAATAATCTGGGGACTATTTTTTGACCTTTTGGGGGTAGTTTTTAGGTATTTCTTATTTTTCGTCGAAAATCCCCCTGTAGGGGGGCAGGCCCGACTTAACCCTAACACCCCCGCTTCGCTCCCGTCCGCGCCGCCCTTGGTTTCGAGTTTGGCATCTCCCAGGCGCCCCGTGCGCTGAGTTTTTTGTTTGTGGTTAGTATTTCCGCCTGCCCCGTGCGCTGCGCTTACACCATCATACCTTACGCATCATAGCTTGCACCATCTAGCGTAGACCATATAGTCCCGACCACACACAGTTCACGGCACAGCTTCCACCACACGGACTGCACCGCATGTGTTTCACCTCTAGCTCACTCCGCATAGCGTACACTACATAGCTCACGAAACATGACTAACAGCGCATAGCGTACACCTCCATAGCTTACACCGCATAGCTTATACAGCATAGCTTACACCTCCATAGCTTACACCGCATAGCTCTCACCGCCACAGTTGAATGATTCACTGCTTGGGGTCCAAGCTGAGTAACATATCCCTCCTCTGGTTCACCCATTGATTTCCATCCCCTGCTTCTCCATGCTTCCCCGTTGCTTTTCCAGTGGGGCGGTATTATGACTAGCCTCCGAAGGTTTGTGCTTCCCTCCTGGTGTCCCTCCTTTGTTTTCCTCCTCTGTTCCCGTCCTCTGTTTCCCTCCTGGTTTCCCTCCTCTCCTCTGCTTCCCGTCTCTGCGTTCCTCCCGGTGCCCCCTGCTTACCCTTGCACGGAGAACTAGGAAGCACTCACCTCCTCAGGTTCGTGTGCAGACCTCCGGATGCCAATGTGTGTCCTCCCAGTTCTCCTCCGAGAAGAGGTGGGGGGCAGCCAGGAGAAACAGGAGGTGGGAGGAGTGGGCAGAGGACAGAGGATCAGAGGATCTAGAGAAGTCGAAAAGGAAGAGGAGAGGGGGGAGACAAGACAGACGGGAGAGAAGGGAGAGAGGGGAGGGGAAACAGGCGGTAGGAGGAAGGTTGGCTGGTGCTGACTCGGCTGCGGGCATTGCATAAGCATGCCTCGAATGCCCCCGAGTGGCGAAGCTCCGAGAGTAGCATGATGAGCAAGCGACCTGACAGCAGGGAGCAGGCGACGGCCTCGCCACCGTGCAGTGAAGGCCTAACAGCAGGAAGCAGGCGGCGGCCCAGCAGCAGGGAAAGGCCGTAGCAGCGGTGTTGGGCTAAGCAGAGAGGGAAGGAAGAAGATTTTCTTTTTTTTAGGGAGAAGATGGGAGCGGACCGCATGATTCAAGAACCACCGTTGTAACGCGAATGCCGGTTGCACTTGAAAGCCGTTCTTTTCCTCACCAAGCGTGTGGGAACGGACGCACACAGTGCAGTAAAGTGTCCGGCCTGCCGGGCTTCCCACTTGAGAGGAGGAGGAGGAGGAAGGGAAGGAAGAAGAAAATGTAGGAAGGAAAAAAAAGAACGGCAAGGGCTAAGCCCGATAGACACAGCTACCGCTGAGGGCATCACGCGTCTCGGAGACGCGACCATCGTTCCTTCTGCGCCAGGTGGCAGTGCCTCTGAGAGGCTGTCGCCTGGTCACCCTCAGCGAAGACGTGCCGAAAGGATGGGGAAGAAGGTCTGGTGAAGAAGAAGGTGGGGGTCATGGAGCAGGCATGTGGCAAACAGGCATGCGACCGAAGCCATGCACTCGCGGGCGCGCGAGCAAGCCATCCTGTAAGCGGCGGCGAGACCTGGGGTGGGACTGCAGCGCAGAGGCTCACCAGGGTAGGCACCTAGGCGAGGGCTCTAACGGACAGCATTGCTGCCTTGCCTACTAGGACCACACTCCTTGCCTGCGCTGCCCGGCCCGGCACTCCCTGCCTGGCCGCGAGCGGAGAAGGGCGAGAGGAGCGGCAAGCACTGCTGCTCCGGCGGCAGTCACCAGGGGAGATCCGCATCCGGTGCAGGCAGGATAAAAAAAAGGTTGCCCTGGTGACATGGCTTGCCCTGAGCACTGCGAGTGCTCGTTCTGGCCCCGGTGCCCTGTGCGTGGTGCTCTGTGGCTGGTGCCCTGTTGTACTTTGAGCGCTGCGATGGCTCGTTCTGGCCCTGGCGCCGGTAGGGTGGCGCTATCTGGCTGGTGCCCTATGATTGTGACTGCCCGTTCTTGCCCTGGCGCCCTACGGGTGGCGCTATCTGGCTGGTGCTGTATGATGCCCTGAGTGTTGCGACTGCTCGTTCTTGCCCTGGCGCCCTACGGGTGGCGCTGTCTGGCTGGTGCTATATGATGCCTTTCGTCGTGCAATTGCTCGTTCGTGCGGTGGCACCCAATGGGTGGTGCTCTATGACTGCGGCACTCGCATGCACGGCACAGGCTGCACCGCACAAACTGCACCGCATAGAGTTCACCACATGTATCGATCGCGAGTACAGGGGACTGCTGCTGGAGGCCCACGCTGGCAATCGTTCTATTCCTGATAACATTATATGCCCCCTCCTCGTTGACGTCGTCGTTCTCCTTTCGCTCCCAATGTGCGCCCGCCTCCTCCTACTCATCGTCCCCTTCCGCCCTCAAAAACCGGAGACCCGACATGTCCTGGGGCGTGGTCTGACCAGAATTTCAAGCAAGTCCAGCCGTGGCGACG
>CAUYUJ010007724.1:283454-325954 GCA_963575745.1 Prorocentrum cordatum
AAGATTGATAACCCCATTGTGTTCTTAAGAATTCACAAGATCGCGGGCGCCTTCTTTTTCTGAAAATTGATATTGCGAAACCATATGTTTGTTGTGTGGCTTCGGGACATTCGATTTTGAGATCCTTGCGAAACCGAAGGTTGTTGACGGATCTCGGCATGCGCGCGACGACGCGCGCGCGTGCACTTCGCCCAGTTGTTTGCACAAGGTTTCTCGCGACATCACGCGCGCCATGGCGTTCGAACAATTTCGACATGCGCGCGCGAAGCCCGCTTGGTAGCACGCCATGCACATGCTGAAAACCTAGGGCTTCTTAAGAATTCGCAAGAGCGCCCGCGCAAACGCTTGATGTAAAATCCGCGCTGCGAAACCACATGTGCTTATATGTATGTGTATATATATGTATTGTTTGGATGCTCGAGGTTGGAACCCTGACGAAAACTGCGGTTGCCGACGGATTCCGGCATGCGCGCGGGACGACGCGCGCGCGTGCACTTCGTCCCGTTTTTCGCACAGGTCTCTTAACCACTGATGACTCTGGATGAACGAACGTGCGCGCAAAGTGTTTGTCAAGGGGCGCCGATGCTGGCCTGCCTAGGATGGTGCGACTTCGTATTTAAGATGGGCGACGGGGCAGACTCACATGCAAATTGCAATGCGAAAAAGAGGACGGATAAGCCCGGGGGTATATATATATATATATATATATATATATATATATATAATATATATATATATATATATATATATGGTCGCCCCCCCCCCTGTGATCATACATATCCGTCTTCCGTGTTCGCTCTCTCCCTCTCTCCTTCTCTCTCGCTCTATCCCTCTCTCTCGTTTTGTTGTTCGCTCTTTGCGTTTGTCTCTCGCGCTTTCTGTGATTGTCTGCTGCTGTCTTCGACTGTTTGTCTTTCACGCTCTCTGTGATTGTGTCTGAGCTTTTCCAGCTTTTCCGAAAGATTACCCTCGTGAAAAACCTTCTGTTTTCCAGCTTTTCCAGCTTTTCCAGCTTTTCCCAGAGACTACCCTGGTGAAAAACCGTGTGTTTTCCAGCTTTTCCAGCTTTTCCAGCTTTTCCCAGAGACTACCCTGGTGAAAAACCGTGTGTTTTCCAGCTTTTCCAGCTTTTCCCAGAGATTACCCTGGTGAAAAACCTTGTGTTTCCAGCTTTTCCAGCTTTTCCCAGAGACTACCCTGGTGAAAAACCGTGTGTTTTCCAGCTTTTCCAGCTTTTCCAGCTTTTCCCAGAGACTACCCTGATAAAAATGCTTCACTAGGGTAGTCTCTGGGAAAAGCTGGAAAAGCTAGAAAACACAAGGTTTTTCACCAGGGTAGTCTCTGGAAAAAGCTGGAAAAGCTGGAAAACACAAGGTTTTTCACCATTGCAGTCTCTGGGAAAAGCTGGAAAAGCTGGAAAAGCTGGAAACACCAGGTTGTTCACCAGGGTAGTCTCTGGGAAAAGCTGGAAAAGCTGGAAAAGCTTGAAAACATAAGGTTTTTCACCATGGTAATCTCTGGGAAAAGCTGGAAAAGCTGGAAAATCTGGAAAACGCAAGGTTTTTCATCAGGGTAGTCTCTGGGAAAAACTGGAAAGCTGGAAAAGCTGGAAAACACAAGGTTTTCGCTAAGGATACCTCTGGGGGTAGCTGGAAAAGCTGGAAACGTGACAGATCTCCATGTGTTGCTTGCGACAAAGCTGGAACATGTAGAATGTCATATGGGAAGCACATTTGCTAGCGAGGAGGCGGTGCGAGTTCTCAAATCGGGCGGTTCTAATAACTGGACAGCACTGGCCGCTTGCTGCCCGCGCTCGGCTGCGTGGCGACGAAGCATCGCCGTCGAAGACTTGGTTTGTGGTGTGGTGCCATCACTGATGCTGAGGCGTTGCTGGTGTCGTTGCGTAACGAGCGTGCGGCCATGTGGCCTTGTGTTCGAGCACAGTGATGGGAACCCGTTTTTGGGGTTCCCTCCTGGGTCCGCGTCCGCCACGGAGGGGCATCCGTTTTTTGGGTGCCCCTCCAGAGTAGCGCCGTGGAAGCGTTTCGCAGTGTCGAAGTTTTGGTTTGTTGTGGTATCATCACTGATGCTGAGCCGTTGCTGGTGTCCTTGCGTAACAGGCGTCCGACCATGTGGCCTTGTGTTCGAGCACAGTGATGGGAACCCGTTTGTTAGGTTCCCTGCTGGGCCCGCGTCCGCCACAGAGAGGCATCCTTTTTTGGATGCCCCTCCAGAGTAGCGCCGTGGAAGTGCTTTGCAGTGTCGAAGACTTGGTTTGTGTATGAACATGTGGGGAGGAGACAGGTTGACAGGAGAGGGTGGGGAGGGACAGGGGGAGGATGAGGAGGAGGAGGAGTCGAGGAGGAGGAGGAGGAGGAGGAGGAGGAGGAGGAGGAGGAGGAGGAGGAAAGGGGGAGGATGAGGAGGAGGAGGACGACGACGACGACGATGAGGATGATGAGGAGGAGGACGACGACGAGGAGGATGAGAAAGAAGGCGAAATGTATGATCACAGGGGGGCGAGCATACACATATATATATATACATGTATACATGTGAATATATGTTTATGTATATGTATATGTGTATGTATATGTATATGTATATGTATATGTATATGTATATGTATATGTATATGTATATGTATATGTATATGTATATGTATATGTATATGTATATGTATATGTATATGTATATGTATATGTATATGTATATGTATATATGTACATGTACATGTACATGTACATGTATATGTATATGTATATGTATATGTATATGTATATATACCCACATATATACATATATATATGTATGTATGTATGCACGATGGTACAAACTACGCAGCGCAATTCACCTTGCCGAACTTGAAACTGCCAACTCCACCGCTCGCACAAACATCCGACCCACCCACCCGCTACTTGGTTTGCAAAACCCATGCGGCGGCGATTGCGATGAGTGCATGGCGTCGGCTGGCGCGTCTCTGCGGCCGCGCTGGCCCGCGCGTGCTCGCGCGCGCAGCGGCCTGCTAGTTCGGCGCGACCGGCGCGGCCGCGGTGGCGCTGGCCGCCGGGCACGTCCCAACGGGCCCTTCAATGCGAGTCGGCGACTTGGGCGGGCGCGGCACCATGGCAACGTCGACAAAGGTAGACACGACGATGATAGTAGCGGCGTTGGCGGCGACGATGACAACGACGACGGCAAGGCCAGCGACGGCACCGACGCCGATCACGCCGACGACGACGACGGCGCCCTCGCGCCAGCGATGAAAGTTTAAAGGAGTTCGGCGCGCACGCGGCCGACGCGCGAGACTGGCCCGCGCTGCACTATTCGACGCGGGCCACCCCCACCCCCCACTCCCAGCACGCGCGCAAGGGCGTTCGAACGATCTCGACACGCGGCGCGAATGGCTCGTTTGGCAGAATGCTACGACCAAAAAAATGAGATTGCGAGGATGTTGCGAAACTACGTGGTTGTATATGTCGTTTGGACACTCGGTTTTGAAATCCGCACGAAACTGAAGGCGCTCGAAAGATTGCGGCATGCGCGCGACAACGCGCGCGCATGCACTTGTTTCACGCGCCGCACAGGGTGCTCGCGACAGCACGCGCCCAAGGGCGCCCGAACGATTTCGACGCGCGCGCGGGAAGCCCGTTTGGTAGCACGCCATGGAAATATTACAAAACCATGGTTTTCTCAAGAATTCGCAAGAGCACGCGCGCAAGCTTTTTCCCAACCACCCAGTGGTGCTGGGCACTCGCTTTGGAGAGACAGCGCCCCGCGTTCCTTCCTCCACCCTTCCTCCTTCCCCCCTCCCTCCGCCCCACCCCCTGCCCGCGCCCTCCGCGCGCCTCGGTTCCGGCGCGCCCCCCGCCCGCTTCGCGGCCTGGGGCCCCGCCGAAGACCAGAATGCGTTCGCGCGCGCCCACGGCGCACATTTCGACGCGCCCCCCACACGCTGCGCTGCCCACCGATGGCCCAAATGCCAGCGCTCGCACGCGCCCACCGCGCAGATTTCGGCGCGCCCCCCACACGCTTCGCGGCACCATACCCCGCTGAAGGCCAGAATGCCAGCGTTCGCACGCGCGCCCGGCACGCGTTTCGCGGCCCCATAGGGAGTCCCACCGATGGCCTGAATGCCAGCGTTCGCATGCACCCACCGCATTAATGTTGGCACACCCCTCGCACGCTTCGCGGCCCCATAACAAGCCCGCCGAAGGCCCAAATTCCAGCGTTCGCACGCGCGCACCGCGGCCTCATGGGTGGCCCAACCCACAACTACAGATGGTTGGGTTCTTTGCCATGCTAATGTTGAAAATCGGCGCTGCGAAACCCTATGTTTCAAAATGATGTTTTGAATCGCTCGATTCGAATTGCTTGCGAAACCCAAGGTTGTTGAAGGATTCCAGCATGCGCGCGCGAAGACGCGCGCGCGTGCCCGTCGTGATGACTTCTGCAAAAAATTAATGAATACGGATGATCTTGGAGAAACGAGTGCGCGCGCATTGTTTTTTTTTGCGGGGGATGGCAGGGGGGTCGATACCGGTTGGGCTGGGATGGTATGAATTCACATTCGGGATGGACGATGGAGCGCGATTCTTTATGTTCGGCGATGACGGGCGTCATGGGGGGGAGGGAGGGGGCGTACACTGCAACAGCCGTGTGCAACGCACCGCCCGTGTATACCACAATACTTGGGAACACTACAGCGCCGGTGTAATACACCGCAGCAGCCATGTGCAACACAACGCCTGTGTACACCACAGTGCTTGCGTGCACCGCAGCGCCTGTGCACGCCACAGCGCCTGTCTACACCACAGCATCCGCGTGCAACGCAGCGCTGGTGTGTGTGTACACCACAGTGCCTGCGTGCATAGGACAGGTAGAAGGAGCATGTACGTCAAGATCTGCTGCGGACAACTAAACTCCACGCCAGGAATGTTCTGAAAATTAATCGAATGCGACGTTTTTCCCTCATCCTTCCTCCTCCACCTCCACCTCCTCCTCCTCCTCCTCCTCCTCCTCCTCCTCCTCCTCCTCCTCCTCCTCCTCCTCCTCGTCCTCCTCGTCCTCCTCCTCCTCCTCCTCCTTTTCCTGCTTCTTACCCCCTGTCGTGCGGCTTGGCATTACAACGCACGTGCGCATCTCAACGTGCACCGCAGAATGGTCGATTGAATCGGTCCACTTGGGTCTCGGACGGCCAGTTTAGCTGGAGCCTCCTGGACGCAAATGGGAGTTAGGGTGATGCGGGCGGACTCGGGGGGACTCATAGATTCCAGCGGCGCTCCTTTGTCCATGAGGCTTTGTTTTCCATTGTTTTCTCTGGAACCCACACGCGCTCCATTTTGTCACAAGAACTCCTTCTGAAATTCTATACACAACAATGGTGTTGTGTTGCACACGGCTGATGTGGTGCACACAGGCGCCGTGGCGCACACAGGCACTGCAATGCACGCAGGCATTGTGGTGTACACTGGTGCTGTGTTGCGCACGGCTGATGTGGTGCACGGAGGCGCTGTGGTGTACACAGGGACTGCTGTGGTGTACATCGACGGTGTGGTGTACGCAGGCGCTGTGGTGCACGCGGGCACTGTGATGTACACAGGCGTTGTGGTGCATATCGCCACGTACATGTTCGTGCTACCCGTCCTCCGTCATGCCTAAACATTCCCAGACGCCGCCGGCGCGAAACGTGACGTCATCGACACCCTGCCCCCCCAGATGATTGCCGTCATCGGCCCCGACTTAAAAACAGGCCCCAGCCGCGCCCGCGCGCACGACGACGATGAGCGACGAGCGATGAACCACGAGCGACGACGACGGACGACGACGACGACGACGACGACGACGACGACCCCTGCGGACCAGACACCTATGCGGATTTCTACGCGGACACCTACGCGGATCCCAATGCGCACGGCGGCAGTGCCCAGAGCGCACTGGGGGGGGGGAGCGTTACGTCATAGGGGGGGGAACGGGGGCCATGACGCCCGTCATGCCCCAATGAATAAAGAAACGGGCTCATGGGTCAGAACCATATGTAAATCGCATCACGAAAAAGGGCACCGATAATCCCGGGGGGGATCTATTCTCTTTTCAAACAAAGAGATTTGAATTTTCACAAACGAATTGACAAATTCCACGCCCAGACAATCATCGCACCCACCCGCCCGCAACTTGGCTTGCAAGCCCCACGCGGCGGCGATTGCGATGGGTGCTCGGCGCTGGCTGGTGTATCTACGCGGCCACGCCAGCCCGCGCATGCCCGCGCGCGCAGCGGCCAGCTTGCCTGGCGCGACCGACCCGGCCGCGGCGGCGCTGACCGCTGGGCGCATCCCAACGGGCACATCAGTGCGAGTCGGTGACTTGGGCGGGCGCAATATCATGGCAACGTCGCCGAAGGTAGACACGACGATGATTGTAGCGGCACTGGCAACGATGATGAATGCGGCGACGGCACGGCCAGCGACGGCGCCGACCATGGCCACGCCGACGACGATGACGGCGCCCTCGCGTCGGAGATGAAAGGTTTTGGAAAGAGTTCGACACGCGCGCGCGGCCGACGCGCGAGAGTGGCCCGCACGGTGTTATTTGACGCGGATCGCACCCCCCCCCCGCCCAGCACGCGCGCATGGGCATTCGAATGATTTCGACATGCGGCTCGAGTGGCTCGTTTGGCAGAAAGCAATGAACATGTTTAAAAGACGGATGGTTTCCTTGACAATTCGCAAGAGGCCGCGCGCAATCTATTTTGAAAACAAATTCTGCGAAACCAAATGTGTTGCATGGCTTCGGGAGACTAGCTTTTGCACCCGTCGGCACGCGCGCGCGACGACGCGCGCGAGTGCACTTCGTCGCACTTCTTACAAGGGGGGCTTGAAAACTGTAGGTTTGATAAACGAGGGCGCGCGCACAGAATATACGTTGCAAAAGATGGCGGGGGAAGCCAATACAGGCCTGGCTGGGGCGGCGCGACGTCCAAATTAGGCTGGGCGACGGGGCGGAATCATATGCACATTGCCACGCGAAAAAGGGGGGCCGAAAATCCCGGGCGAGCTAGAGTACGTTCTCCTTCACAAAGAAAATCAATTAATTTCTGTCGGCAGTGCGATGTCAACTCCACTGCTCGCGCAGCCATCCCACTCGCCCACCCGCAACTCGGATTGCAAAACCCATGCGGCGGCGATTGCGATGAGTGCCCGGCGTTGGCTGGCGCATCTCTGCGGCCGCGCCAGCCCGCGCATGCTCGCGCGCGCAGCGGCCAGCTGTGTTCGGCGCGACCGACGCGGCCGCGGCGGCACTGACCGGCGGGCGCGCCCCAGCGGGCACTTCAGTGCGAGTCGGCGACTTGGGCGGGCGCGGCGCCATGGCAACGTCAACAACGGTAGACGCGATGAACATTCATAGCGGTGCTGGCGGCGATAATGGCAGCGGCGACAGCGCGGCCAGTGACGGCGCCGACGCCGATCACGCCGACGACGACGACGGCGCCCTCGCGTCGGCGATGCAGGTTTTGGAAGGAGTTCGACACGCGCGCGCGGCCGACGCGCGAGAGTGGCCCGCATGGCGTCATTCGACGCAGATCGCGCCCCCCCCCCCCCCGCCCAGCACGCGCGCAAGGGCGCTCGAATGATTTCGGCGCGCGGCGCCAGAGGCCCGCTCGGCGGGATTCCATGAACAAAAATGAAAAGAAACTACGCTTTCCTTAAGAATTCGCAAGAGCGCGAGCGCCGTTTCTCGCGAAAACTGACGCTGCGAAACAACGTGGTTTTAATATGCATTTAGGACACTCGATTTCACAGTCCTGACGGAAACGGAAGTTTTTGAAGGAAATCGGCACGCGCGCGCGACGACGCGAGCGCGTGCGCCTCGTCATTTGTTCGGAAGGATTCTCGCGGCAACGCGCGCGAGAGGGCGCGCGAACGATTTCGACGCGCGCGCGCGCGAAGCCCGCCCGGTGGCATTTTTAGCCGCGAATTCGCAAGAGCGCGCACGCGAGCTTTCTTTGATAATTAAAGCTGCGAAATCGCCCGTTAATGAATTCTTGGACGCTCGATAATGAAACCCTCACAAAACCCAAGGTTTCTGAAAGATTTCGGAACGCGCGCGCGCGACAACGCGAGCGCGTGCACTTCGTCGCTCTTTTTCTCCACGGGCTATCTGAAAACTGATCACTCGCGATAAACGAATGCGCGCTTGATATTTCTCGCAGGGGATGGCGGGGGGAGCGGATACCCGCACCCCTGGGACGGTGCGAACTCACAGGTAGGATGGGCGACGCGGCAGAACCGCACAAATTGCAATACGAAAAGGGGGGCCGATAATCCTGGGGGGTAGAATCCATTCTCTCGTAAGACAAGAGAATTGGCTTTTACGAACAAGCTGGCAAACCCCGCGCCCCTGCAAGCACCCCACCCACCCGCCCGCAACTTGGCTTGCACAAGCCACGCGGCGGCGATTGCGATGAGCGCTCGGCGTTGGCCGGTGCATCTCCACGGTCACGCCAACCCAAGCACGCGCGCGCAGCGGCCAACTAGTTTGGCGCGACCGACGCAGCCGCGGCGGCGCTGACCGCCGGGCACGTCCCAACGGGCACTTCTGTGCGAGTCGGCGACTCGGGCGGGCGCGGCACCATGGCAACGTCGACGACGGTAGACGCGACGATGATAGTTGCGATGCTGGTGGCGACGTCGACAACGACGACGGCGCGGACAGCGCGGGCGCCGATGCTGATCTCGCCGACGACGATGACGGCGCCCTCGCGTCGGCGGCGGAGGATTCGAAAAGAGTTCGACGCGCGCGCGCGGCCGACGCGGGAGAATGGCCCGCACGGTCTCATTGGACACGGATCGCGCCCCCCCCCCAGCACGCGCGCGAGGGCGCGCGGGCGATTTCGGCGCGCGGCCCCAGCGGCCCGCCTGGCAGAATTCCATGGACATGTTGGACAGAAACTATGGCTTCTTAAGAATTCGCAAGGGCGCGAGCGCCGCTTCTTTTGAAAACTGATGTTACGAAACGACGTGTTACTATACGCTTCTTGGACGCTGGACATTGACATCCTCGCGAATCTGGAGGTTCGCGACGGGTTTCGGCGCGCGGGGGACGACGCGCGCGCGCGTGCAAATAGTTCCTCTTGTTTGCTCGACGGTTTCCCCCGACGGCGCGCGCGCGAGGGCGTTCGAAAGGTGTCGACGCGCGCGCGCGAAACCCGTTCGGTTGAATTTTCTGACAATAACAAGAGGCCCATGGCGTTCGTAAGAATTCGCAAGAGTTCGCGCGCAAACGTTTTTCCGAAATCCGCGTTGCGAAACATTGTTTATATATATATATATGTTTGTTTATATATACATACATACATACATACATATATATATATATATGTACTTATATACATACATACATAAACATCTACACATACACATGCACACTCATATGTATGTGTATATATATAGGACGCTCGATCGGGCGCTGGCGGGACTGGGTTTACTGGTGCCCAGTTCAATGATGAACGCCGGGAGACGCGCCCCCCGCCCCGTTCCACTCGCCGGAACTGCCGCTGCACGAAGAAAAAACAGCTACGGCTGACCTGGTTTAGTCACTCCAATCATTTTAAGCCTCGGAGCCCAACCAGTAACCAGGCCCTCCTACACGGGGCCTGGGCTATACCCAGCTCGATGACGTAGTAGAAGGATTTCTCCACTGCCCGCCCGCGACTTGGGTCTGCAAAACCCACCCGGCGGCGATTGCGATGATTGCTCGGCGTTGGCCGGTGCATCTCTGCGGCCGCGCTAGCCCGCGCGCGCTCGCGCGCGCAGCGGCCAGCTGTGTTCGGCGCGACCGACGCGGCCGCGACGGCGCTGACCGCCGGGCACATCGAAGCGGGCCCTCCAGCGCGAGTCTGCTATTTGGGCGGGCGCGGGACCATGGCAACGTCGACGACGGTAGACACGGGGGTGACAGTAGCGACGCCGACGGCGACGCTGACAACGACGACGGCAAGGCCAGCGACGGCGCCGACGCCGATCACGCCGACGACGACGACGGCGCCCTCGCGTCAGCGATGAAAGTTTAACGGAGTTCGGCGCGCGCGCGGCCGACACGCGAGAGCGGCCCGCATGGCACTATTCGACGCGGATCACGCGCGAGCGCAAGGGCGCCCGCAAGATTTTGACGCGCGGCGCGAGAGGCCCCTGGCAGAAGTGAGCGAACATGTTGGAAAGCCATGGCACCCCTAAGAATTCGCTAGACCGCGAGCGCAAGCTTTCTTGAAATTGGCGCTGCAAAACAATGTGTTTTATATGTGTTTTCTCTAAGCGCTCGATTTTGAAAGCCCGACGGAACCCGATGTTTTCGAAGCAAGTCGGCACGCGCGCGCGACCACGCGCGCGCCTGCACTTCGCCCCATCTGTCGCAAAGGATTCACGCGCGAGCACGCGGGCAGGGGCGCTCGAGCGACGACGGCATGCGCGCGCGAGAGGCCCGCATGATACCATGTTATGAACACGTTGAACACCATTTGTTCCTAAGAGTTCGCAAGATCGCGGGCGCTAGTTTTTCAACATATATACAAAGAAAAAATAGCGAAATTACGTGCGTTGATACGGGTTCGGGGCGCTCGATTTTGAAACCCATGTGAAACCAAAAGTCTTGCCAGATTTTGCCACGCGCGCGCGACGACGAGAGCGCGTGCACTTCGCCCCGTTGTTTTGCACAAGAGCCCTGACAACTGCTGATTTGGATAAACGAATGCGCGCGCAAAGTTCTTGCTGCAGGGGGTGGAGGGGGTGCTGGCGCGGGCCTGCCTGAGACGGCACGAATTCAGATTTAGGGTGGGCAATGGGGCAAAATCATTTGTAAAATTATCCTGGCGATGGACCCAACCATATGCAGTTACGAGTACCGCAGAGCAGGTTGAACGAATGAGAGGGGACTCCCTAAGGGGCCACGAAACGTGTGAGAGGTGTGCCGAAATGGGTGCGGTGCCGCCGTGCGAACGCAGCCACTGGGGCCCTCGGTGGAGCTCCCTATGGGGCCACGAAGCGTGTGAGGGGTGTGCCGAAATTGGTGCGGTGCCGCCGTGCGAACGCAGCCACTGGGGCCTTCGGTGGAGCTCCCTATGAGGCCACGAAACGTGTGAGGGGTGTGCCGAAATGGGTGCGGTGCCGCCATGCAAACGCAGCCACGGGGGCCCTCGGCGGAGCTCCCTATGGGGCCAAGAAACGTGTGAGGGGTGTCCCGAAATGGGCGCGGTGCCGCCATGCGAACGCGCGGTGCCGCCATGCGAACGCAGCCATTGGAGCCCTCTGTGGAGCTCCCTATGAGGCCACGAAACGTGTGAGGGGTATGCCGAAATAGGTGCGGTGCCGCAATGCGAACGCAGCCACTGGGGCCCTCGGTGGAGCTCCCTGGGCCACGAAACGTGTGAGGGGTATGCCGAAATAGGTGCGGTGCCGCAATGCGAACGCAGCCACTGGGGCCCTCTGTGGAGCTCCCTCAGGGGCCACGAACCGGGTGAGGGGTGTGCCGAAATGGCCGCGGTGCCGCCATGCGAACGCAGCCACTGGGGCCCTCGGTGGAGCTCCCTATGGGGCCACGAAACGTGTGAGGGGTGTGCCGAAATTGGCGCGGTGCCGCCATGCGAACGCAGCCATGGGGGCCCTCGGTGAAGCTCCCCCAGGGGCCACGAAGCGTGTGAGGGGTGTGCCGAAATGGGCGCGGTGCCGCCATGCGAACGCAGCCACTGGGGCCTTCGGGGGAGCTCCCTATGGGGCCACGAAGCGTGTGAGGGGTGTACCGAAATGGGTGCGGTGCCGCCATGCGAACGCAGCCACTGGGGCCCTCGGTGGAGCTCCCTCTGGGGCCACGAAACGTGTGAGGGGTGTGCCGAAATGGGTGCGGTGCCGCCACGCGAACGCAGCCACTGGAGCCCTCGGTGGAGCTCCCTCAGGGGCCACGAAACGTGTGAAGGGTGTGCCGGTACGGTGCCACCATGCGAACACAGCCATTGGGGCCTTCGGTGGAGCTCCCTATGCGGCCACGAAACGTGTGAGGGGTGTGCCGAAATTGGCGCGGTGCCGCCATGCGAACGCAGCTTTGGACGCCCGAAATGGGTACGGAAAGGATGGGTATTATGCCCAACAACAAATGTTGTCCCAAACCAACAGCGGCCGCTGTTGGGCAGGCGGCTTTCTGTCTCGAATGGACACAGGCCGCGGCGGCGCGGACAGCGAGCCCTGTTCAAAATGAACAGGAACTGCTGTTGGACATAGTACCCATTCTTTCCGTACCCATTTCGGCCGTCCAGAGCAGCCATTGGAGCCCTCGGTGGAGCTCCCTATGGGGCCACGAAACGTGTGAGGGGTGTGACGAGATGAATGCGGTGCCACCATGCGAACGCAGCCATTGGGGCCTTCGGCGGAGCTCCCTATGGGGCCACGAAACGTGTGAAGGGTGTGCCGACATGGGTGCGGTGCCGCCATGCGAACGCAGCCACTGGGGCCTTCGGGGGAGCTCCCTATGGGGCCACAAAGCGTGTGAGGGGTGTGCCGAAATGGGTGCGGTGCCGCCATGCGAACGCAGCCACTGGGGCCCTCGGTGGAGCTCCCTATGGGGCCACGAAACGTGTGAGGGGTGTGCCGAAGTGGGTGTGGCTGACGCGGAGGGGGGGAGGGAGGAGGGGGCAGAGGAGGAGGAGGGGAGAACGCGGGGACCGTTTCTTCAAAACGAGGACCCAACACCACAGGATGGTTGGGAAAAAAATCTACGCGGAGCAGTCAATGCGGCGCGGATAACTTCTGTCCGCAGTGAATTGCGAACTCCACTGCTCGCGCAACCACCCCGCCCACCCACCCGCAATTTCGTTTGCTAAACCCATGCCGCGGCAAGTGCGATGTCTGCTTCGCGCTGGCTGGCGCATCGCTGCGGCCGCGCTACCGCGCAAGCTCGCGCGCTGGTCTGGCGCGACCGGGGCGGCCGCGGTGGCGCTGGCCGCTGGGGACTGCCCAGCGCGTCTCACGGGCCGCGCTGACGCGCGGGCACTTCCGCGCGAGTCGGTGACTCGGGCGAACGCGGCATCATGGCGACGTCGACAACGGCTGACACGATGATGCTTGTAGCGATTTTTGTAACGGCGATGACGACGACGACGGCAAGGCCCTGGGCGACGCCGATGCTGAACTGATCACGCCGTTGACGGGGAAGGTGTCCACACGTCGGCGATCAAGGTTCTGAAAGGATTTCGCCATGTGCGCGCGGTCGACAGAAGCGAGTGGCCTGCATGGTATCATTTGACACGGATCGTGCCCCACAGCACGCGCGGAAGGGCGTCCAAATGATTTCGACATGCGCGCGCGGGACGCACGTTTACCCGAATTTGATGAAAATGCTGACAAGATCGGAAGAATGCGCGCGCTGACGTTTTGTGGGAAGTCATGCTACAAAACCATGCGTTATTTATACGTTTTGTTCCGGGACACTCGATGTTCAAATCCCTGAGAAGCCTTGGTTTCGAAGGATTGCGGTATGCGAGCGACGTCGCGCGCCTATGCACTTCGCCCTAGTTGTTGCAAAAGGTTTTTGGGAATTGGTAATTGCTGATAAACGACTGTGCGCGCATTGTTTGTTGCAGAAGATGGGGGCGCTCGATAACAGGTGGGCTGGGACCAAATGCTTCCATACTTAGAAACAAACGAGGGAGCAGAATCATCTGTACTTCCCCAAAGGGAACCGTTAAGTCCGCCCCCGGGAGGGTGGTGGAACTTATCTTGTATCAAAAATCTATGCGGTAAAATCTGTGCGAGGCGGCGATGGGGCGGCGACGGCGACGACCTAGCCGCCAGACCGCCAAACCGGCCCAGACGACGGGCGACGACGAGCGGCGACGGGGCGGCGACGGCGACATCATAGCGCCAAACCGCCGCACCAGCCCACACGACGGGCGGCGACGTGGTGGCGATAGGGCGGCGACCGCGACAACAAGGCCGCCAGACCGCCGCACCGGCCCAGACGACGGGCGGCGACGAAGCGGCGACGCGGCGGCGACGGCGACAACAGAACCGCCAGACCACCACACCAGCCCAGTTCCTCTGAACCGAAGTCAGAGCCCCTGAATGCGAGCACTCTTCTGGAGAACCTCAACAAAAAGCATTGGCCCGCGCTCCCGAGGCCAGGACTTCCCGCGTGCGCACCCCCGCGGCCCTCGAGGGCTCGCCCAGCAGCCCGCCCCCGAGGATGACAAACCGGCCACAGGGATGGGGTTCAGACCTCTGGGGAGCCACTTTGTTGAAAGGTCACGAGTTGGGATGTCTGGGGAAGTTCCCTCACTGAAGGAGCTCCTGAACGACTCCCTGCGATGTGCCACCAGTTTCAGCCTCCCGTTTCTTGCACAGTGTCGCCGACCTCGACATTGCTCTCATCGTATTCTCTCCACGTCAATGTGTCCAGCGCCTGCCGCTTCATTGTCATAGATACAACCGTTACTGTCAAGGCTGCTGCGTCTGCTGCAGCAGAATCTCCATGTTCCCAGTCGCTGTAGCTGCCATTGTTGTGGCTGTCTGTCACTTGGCCATTTGATCGATGAGCTGCTCAGTGAGAGCGCAAACTGGAGGAAGGCCTCCGCCCCTTCTGCACCTGCCTGCTCACTGATTGTGTCATTCGATCCTGCCCCCCTGGTACACTAAAAAAACGCGCGCATGCCAGAGCATCTGGCGAACCTCGGGAGCGGCCAAGAGGGGGGTGTCCAAGAGGAGGGTGTGCAAATCATGACCGGCGGCATGTGCGCGGCCCAGCGGGGGGGCCAGGGACGGAATGAAATAAGAAGAGGCGCCATGACATCTGGGGAACAATCATGGCCCGCGCCATGATATCCACCCCCCCCCTAGTCATCACCCCCCTCTTGTCCGCTCCCGAGAACCTTCTTTCTCGCGGAGAAGGCCGCGGGCAGCGGGCGGCGACGGGCGCGCGCACGGACCCGCCCGCCACTTGCCACACAAGCGTGCAAGGAGCTCAGACATCCGCCCCTGGAGCGAGGAGGAGGAGGAGGAGGAGGAGGAGGAGGAGGAGGAGGAGGAGGAGGAGGAGAGAGGAGGGAGGAGGAGGAGGAGGAGGAGGAGGCGAACCTCCCCCTCCAGCAAAGGCTCCTGACTGGGCCAGGCCCTGGCGGCCCCCCCGCGAGCGGCGGCGGGCGGCGGCGGCGGCCGGCGGCGGCGGCGGCGGCAGGCGCCGCCTGCCCGGAGCCCGTCAGCACGCTGCGCCTGGACACGTCCTGCGCGCGCGCACGCCCGAGCGCCTGGACACCGCCTGGGAGCGCCTGGAACCGCTTGGGAGCGTCCTCCCCCTCCTCCCTCCTCCTCCTCCTCCTCCTCCTCCTCCTCCTCCTCCTCCTCTCCTCCTCCTCCCTCCTCCTCCTCCTCCTCCTCCGCCTCCTTCTCCCCCTCCTCCCCCCCCTTCCCCTGGGAGCCAGGAGTTCCGCAACGCTCAAGCGCCACGCAAGGCAGCGCGCTGCCGACCTGCACTCAAAAAAAAGGTTTCGCTTTCGAATACTCGGCCGCGGACGGGGAGCGCGAGGGGGCGGGCTTGGCGCCCCCATCGCAGCTGCCAGGTGCTCCCAGGCGCTCGCAAGCCTGGGAGCGGGATGGACTGCAGAATCGATGCACCCCCCCAGGGTGACTTCCCGTCGAAGCTACGAAGCACACTTGCAGTGCTCCGTAGATCGACTGGCCATTCTGCGGACGTGTTCTCACGGGCTCGACGAGAAAATCAAGTTTGGGGCAAATCAATTCTGCAGTCGATCGCCTACCCGAAAACTGAAGAACCTTCGAGGGCAGCCTTCCCCAGGATGCACAAGAACATATATATATAGAGAGAGAGAGAGAGAGAGAGATCAAGCACGAAGAACATTAGGGCAACCTCCCCGAACCGATCTGGGGCGGCCAAGAGGGGGGCACCCAAGAGGGGGGGGGGGGGGGGCGCAAATCGTGGCCGGCGGCATATGCGCGGCCCAGGGGGGCGCAAGGAACGTAACGAGATCGGCAGAGTCGCCATGAAATCTGGGGAGACATCATGGCCCCCGCCATGATGTCCACCCCCCCCTGCCCCCGACCGACCTCGGTCTGATACCCTGGTCCGACTGCAACGGGACTGCGAGCTCCACGCCTCCGGCCGCCGCACGCCCAGCGGGCCCACGCAACGCAAGGACGAACGAGAAGCATACAGCAAAGCCGAGTGCGAGATGCGGAGAGGTGCGCGCCCTGGCAGCCCCGCGGCTTCCCTTTGTAGAACTGGTACAAGTGGATAGAAATGGTCATAGGACTGGTCACAGAACTGGTCCGCTTTAAAATAGGGTCAGGCAGGCATAGAACTGGTCGCTTCAACTTAGAAGCTGTACATATCTCAATTACTGATGTATCGCATGTCGTCCAGTTCTATGCCGGACCCTATGCTTAATGGACCAGTCATATGACCAGTTATATGACCAGATCTATCCAGTTGTACCAGTTCAGCAACGAAGCAAGCCCACATCAACGAAACAACGAAACACTTCTTACCCAGACGGCGCCCGGACAAAAAGTGTCCACACCCATGGCGGGAAGGCGATGCAACATGATAACAACTTCGAAATGCCCTTGCTTCGCCCCCCTCCCCCAAACCCAAAACTAAAATGTCCACATTTTGTCCCTGGCATTTGGCCTACCGCCTAAACCTGTCAACTTCGAATTTAGGGGGAGGGGGGTATACATGTGGGACCGACGTATTCTAGTGACTCAAGGTGTTGGCGAGACACGCGTGGACACTTTGAGTCCACCCACCGTACCTTCAGCAGTGTAGTGCAGAAGGAGGTGGGGGGAGGAGGGACGGAGGGAGGACGAGAGGGAGGGAGGGGAAGAAAGGGAGGGATGGGGGGAGAGAGGGAGGGAGGGAGAAAGGAGGGAGGAGGGAGAAGGGAGGGAACGAGGGAGCGAGGGAGGATGGCAAAGGGAGGAGATGGAGGAGGGGGGGGAGGAGGATCGCACGCCACTAAGGGAGAAAGAGAGAGAGAGAAGAAAAAAGAGAGAGCGAGAGAGGGAGAGAACAAAAAAAATCCGACGGTCCAGCAAAAATCCCAGAGGGGTCCATCGGGCCGCGAGCACCAGCCCGCCCGGAGCCTGGGGGGCTCGGGGGGTCCAGCGGTCCCACCACCGGCGGAGTCTCGCCAAAGTCGAAGCTCGTGATCGTGATGGCCTCAGTGCTGCGCCGGCCCGCTGGCCGGGCCCCCGGGGCCCCGGGGGCCCCGTGCGTGGCCCCAGGGGGTCCACTGGTAGCTTTTCGCCCCAGGTGCGTTTTGGACGGCCCCGGGGTCCGACCACGGGCCCCGCTGGAGGCGAGGAAACACGCCAGGAGGGAAAAAGCAGGTCGCCTGGCAGCGACGAGGTGCGTACAGTCGGGGTGGATTGGAGAGGACACGCGAGAGGACACAAGACTCTTCCCATGGCCACACTGCCAGTGGAATGTAGAAGGCACGTGTCGCGAGGCACAGGACACAAGGGTACCCTTGAGCTGGCAGGGTCGACCTACTAATCAGGGCCGACTGTACATCGCGCACCCCCCCGACTCATGCCACCGGGCCGGGGCGCGCCACTCCTGGAGGCATCGCGCGGCAACTTCAGACCTAGCTTACGTCGGATCCACGTCGGATGCACGTAGGACATCCGTCAGAAAACCCCCGCGCAAACGTCGTCCCATATCTGACGGGGCAAACGAGTGGACTTCAGAATGCAACCATTGCGCGCCGCACGAGACCTCCAGGATTTTCCTCATCGGTTGCTCGTCCTTGAAAAATCGAACTAAGCACTCCTCGCGGACATGCTTGGTGAATAAGTCCCCTGGTGTGCGGTCGTCCGAACGGGCGATCGCATCCTGCAGGTATATTCGTGCTGGCTGCTCAGCTGCAGCGGAAGCTCTCTAGCTGTGCCTGGAAGGCTCGAGCACAGCTTGCCTGACTACCTGCCAGACCACCCCAACCCAACCCGAAGACCCAATTTCGGGTTGGGGGGGGTACGGGTTCCATATGTGTTTTCTCGAGGTTCCCCGACCCCCCCCCAACTGGAAATGGAGGTCAAATCGAAACCTTCGGGTTGGGTTGGGGTGGTTTGGTGGGTGGTGATTGCCGGCCCCGCCGGGCACGACAGTGGGTGTAAGCGGGGAGGAGCGCAAGGGCAGAACGAGTGCCGAAGGCACGCAGGTCCAGCTTTGGACAGAGCCCCGAAACGGGCAGGGCGAAGCAAAGCCGAGCGCCCCGGCGGCTCGAGAGGGCCCGAGGAGGGATGGGAGGGGGGGAGACAGAGGGTGACTACCTACCAGACCACCCCAACCCAACCCGAAGACCCGAATTTCGGGTTGGGGGGGGTAAGGGTTCCTCATGTGTTTTTGTCGATGTTTCCCGACCCCCCCCCACTAGAAATCGAGGGCAAATCTGAGCCTTCGGGTTGGGTTGGGGTGGCTTGGTGGGTGGTGAGAGGGGAAGAACAGAGAAACGCCGCCCAGGCATCAACCTGCCAACCTGGCTGGTCCAAGCGGTGCCCAGTTCACGAATGCGTGACGGCCAGGGGCGTTTGGCGACACGTTGCATACCACTCTGTCTGAGACCAACTCGCACACCGAATCCGCATCGGATTTGACCTCACGACACACATGGTCGATGCGCACCCCTACTACGGATGGGAGGCGGCGCAGACGCACAAGCATCGCCAAAGCCCGCTCGTAGGCTGGTCGCAAAGCAAAACGCGCACATCGACGGGATCGCGGGGCCCTCGGGGCTCCGAAACCCAACTCGGCACACAGGCGCACCTTTCGCACGCACGGGCCCCTGCAGTAGAAGAGAAGCCGCTGGGCTCCAGTTTTTCGCCTGCCACGGCTCGCGGATCAGCGCGAAAGCCCGCGGCCGCTGCCAGCTTGCTTCTGACTACCGACCAGACCACCCCAACCCAACCCGAAGACCCGAATTGGACCCGAATTTCGGGTTGGGGGGGGTACGGGTTCCATGTGTTTTTTCAACGTTCCCCGACCCCCCCACACTGGAAATGGACGGCAAATTGAGGCCTTCGGGTTGGGTTGGGGTGGTTTGGTAGGGTGTGATCTTCGCACGCACTGATCCTGGCGCTGTGGGCGCCTTCTCGAAGACGTCGTGCGCCGCGCGGGCCCTCAGGAAGCTCCCTTGGGCCGGCAGGGAGCGTCCTGGGAGCGCCAGGGGGGTGCGTCGGGAGTGGCGGGGCCGATGTCTGAATACTTGGGCTGGCGCCCTTCTGGCACGCGTTGGCAGCAGCAATCTAGAAGAAACGACGCCTGGCGACCCTCACATCGACGGCGGGCAAAAGTTCCACTGTTGGTTGGGGGCCTCCTCCTCCTCAGCTTCCTCCTCCTCCTCCTCCTTCTCCTCCTCCTCCTCCTTCTCGTCCTCCTCCATCCCTTTTCCTCATAAGTAACTTCTCCCTGTCGCACCCGAGGCCAAGTTTGGGGGCGGGCCTTTCGCCTGAGGCTTCCTCACCATTTATGAATCTGACGCTTGAAATGACAACAGCTTCACAGACGGAGGGCGGGTCGATTTCAAAATGTAGCTCTCGCCTTAGTGCCGCACACATTCGTTTTCAATATTTGTAAGAGCTTCACGGAATGAGGGCGAGTCGTTTTCAAAATGTGGCTCTCGCCTTAGCGCCGCACACATTCGTTGTAACGACTTACAAGAGCTTCACGGGTTGAGAGCGGCTCCTGGTCAAAATGTGGCTATCGCCATAGCGCCGACAACATTAGTTTAAAAGCTTGCACGAGGCTCACGGTCTCCCAAGATCAACGTTCCAGAAATTGTGTTCTTTCGAAAAGATTCATGATTACGCGGGCGCAACAATTACGTTGGTCCGCAGTGCTGAAGTCCCAGGAATGGCGTTCTGGCACGATTCAGGATCGTCAAGACGCAACAGTCAGTTGATCCGTGGCGTTGGAATCCCGAGAACAATGTTTTGGCATACTTTAGGGTCTTCAAACCGTTGTTTTCAAACGAAGCAGTTTTCCTCAATGGACATGAACCGTTGTAGGAGCTATGAAAAGAGAGAGCTTTGAGAGAGAGCTTCCTCCTCCTCCTCCTCCTCCTCCTCCTCCTTCTCCTCCTCCTCCTCCTCCTCCTCCTCCTCCTTTCCCCTCCTTTCCCCTCCTCCCTCCTCTCCTCCCTGCTCCGTGCTCTCTGCTCCCTGCTCCCTCCTCCTCAGGGAGGAGGAGCGAGACGCGACGATCCTCGCGCCCCCGCGAGCGACGTGGAGAACGGCCGGACCCTTTCAGGGGATCCCTCTCCGCTTGTGCCACGGCGCCGCGGGGGGAGGATCCCAAGACAGAAGCCGCCCACCTTCGTGGTGGTGTGTGAAAAGATGGCCCCCTTTGAAACCCGAGCTCATGCACTTTTGGTAGGTGGATCTGTCAAGCTCTCCGCCGCCTCTGGCGGTGCGCGCTGCGAGCAGGAACACAGCCAAGCCACAGGAAAGCGCGGCATTGACAGTGTAGCTCCGCACACGTGACACATGTTAACGAGTAGGAACACAGCAAAAGTGCGTGCTCCACGGCGCTTGTTCGGAGGAGCCCCGTTCCAGCCCTCGGGCGCGCGAGGAGGGGGGGGGCCCTGGTCGTCGGTGGCGGCGTGGCTGCGACAGCGGCATCTCCACAGGAGCCTCACGGCGCTGAAACGAACCGCACGTCTTTCCCGATCGTGGTGGCAGCAGAGCCCAGAGGCGAATCGATAAATCGGTTCGGCGATCGAAATGGATCGGATCGGTGGAAATCGGCAGCCGAGTCGGGAGAAGTCGAATCGGCGGAAATCAGCAGGCTAATGGGCCCCCGTTGTCGAATCGGAATACAGACCGGAATCCGAAGCCGAATCGAACCGGAACTGGAATCCGTCGAAACCGAATCGCATCGAACCAGAAGAATCGAGATGAGCCCTGTGGTGGTGGTGGTCCTTTGCCGTGCTCGGACGCGGGGCTCGCCCAGCTCGTGGCCACCGTCCGCGCCCGCCGCCGGAGCGGCGGCGGTGGCGGCGGCGATCCGGCGCCGGTGCTGAGCCGCCGGCGCTGACGCCGGACAGGGCCTGGGCCTTGGAGGTCACCTCCTGCGGGCAAACGAAGACATCCTTCGAGTAGGGGGTCGACTAACGAATTGCTTTTCCGCTGGGTAGTTTGTGCGTCGAATCCACGAGAGGTGCATATCATTTCTGGAGGTTCGACACCCAGTCTGCGCATGTTCCGCAGATTCGACGGAAGAAGCACCTTGGGGGTGATCACTGTTGTGGTCGGTCCCGTACTCCAACTCTCCGACATGATGGTTCAAATCCGCGGCCCCAGTTTGGGCAGCGCTTCATGGGAGAGGGGGAGGGGGCGAAGGAGCGTGCACATCCCTGAACCCCCCCGCCCCGCCCATCGCCCCTCCATGACGCGCAGCCCGCCCAGAGACCCCTGCCCCCTCCTCCTACTCCTCCTCCTCCGCCCCCTCCTCTTCCTCCTCCTCCTCCTCCTGAACCTGCTCCTCCTCCTCGTCCCCCTCCTCCTCCTCCTCAGTCCTCATCTTCCTCCTCCGCCTCCTCCTCATCTTCCTCCTCCTCCTCCTCAGTCCTCATCTTCCTCCTCCGCCTCCTCCTCATCTTCCTCCTCCTCCTCCTCCTCCTCCTCCTCCTCCTCCTCCTCAGTCCTCATCTTCCTCCTCCGCCTCCTCCTCATCTTCCTCCCCCTCCTCCGCCTCCTCCTCCTCCTCCTCCTTCTCATCTTCCCCCTCCTCCTCCTCCTCCCCCCGGATCCATGTTTGATGGCCCCGGGGCCCAAAAACGGGCGCCAGAGGCCGAATTCAAAGAAAACCATCATGATTCAAAAAAAACGGACCGTCGAGGATCTGGCTTTCGGGTCACAGCTTGCGCCTCTGGCGGCCGATCGTGACGATTCTGGGCACCTCTTGAACGCTCTCGGCGAGGCGCAGCTGCTGGAGAGCATCCCGAGGCTGGAAAACCGCCGACGACATACGAAAACTGCCTAAAAAACCTCGAGGCCCGAACTCCGAAGTCCCCCGATCCCCCATGGCGACAGGGGCCGACCAAGCGGTCGGTGGTGTATACAGCGCGCCCCTTCGACTCGTACCGCCAGGCGCGCCACACGGGCTGCGCGCGACGCCGTTGCGGCCGGGGTGGCCTGCGCTGCGCTGCACCGAGCGGGAAGGGGCCCAGGCCTGCTCCCGCCGTCCGACACGCCTCCCCCGCCCGGCACAGCGCTTCGCGGCCCCCTGGGGAGCTCCACCGAGGGCCCCAGTGGCAAAGTTCGCATGCGTCTCCCCGCCCGGTAGGACGTCTCGTAGCCCATAGGGAGCTCCACCGAGGGCCCCAGTGGCAAAGTTCGGGAAGGTTGCGAGGAAATTCCCCCTTCGCAGCGATCTGTGGGCGATTGGGGGTCGGTGCATCCCCCCCTGGGCCTATATCCCCCCCCAAACGTTGCCCCTTGGAAGGGGGGGGCCATGAGCTTTCGGAGATTTCATGGCCCCAGCCCCGAGATCAACACCCACACACACACACAGTCCTTTCCCTCATGAGGGAAATCCTGGAGGCCCCGCGCGGCAACTTGAGGCCCAGCTTACGTCGGACCTACGCCAGATCTACGTCGAAACTCGAACTCCGAAGCCTCCCGATCCCCCATGGCGAGAGAGGGCCGGCGGCGCGCAGAGGGGGGCAGGGGGGAGGTGGGAAGGCTTCTTGGAAGGAGGCCCTGCACCTACAGACAAGGCCCGCGCCTCCCAAGAAGCAGGGGTGGCTCTGGGAAGCCTTCCCCCCCCTCCCCCAATCCCCCTCTCTGCACGTGGCTGCGAGAGGGGCCCAGGGTTCGACGCACACGGTGTGTTGGCGACCTCGGCCGTGTTCGCTCCGATGTCGCTTCTGCAGCAGAGGCGGCTTGCACAAATGAGCGAAGGGAAACGAGAATAACAACGAGAACGAAAATGAAGGGGCCGGCCCTGGGACACACAAATAAATACACACAAACAAAAACATCCCCCATAGTTTCCCATATCTTCTGGGCTGTTGTCTTCCCCCCCACTTCCCATATCTTCCCATAGTTTCTGGGAATCGTCGACGAACTGTGTCTGCGCGCTTTTTCCCCTCCTGAGAAAAAGCGCTGACCTCGGGTCGCTCCCCGGAGGGGCCGATCGCCCGTGGCGAGCGCGGCCCGCAGGAAGCGGCCGCGGCGGCGGCGGCCCGCGCGCGGCGGCAGGGGCGGCCGGCACCGCGGGGGGCGAAGAGCAGCGGCGCGAGGGCCCGGGAGCGCTGCGGCGCGGGGCGGCCACGGCCCGCGCGCGGCGGCAGGGGCGCAGGCTGCGTGCACGGGTGGTGGCGACGAGGAGGAGAGGCGGTCGGGGAGGCGCTCGGCCTGCCCCGATAGGCGCAGCACGCCACTCGGAGCGCATCGGTGCGGAGCTCCACGCGCAGAGCGGCGACGTGGGTACGACGCGAGGCGTTCGCCGTGGCGTGTACCAACGCACGTTGAGCCGCCTCGCAACGCACTGACACGGCCGCGTTGAGCACGGCGCGTGCTGCGCTCCAGTACCCTTCGTGGCGTGCCGAGGCAGCGAAGGGTCGGGAGCATTTTGCTCAGCGTGTCGCCGCGGCGGCCCTGGCGGCACGGTGTGCCTGCATGCCCTGCGAGCGCCTCGCACGTCGCTCCGCTCCGCGGGGGCGGGAGGCGGAGAGGGCCCGGGGCGTGGCCGCCCGGGAGCGGGTGAAGGGGTTGGCGCGGCGCGCCGAAGCGTGGCGTGCCAGAATCGGGCGGAGCGGCACGCTGTCCGGAAAGACCGCAAGGTAAGAGACTGTCGACCCGCATAATTAGTAAGGATGCGCGGCAAGGATGCGAGGGCTTAGGAAGGCCATGTCGGCACTTTGCGGGTGGGGCGCGGCCGGCGAAAGCGGCCAAGGATGGGCCGAAGGGGAAGGATGCAAGGGTAACCTTGGAGAGTCGCTCATCCTTATGATGCGGGTTGACTGTGAGACCCATCGCGAAGCGAACTCAGCTTGAAGTCGAATGACCAGGCCTCCTCCCCAGCTTTACCGAGGCCTGCGGCCTTCGGGCGTGAAGAGCCGAGATCGAGTCGGAGACAACGCCCCGACTGAAAAAAAACATGCCGTCGGAGCTCTGGAGGCCCCCTCCGCCTCGTCTGAGGGGCAACGATACGACGGCAACGATACGGGGGAGAACGTCGAGCTGGAATCGACGATTCATCGCCAGTAGATCGGCGATAGGCCCCCGATTGCAAAACCGCACGTTCGTTCCTGGGCGGGGTGGGCTATTGGGCCCCCACCGGCGATGAGTGGGCGATTGGAGGTCGATGCATCCCTGAGCCTGACCAGGCCCCCGCCTAGACCCCCGACGCCATGATTTTTCGTAGCGCCGGCCCCCAAAGGGCCTCGACCCATTCCCCAGGACCGGCTTCTCGTCCTGAGTCGTTTCTTGACGGCCCCGGGGCCCAGCGAGGGCCCCCGGAGGCCGGAAATATCGAAAGGCCGCCCGTAGTGACTTCCTCGTTCGGCGGCGAGCGAGGGGGAAAAATGAGAAGGAGAAGGCCTTCTCAGAAGGCGGCGGGGCTTCTCGAGGCCTCCAGCCCCGGCCCTCTGAGCGGCTTTGGGTGTCGTCGGGGAAGGCTTAATTAGGAAGCTTCTCAGCAGGCCGGGGGACTTCCGAGCCTGCTGAGAAGGCCCGCCCCTTCTCTGAGCGAGCAACGACATATCTTTTTTTTTTTTTCCTCACGTCGACCACGGCGGCTGGATGCCTCGACAACTTCGCATGGCCGCTGCCCCCGGCCATGGAGGGAAGCCGGGCTGCGTGGGCAGCCGACCACCAAAGAATACGGAGACGCTATCAGGCACGTGGCAGGGACAGCGAAAGAGCACCCGAGACAATTATTGCCCGGGGGCCAGGGCGAAAATGTTACTTAAGACCGGGTTTTTCGAAGGCACGAGGAGGAGAGGGGGGAGGAAGGAGAGCACTGAGCAAAGCCCTGAGGGTCATCGCCAGCCGACTCCTGTGAGTCTGGGCGCCCCGCTGACCAGAAGAAGGCGTGCTCCCAAGGTGTCGCGCTCATTGGCGAGTCAGTACATTACACGCGGGAAGAAATGTGATGGGCAGCGACCACGGACGACAACGACGAGGAGCGGAGGCGAGGAGGGGGGAACTAACTCAGCTTTGCCACACTGCGGCCACGAGCGATGCGAGGCGAGGATGCGCAGCACAAGCTTCCCTAGCGTACTGCCACATGGCCTCCCACGCGTTGGAGGTGGCCCCGTGGCGCGCCGCTGTGGATGCCGTGAGCGAGCAACGACATATCTACATGTACGCCGTCCGCGATCTTGAATGCACGAACGTCCTCGTTCAAACGCCCTCCAGGGGAAGCTGACCGCGTACGTGTACATATGTTGCTGGCCTTTGATTCTCTCTCACACACACACACACACACCCTGGGCTCGCCGCCGACCGGAGGCCGGACATGGTGGAAGGCCTCCCGTCGTGGCTCTCTCATGGCTCGAAGAGGGCTCGGCGCTGCCCTTCCCGGATCGCCCTCCGCCAGGCACCCGGCCGCGCGCCCGGCAGGCCCCCCGACGAGACGGAGCCGGGGCGAGGATAAATCCGCGTGAGGATAAATCGAGAATCTCTATGATCTGGCGGCTCGGGCGCCGCGGCCTTCTCAGAGCATTCCGGAACGCTCTGAGAGTGTTCTGGCACGCCCTGGAACGGAGTTATTCTCGTCCTGAGGTAGGAGCTCGACCACGAGAAACCTTCCACAAGAAACCCGACCCTGAGACCCCACGACGTCCATTGATTTTTGGTGTGGGAACGTCACGCTACCCATAGCAAGGCCATCGAAACCCGAGAAACCCAGGGCCCCCCCGGGAGGCCAGCAGGGTGCTCCTTGGCATGGCTTGCCACTGTGGCCCCGTCCGACCCGAGCGGCGCGCGGGCCGGGAGGGGGGGGGCTGGGCGGCGGCCGCTGCGGCCGCGGGCGCCCCCCTGCCGGTCCTGCTGCACCATCGGAAGGACGTCGGCCTGCATGGCCTGTGGCGGCGGCCGTCGGGCGCGGCGCAGGAGCAGGCCCGGGAAGCAGGCCGCTGCCGTGCCCCAGGCCGGGCACTGCGCAGGGGGGGGGGGGGGGGCGACGTTTCGGAGGCGACAGCTGGGAGGTCTTCGTCGGAAGGACTAGGGAGAACTCGGGGGGCGGCTACGCCGGATCAGGCCGCGGACTCAGCGGGATTGGGCCCGGCAAAGCGGGATCAAGCCAGATGAAGCGGGGTCAGGCCGAATGAAACCGGATTCCAGACCAGGGCAAAGTCAGAATTTAACCTCCCAGGAGTTGCATCCGAACGACGTGTGTCGCCGCGCCGCTCGTTCTCAACGCGCCCAGGTGGACGAGGCCGACACCACGGCAAGCCCACAGCACACTCTGGGTCCGAGGCAGCGTTTGCCCTGGTGGCCGCGGCGGCCCCCCCCCCAAGACGTGTAAGGGGGGGGGCGACGGATCGTGTACCTCCCGCGCCCCCATGTTGGACCCCAAGGGCCCGGCGACAGGTGGGGGGCGGGCGCGACGAGACGCGCGCCTCCCGTGCCCCCTCTCGACCCCAGGAAGGGAGGGCCCCTGGGGGGCCCCGAAGGTGCACACCGGGCGCACCGCCCTGCACCCCGCCGGCGCATCGCCCCACCCCGCGGGCGCCACCCAAAAAAAAACGGCGGCGGCGGCGGCGAGGCGAGGCGCCTCGGCAGCCGCCCGAGAGGGCGGGCGGCCCCACCGCCCGACATCACCGGGCGCGTTCGCCCCACTTCGGCACCTGCCCCTCCCGCATCCCCTGCCACGAGCAGCTGCTCCGACACAACTCCGAGGAGCGCCCCGAGATCCGGAGCTCCTCCTGAGCCCAAGGTGGTCCTTGCTTCTCGGGGGCGGCGTCCGACGAGGGGGGCGTCAGAGAGGGGGGTCTGCAGAGCATGGCCCGGGGCACGTGCGCAGCCCAGGGGGGGGGGGGGGGGCAAGGGACGCATCGAAATGAAAGGAGAGGGGCCACGATGCCCCCCCTGGTCATCACCCCCCTCTTGGCCGCACCCGAATCTCAGCGCCTGGACCTCTGGGCTGCAGAGCGGGAGGCGAAGGCTGCGCGAGGCGGGGATCTGGATCCATGACCACCGCCAGGGGACCGACGCCCTGGCACCCCAGCAGGCGGCGCACGTGGACATACCTTGGGCCCCAGGTGGCCCGAATCGACACCAGATCCAGCTCCCCAGACCCCCGACGTAATGATTTGTTCATTACGTCGACCCCCAGAGGTCCCGACCCTTTCCCCAGGACCGGCTTTGCATCCTGAGTCGTTTTTTGACGCTCCCGAGGCCCGGCGAGGGCCCCCAGAGGCCGAAAACTGGGAAAAACCTCCCGTCGTGATTTTTTCATTACTCGAGGGGGTCTGGGTCCACCGCCGGCCGAGCTCCCCCGAGACCGACTCCCCCCGGCGGTGGCCACATACAGATCCCCGCCTTGGAGCAGGCGACGGCGGAGAGCCGACGCGCACGAAGAGAGCCCCCCGCCCCCGCCGCGGCGGGAGAGCTGGCGGGCCGCCCCGCGGCCGACGCCGGGCTCGGCGACGCCCACCCCCGACCTGCTGGGGCCTCCGACGAGCCAGCCGGCTCGCGGCCCAGCCCATAGGGCGACGATATCTATACATATCCACTGCTCCTGGCCAGGCCCATCCTGGGCCCAAAGAGCTGTGTATACGCCCTCCTGGCTTGGCCAGGGAGGCATATACACCGCTCCTGGGCCCAGGATGGGCCTGGCCAGGAGCAGTGGATATGTATAGATATCGTCGCCCCAGCCCAGGGGGCGAGGAGCAACTCGGGCGAGGGTAGAAGTCGAGAGCCTCTGAGATCCGGCGGCTCTGGAGGGTGGTGCCTCGGGCGCCGCGGCCTTCTCCGAGCGTTCCGGAGCGCTCCAAAACAAGTGTGCTCTCGTCCAAGCCCCGCCCGAGGGCTGCACGGCAGGGGGCGTCCGTGCGCTCGCCGGGGGCCTATACGTGGCGAGAGTGGGCCCTGCAGGGGCCCCAGGCATCCGACGCCCTGAGGTTTGCCACGGCGTGGCTTCCCATTTTGGCTCGAGCCGTTTTGGCTCGAGTGGCTCCAGGGGAGGGTTTTGTTTTCGCGCCCAATACATTATCTCACATTTTTCTGCGTGATTATTCCGCCTCTGCGTATGTTTGCTTTCTGGGTGAGCAGCCTCAGCGTGGAGCGCAAGTTTTTGTGAAACCTCAATTTCGTATTTGGGGTGCGTCGCCCGGTACAAAGCTAGACGGGTGAAGCGCGGGAGGTGTGTGGCACCCATGCCGCATAGACATGTTCCCAAAGTGGACACTGGCAAGTTCGAGCACAGTTTCGCAGATGTTAAAGCAAGCATTCAGAAGCTACACACCATGATTGAGAGCCTGGGGGAGCGCATGACAAACGTAGAAGATGCTCTTCGCTTGTCCAGTGGCATAGTGCACTGTTTGTCGAATGGTTCAACCAGACATCCCTCTTGGTGATTGTCAAACACATGCCGCACATAACGAAATAAATGTTGATTCGACAGCAGTGTTGTCAAGTTTGGACGGCTTGGAAACAATGTGTGTATGCTCGTTGATTTTCTAGAAATGGAAAACATTGCCGAACAACTTACACTTGGAAGCTTCCTGTCTGAATCCGTTGCCGCATTGTCTGATTCACACGGGAATGGGCTTACTTGCAATGGTTCGATGGATTTGGGTCCCAGAGGCGAGCTGGAGGGTCCATGGGCTTTTTCCCACGTGATGTTTTCAACGTGCTTGAAGACATGGCAACACAAATGCAAATGCAAGCAACAGAGTTCTGCGCGGAATTATAGGATTGGGAGCATATTTCCGAAGTTCCGTATGGGTGCGAACCCATCGGGCGATCAATGTTCCACTCTCGTATACGCGTGCGAGAATATAACGACTCGTTGGTAAATGTTGCTCGCCAGTCTTGGGAGGCATGGGGCTGCGAAGGCAAAGTTGGCGGTCTCATCATCCTTGGATCACAAAGGCATCGTCGCGTTGGAACCTTGGCTGAGCATGCGCAACAAGACCAGATCCAATTAGTGAGCTGGGGCGGCGAGGAGTGGAGCGCATCAAATGCAGAAGCATGCGAAAATTCTCGTACAGGTATTCTGCTCCAAGTGCCGGGCTGCGCCCCATCTTCAGATCAACATTGGACCCCGCTGCGCGGGCGCGCACAGCCAGGACAAATGTTCCGCATCATTGGGTATACATGTTGATTTTGACTGGTGGCATGGTTTACTTTGCAAGCAAAGTGGCAAGCAGCACAATATATGCCTAGCTAAAACGTTCATTCTGCATTTCCCCATCGCTTCGAGATTCTGACCGGCCTCTGTAAGAGAGTAGGTGAACATCATTTTCTGCCAGCCTCTGAAAGAGTGTGGGTTGATCTTGGCTATTCCCCTTCCTCCTCCCTTTCCGCGTCCTCCTCCGGGCAGACTGTGCATGAATTTCCACACCGCCTCCAGAGGAGCGTTGGGCGAGGCAGTCATGTGGTTGAACCTCTGAAGAGACATTCGTTTTCTGAATCGCGCACTGGGCCTGAGCGAGCCGTGCGGATTCTCTGCCGACGCGCCGTCTTGAGGCGCATGGCTTACTGACCGACTGGCTGACGTGGCTTTCCAGAGGTTCGGACCCCGTTTCTGGGACTGGTGTCTCCTCCCGCTTCTTGACGGCCCCTAGGCCCCACGAGGGCCCCTGGAGGCCGAGAAAGGAGAAAGCCCTCCGCCTGACACGTTGGCATGTCTGGGCCTGAGCTCCCACAGTCATCGTGCGGAGGAGCGCCACACGAGGAACGAGGGGCTTTTCTGGCCACGGCGAGCCTCGGCTTCGCCGACCTTGAGCCACGGAACGGCCCGAAAACCTAAGCTGAGGCGAAGCCAGGCCGAAGATCAAATCGGGTGAGGATAAGTCGAGAATCTCTAAGATCCGGCGGCTCTGGAGGATGTCTCGGGCGCCGCGGCAATCTCAGAGAGTTCCAGAACGCTTTGAGAGCGTTCCAGAACGCTCTAGAACGGATTTATCCTCGTCCCAGCCCCGTCCGAGGAGCCCCTCTCGAGCCCGAAGTGGTCCTAATCTCAGCGTCTCGCCTGCATTCTTCTCTTGGCGGCGCCCACAAAGGGGAGTAGGGGGAGGGGGGAAGGCTTCTCAGAAGGAAGCTGCTTCTCAGAAGGCGCCGGCCTCACATCTGCAGACAAGGCCCACGCCTTCTGCGAAGCAGAGGTGCTTCTGAGAAGCCCCGCCCCCTCCCCCCCTTAACCTTACGTCGGGCGTGTCCCCCTACAGGGGGATTTTCAACGAAAAATTGGAAATACTCAAAAAATACTCCAAAATGGTCGAAAATTATGCTCCAAAAATAGTCCCCCGACTATTCTTTTACTATTTTTGGATATTCCCCCCGTAGGGGGACAGGCCCGACTTCACCTCAACCCTCCTCTGCGCGTGGCCGATTTGCCAGGCGGCCAACTTGTTTGAATCGGGGAGCTCGGGGGCTGGGAGCCGGAAGCCGTCCGCGAGCGGAGCGCGCGGGCGCCCCGAGCCCTCCTGGCGTCTTGAGAGAAGCTCCGGGCCGCACCCCGAGATCCTTCAGTTCCACGATCTTGATGGGCCCCTGGGACACCCAAATAGGTACACACAAATATAAAGAGATTCCCCATATATTCCCATGTCTTCTGGGTTTCCGTCTTCCCCCCCACTTCCCATATTTTCTTAAATTTTCTGGGGAATCAACGATTAATTGTGTCTGTGTTTTTTCCCTCCTGAGATCTGGCCCCTGAGCGTCTCCATGGCGACTGGGGAGGCGAGGATTGCTGAACTGATGGATTCCGGAGTCCTGGCATACCGAAATCCATCAGCTCAGCAGTCCTCGCCTCCCCAGTCGCCATGGAGACGCTCAGGGGCCAGATCGCTGAGCTGAAGGATCTCAGCATGCGTATCAGGGCCGAGGTCCCTACGGGCACCGCCTTTGCAAAACGCGAGTCCAAGACTTGTTGTAAACCCTCGGGGCCCAACCCCGAGACCCGAGCGTTGCAATGCGATGCGATGCGATGCGATGCGACCACCGTTGCGGACAGCGTCCGGGCCTAGGGCAGACCAGGTGGGTGAGGCCATGGCCTCTAGGATCTGAGGTGTCTGGATTCATGCAATGCGAGACATGTAAAAAGTTAGGAGGTGAGGGGGAGGAGGAGGAAAAGAAAGTCCTTGGTGTCGGTGTCAGCGTGGGTTGGGCGAGATTACGTCATTGGTCTGAGTCCCGGGTGCTGGTCGACGTGAGGTCGGTGAAGTGGTGCTCGAGCGCTGTCCATGCTTCGGTGTCTTGGGCTGTTTGCGTCCATGTGATGTCGTTCGGTTGTCCTTCCGAATGGGCTTGCGTGGGCGGTCGGTGGAGGTCTGGTCTGCGTTGACGTAAGTAAGTGGTGATTTCGTCGTCCCAGCGCTTGTTTTGGCCACACGAGCGTTGCAACCTCTCCACAACGGGCCTCTTCTCCCGTGCCTTGCCTCTGGGGCCATCCCGGACCGATCGGGCTCGGAAAACGTGCCGCAGAAAGACGGGGTGCTTCGTTGCTCGAGGGAGGAGGAGGAGGAGGAGGAGGAGGAGGAGGAGGAGGAGGAGGAGGAGGAGGAGGAGGAGGGGGAGGAGGAGGAGGAGGAGGAGGAGGAGGAGGACATCACGGAACGGCCCCGGTCGCGATCTCTCGCGCTGCTGCGACTCCTTCGCGACGTCGGATTCTCGGGGTCTGGCGAGGAGAGCCTGCCCGCCCGAGCGCTCGTCCTCGCTCTCGGCCCCGTGGGTGCCCTCTCTCGGGCCCCTGGGCCACCACAGGCGGACCCGGGGCGGAGACCGATCCCTGGGGGAGGAGCAGGGGGCCCCGGGGGCCGCGGAGCGGGAAGACAGGTCTGGAGGGGGCCCAGGGACACACAAATGGCTACGCACAAATCCCAGGATTCCCCACATTGTCCCATATTTTCTGGGTTTCCGTTCTCCCCCCCCCCACTTCCCATATTTTCCCAGATTTTCCTGGGAATCGACGATTAATTGTGACTCTGTTTATTCCCTCCAGAAAAACGGAGGATGTCCAGGCACATGTGTGGTAGCCCCACGCCTGCAAGCCAGAGTTCTGAGCAATCGGCAAGGGCTCAAAGCTTGAAGGAGGTCCACAGCCAGGTGAGCCCCAGCGGAGATGTCCGATGCCCCAAGCATCGGCTTTCTCTCTGCAGGCAACCGTCCTGGAAGAGCTGCTTAGCTAGCAGGTCGTACAGGCTGCCGCGGCGACAATGCCGAACAGAAGACAGCGCGGGCCCGAGACTAGAGAAGAAAGCATATCGGATCCACAGGGGTTGTGAGCATATTTCAAGCAACCCCCATCCCCACTGGCATGGCCTTGGCCCTGCTGGCCGGCTACCCCCCCCGGTGGATATGTGTGATCCACGCCTGTGAGCCTCGCGAAAGCCTCGCGAGTGGGATCGCTACCCCCCCACCTGTGGTCGTGTGGGCCTGTGGGCGTGGCGTGGTGCGAGGTGGACGTTCCGCTGCGTTCGCCGAGATCTTCCCGAGACCAAGGTCGCAGGGCCTCGCGGATGAAGTCGTTTCCCGCCTACCCCTGTAGTCGTGGCCATGTGGGCGTGGCGTGGTGGTGGGTGGCAGTGCCCCCCCCTCCCCCTGTGCGTATGGGGTGGTTCGTGGACGTCATCGTCTTCCGTCGGCGTCGGCGACGGCGTCGTCGTCGTCGTCCGTCGGCGTCGGCGTCGGCGTCAGCGTCGTCGTCCGTCGGCGTCGGCGTCGGCGTCGGCGTCGTCGTCGTCTTCCGTCGGCGTCGGCGTCGTCGCCGTCGTCGTCGTCAGCGTCGGCGTCGGCGTCGTCGTCGCCGTCGCCGCCGCCGCCGCCGCCGTCGTCGTCCTCGTCGTCGTCGTCGCCGCCGCCGCCGCCGTCCTCGTCGTCGTCGTCCTCGTCGTCGTCCCCCGCCCATCACATCTGAATGGGGGGGGGCTGTGGAACCCTGGGACCTATCCCATCTGGGGGGGGGGCTCTGAACCCTCGACCCGGGATCCTGCATGCGAGTTCCCTCGAGTTTCGCGGGACCTCCCCGCCTGGGCTGGTGTGCTGGAGGCTTGCCACACCGTGGCCCAGTGGGAGTGGGCATCGCTACGGGACGCACAACGCACACACCGACACGATGTGCCTCTGTCGGGGACGCACGTCCGACCCGAGCGTACACTCCACAATCCTGTGCTGGATCGACTCCCGAACCGTACGGCCAGAAGGCGCCCGCCACGCAGCCGACCCCGCGCGTCGCCCGTGCAGGGCCGACGCACACACCGCAGGAGTACGCTCGGGTGGCGCCGAGGATAGGAGTGTGCTTGTGGATGCCACGACACTGGGCACCCTAACCCCTGACAGTCCCATCATCGAATGAAACCCTGTGCTCAAAGTGTCGGAGAATGTCCTGGAAATGTTAAAAAAACATGTGTGTGATCGTCTGAGAACAGTTGTAACACCTATTTCTTGACATCTGGAAATTATTTGGCAGCATGCTTCCTCTCCATGGATCGTCCTCCACAAGACTACGGTGAAGCAAGGGGCAGCAGGTGGTCGCAGCTCTCCTGCCCTCCGCCGCAGCACTCCCGCTCCTGCTGCCTCTGCCCGCCACTCGCCCCGCTCCCTGCGGCCGGGCAGGAGCAGCAGCGAGGCCGAAGGCCTCCAGAGATCCCCGCAGGTCCTGGCAGCGTCCGGCGGCCTTCAAAGGCCCGAACATATCTCGAACCTTCGAACAGCCTGGCGGCAGAAACAGTCCTGCAGAAGCAGCGGCAGGAGGACCGGAGCGGAGGGTTCAGCGCCCTCGGCGCCCCCGGCGGTCCCAGCGGCCTTGTTGAAGCGCGGATAGACCAGCTGGATGATGGCGTTGAGCCTCCCCGTCCCTTGCCCGCTCTGCACTCAAACCATGGCCACAAGAACGAGGGCCAAGAACATGAGCACATTCGCCGCAGGCCATAGGCCCCGCGCACTCGAGACGAAGAACATCTCAAACTGGCGAGCCCAGCGACGACATCCCCAGGACGAAAGTTGTTTCCTCTTGGGCCCGTAACGGACGGCTTGAAGCGCGACCACGGCATGTAGTCGCGGCGGATCTGGGCGCGCGGACTCGATTCCGATTCCGACCGGAGCTGCGGTGGGTATTTTCTGCCGGCGTGGATTCGAGCTCGATTGATCCACAAGATGTTTGGCGTGTTTTCCATGACATCTGCACGCATGCATGCACGTTTACATGCATGCATGCATGCATGCATGCATGCATGCACACACACATACATACATACATACATACATACATACATACATACATACATACATACATGCATGCATACATACATGCATGCATGCATGCATACATACATAGATACATACATACATACATACATACATACATAAATCAGTCATGCATACATACAGACATGCATATATGCATACATACATACATATACACATACATACATGCATACGTATGTATATACGTATACACATACATACATACATACATACATACATACATACATACATACATACATACATACATACATACATACATACACACATACATACATACATGCATACATGCATACATGCATACATACATGCATGCATGCATGCATACATACATACATACATACACACATACATACATACGTGCGTACGTACATACATACATACATACATGCATACATACATACATACATACATACATACATGCATGCATACATACATACATACATACATACATACATACATACACACATGCATGCATACATACATACATACATACACACATGCATGCATGCATGCATACATGCATACATATATACATACATACATACATACATACCTCGAGATGCAACGGATACACGAAACTCATATAATACTTCAGGGTTCGCTTCGCTTCGCCTCAAATGTTGGTCCTGCGTCCAAGCACAGCAGGGGGACTGCCGAAGGACTATCGGAGCAGAAAAATCGGACCATGAGGGTGGCAGGGGTCACTGGTGATCATGGGCTGGATACAGCCCATAGGCATGTTTACGCCATGAGGGAAGGGCATGGTTGCGAAGGGGGCGAAGGTAATGACCTCGATACCAGAATGAGTCCTGACCACAACAGGGGTGACGGTTATGACGTCGAGGGTGTGTACGCCATGACCGCCAGCGGGGCGAAGGTCATGGCAAAGCGGAACATGGGCAGTGGCCTCGAATCCGATGGTCAAGAAAAAAGCCGATGAGATGACCGCGAAAAGGGTGAAGGTCATGATCCGGGAGGGGTCCCAATCATGACCTTGACGCAGGTGGCATTGCCGCAGCATGGGGTGCAAATCATGACTAAGAAAGGGCTGTCGGCAAAACGCGGAAGGGGTGGGTCACGGTGGTGATGATCAGGAGGGTAACCGTGAGTGAGCTACTAGTCATGACATCCAAGGGTTACATGTTGAGCTACTCTGTCGGCGGGGCGAACGTGATGACCGCGAGGGTCAAGGCCATGTCTGCTGAGCTACTATTATGTTGCTGAAATCACTGTTGGGCAAGCAAGCAACAAGAAGGCCGATCCACGATATGCGGAACTGCACACGCCCGCGACGATCCGCGGTCGTCGGGTCGCTGGCCCCCAGACCTTCGACTTCTTTCCCAACAATGTTTCTTCACTCCGCTCTCGACTTCCTGGAGGGAGGATGGAGGAGGGAGGAGGGAGGAGGGAGGAGGGAGGAGGGAGGAGGGAGGAGGGGGACTGGTTTGTCATCCTGAGTCGCTGTTCGACGGCCCTGGGATCTGGAAGCGGCCCTCGGACACCAACAACTTGGAGGAGCCGTCGGGCACCGAACATTTGGAGGAGCCGGAGTGCCCATGGACGATGACGGTGACGATGACGGAAACAGCGGGGCGCCTGCGGAGGGGAAGTGTCTCAACGGTCGAGTCGTCCCCCTGTGCTCGATCTGCCCTCCAGCGCTCGGTCCATCTGGCCCTCCCTCGTTTCGGTCGTCCCCGAACCTCCCACCCCCTCTAGGAGATCAGAATGCAACGCGGTGAGGTCGGAAAAGGATGAGGAAGAGGAGGAGGAGGAGGAGGAGGAGGAGGAGGAGGAGGAGGAGGAGGAGGAGGAGGAGGAGGGGGCGTAGGAGGGCAGAACAGGACGAGCAGGACGACGAGGAAGGAAAGACGAGGAGGGAGGAGGAGAAGGATGAGCTCGAGGACCAGCGTAGGCACAAGACTCACTAACGCTGCCGCAACAAGCCCTACCTCCAAGTTCCCTCTTCGTAGGTCCTCACTGCGGGGAATGCCTCGCTGGAAAACAACCGTCTGAAAATCGTCAGCGATGCCAAATCACCATGCCTGGGACTTCAACGCCGCGGATCAAAGTCACTGCTCCATCCTAACGATCCAGGCTCGCCAAAACACCATTCCTGGGACCTCAACACCGCATATAATCGCGACGATCGCGTCCTGACAACCAGAAATCGTGTCAAAACACTATTTCTGCGACGTCAAGCAAAAAAAAAACTGAAACTGCTGTAAAGTGCAACGACGAGTGCGCGCAGCGCGAAAGCGAGAGCCACAGTTTGAAAAGAAACCACCCCACCCGTGAGACTCTTGCAAACATTGACAATGACTGTGCGCGATGCTAACGAGAGAGCCACAATTTGAAAAAGAATGGCCCGATCCGTGAGACTGCTGCAAGTGTTTTAGACGAATGTGCGCGGCGTAAAAGCGAAAGCCAGATTTTGAAAACAGCCCGCCCTCCATCCACGAAACACTCTTACAAATGTGTATGACAAATGAGCGCGGCGCTAAGGCGAGAGACACATTCTGAACACGGCGCGCCATCCATCCGTGAAACTCTTGCAAGCTGTTAAAACGAATGCGCGCGGCACTGAGGCGAGAGCCACATGTGGAAAAAGAACCACCCTCCGCGAAACCCTTGCAGAGTTTGCAGACAAACGAATGTGCGCGACGCGAAACCGAGAGAGCCACAATTTGAAAGAACCCGCCCAAACAAACTCCTCCACCCGTGAGACTGTTGCAAATGTTTGAGACGAATGCGCGCGTCGCTATGGAGAGAGCCACCCTTTGAAAACAGCACGCCCTCCATCCGCGAAACTTCTGCAAACTGTTAAAACGAATGTGCGCGGCGCTAAGGCGAGAACCACATTTTGAAAACCAACCGCCCTCCATCCGTGAAACTGTTAGACACTGTGGCTTCATGATCAGAAGTGTTGAGGAAGGTTCAAGCAAAACGCCCGGCCCGCCCGACCGACCCGCATCGGGATGCGACAGGGAGGAATTACATATAAGGAACAGGGATGGAAGAGGAGGAAGGAGGAGGAGGAGGAGGAGGAGGAGAAGGGTAGGGGATGAGAGGGCTTCCTGGGCCATCGTTGGGCACCCTGCGCGTCGTCTTAGAGTGCCTTTGGGCGTATTGGGGGCCGTCTCGGATATGATTGCGCAAGGCAGCGAAGTCGGAAAATGAAGGGGAGGAGGCGAAGGAGGAGGACGAGCAGCAGCAGGATGATAGACTGTTTTGTTGGAGGTGGCCCGAGAGACTGCTAATGGCCTTTTGGAAGGTCCTCGAGGCTTTGGGAGCCCATCGAAGATTTCTTAGAGGCCTACGAGGGCACATGTCGGGCAGCATTGACTGTCGGAGACCTCTGAAGCGTCTGGGAGGCCGCGTGTATCGCCACGGAGCCACGCCGAGCCGCCTTGCGGTCCCTTGGGGTCGTTTTGGGAGCCCCCTCTAGACGTTCGCGGGGTTCCCTGCACGCGGTCGTGGGGCACGTCGGGGCGTCTTGGAGACAGTTGGCAATCTCGGGGTTGTTTGGGAGGCTTCTTCAGCCGTCCGGGGGGGCGATCTAGGAAGCCCCTGGGTTCGCCGGGGCCATAGGAAACTAAAGTGGGCAGGACTCCACAATCCTTGACAAACCAAACCACAATTCAAGGTTTCTGCCTCTGGCGGCCCTCCTGGAGGTTCTCGGAATCTTTCGTGGGAGCCAGCTGGATCGTGTCGTGGCCAGATCGGGGCCATTTGGGAGCCGTCCTCGGGCTCTCTCGTCCATCTTTAAAGATCGTTGCGTGGCCTCTGGGGCCTCCGCGGCTTCCAGAAGATTGCGGCGGCTAGCCAAGGAGGCCCGGGGAGCCGTCCGAGAGGTGCCCCAGGGCGGGGGGGGCGTCCAAAAGGTGCCCCAGGGCGGGGGGAACCCAAACAGTGTCTCTAGCAGCATATGTTGCTCGAACTGGGTGCAGCAATCTACGTGGTGCAATTTACATTGTGCAATACGTGTTGCCATCACTGACGTGCTGCCTCTATATGCATGCATGCATGCACGCATGTATGCATGCATACATACAAACCATACATACATACATACCTGCATGCGTGCATGCATACTTGCATACATACATCCATACATATATACATACATACATACATACATACATACATACATACATACATACATACATACATACATACATACATACATACATACATACATACACACACACATACATATATACATACATACATACATACATACATACATACATACATACATACATACATACATACATACATACGTACATACTTAGTAGCATACATACACACATACATACATACATACATGCATACATACATATATACATACATACATACATACATACATACATACATACATACATACATACATACATACATACATACATGCATGCATGCATGCATACATACATACATACATACATACATACATGCATGCATACATACATACATACATGCATGCCTACACACATATGTACGTACGTACGTACGTACGTACGTACATACATACATACATACATGCATACATACATACATGCATGCATGCATGCATACATACATATAAGTGCGTATGAATTTGTGATTACGTATACATATATATCTATATATATACTAGAACCATCGCGCGCGCTTCGCGCGCGCTCAAGTTCTAGCCAGGATCCTCACCATCGTCATCATCGCAATCATCACCATCGTAGTCATCGTCATGGTCGTGTTCACCATTACCATCACCAGCACAACCATCATCATCACCACCATCATCGTCAGCATCGTCAGCACCATCGTCATCATCGTCGTCGTCATCGTTGTCCTCACTATCATCGTCGTCGTCATCATCATCAGCATCATCATCGTCAGCATCAGCATCAGCATCATCATCATCATCATCATCATTCGTCGGCGCCGTCGTTGTGCTCGTCATCCTCATCATCAGCGTCGTCGCCGTCATCATCATCGGTCTACTCCAGTCCCCTCCCCCTCCTCCTCATTTCCGTTCTATCTCTCCCCATCATCCTATCCTCTTGCTCCTCCTCCTCTTTCTTTTAGAAGCCGGGAGAGCTTCAAGAAGCCTTCCTAAAAGCCCCCGAGCACTTGAAAGGAGGCTCCCACCTTCTTAGAAACTCCCCGGCTGCTTAGAAGGCCACCCCCCTCGCCCCTCCCCCCTCTGCTTGCCGTCGAGTGTGATGGCACCACGACGGCGAGAACGACGACGACGACGACGACGACGACGAGGAGACACCCCAGGCTGCAGAGGAAGAGGGTGGTCAGGGAGTGGGCGTCGGCACCGAGATCAGCTAAGTAGACATGGGCTGTCCCGACGGAGGAGGACGAGGAGGCCACAGAAACAACGGCAGCCCCCATCCTTTCAAAGCTAACATGTGCACGCTAAGCTCGCACCCTCGGCCCCAACTAACACCACACGCGCAGTTCGAGCGCGCTGAGGTTCCAGCAGCCCCCATCCTCTCAAAGCTAACATGTGCACGCGTGCACGTAACCACCAATGGCAGGAGCATGAACTGGAGAGGTAACAATGGCGCAGACCGAACAGGGCCGTAGTACACACGAGGGCGCACACAGACGTATCGAATGCAACGCCATGCAGACCAATGCGAGTAGTAAAACAAACGCCAAACGTTGCAAATGCAGCGCGATTCACAGCATTATTGTTGAATTGAAATGCAATGCACATGCTACTCAATGCAGGCAGCTCAACGGAACGGATCGGAAGGAAGAAGGGGTGCATATGAAAGTGTCCGAAATCGCATGGGGCTCGTTTCGGTGCCTGCTCGGGGGCTCTTGGGGGCCTCCCGGGGGGCTCTTGGGGGCCTTTGGGAGCCTCTAGTGGTTTCTGGGGATGCTCTTGGGGCCGAGGGCCCGTAAAGTGCGCTCGGATCCCGCGTCTGGGCCCCTTCTTGGAGCCGTGTTGGGACTCTCTTGGGCCGTCTTCGAGGCCTCTTAAGCGGTCCCGGGGCGCTCTTGGGCCGTCTTGGGGCCGTCTTGGTGGCCTCTTGGGCCGTCTTGGGGCGATCTTGGGTGCCTCTTGGCCGTCTTGGAGCGCCAGGGAGCCCAAAAGGAGAGAAAGCCAAAAACATCGAAAAACACAATGGAAAATCAACGATTCGAGCCTCTTGGGGCCCTCTTGGAGAGCCTCTTGGAGGCCTCTTGGGGCGTCTTGGAGGCCCCTTGGGCCGTCTTGGGACCATCTTGGGCGTCTTGGAGCGATCTGGGACCGCCTCGGGGCCCTCTTGGACCATCCTGGGGGCCTCCTGGGGCCGTCTTGGAGGCCTCTTGGGTCGTCTGGAGGCTCCTTGGAGGCTCCTTGGAGGCCCCGGGGAGGGGGTATTAAAAAGCGTTCCCCGATGGTTGCGGAGTGGGCGGCCCCGCCGGGGGGGGGGGGGCCTATTTGTTTATATTATATATATATATGTATACATGAGCGTACACGGTGCAGTCTACGTCGTGCAATTGACCACACTGCACTGCGCGTGACCAACCCCCATGCTCGCGCAAACATCCCACCTCCCCACCCGCAACTCGGCTGGCAAACTTCATACCGAGGCAACGCCTGCATGCCCAAGGAACCACCGACCGCACAGCCGCGCCGCGCTGCAGGAGCCCATACTGCAAGATGAGATCCCGGCGGCCCCGAAACGCGCCAGGGGGAGAAGTCCCTGCGGGGCTCCTTGTGAAACCTCCGGAGCTCCAGCGAGGCGCCAGCGAGGCCCCCCAGACGGTGAAGGCCATCTCCCGACGGGCTCGGGGCACGGAGGGACTGACTCCTGGACTGCAAGCACTGTTTTGGGAATGCGGATCGTTAGCGAGATCCTGGGCACGGACACCTGGCTCCTTAAAGGCCCACGCGAACCACGGAATGGAACTCTGGAGAGATCTGCCCCCCCCCATCCGAGGAAGGCGGAACGCGTGGAGGGGCGAGGAGGGAGCATGTTTTCCTGCGCGTGGCGGAGGGGCCACGCGGGCTGGCACGCGCGCATAGTGCCGAGCACGCGGGCTTGGCGCACCGGCACGACGCCCGCCGCGCCTCGCAGGCCCAGGCAGGGCGCTTCCGCCAGCCCGCGCGCGGGCTTCGCAGCCTGGAGCTGCCAGCCAGGCGGGACCACGGTCATGGCGCTTTGGAACCCGTTCGTTTATTCGGGCCGATCACGCGCGTGACCAGGGGGGCTTCGTCGCGCCACTCACGCCACGGCGGGGGTGCGCCTGTGGTGCCGCAGCATGCCCGTAAGCACCGCAGTGCGCCTGCGAGAAACAATCGTCTGCGACCCGACAATCACGACGTGCCTGTGACCAGCGCCACAAATCTGTCGCTCCGATCAACGCGACGTGCCTGTGAACATCACACTGCTTTTGAAGAGCACACCGTCCGCGAACATCCATAGCCATTTTGGCTCATGCCTTTCCGTTGGCCCCTGCTCCTGGACCTTGTCCCCCGGCGTACCCCGAGACCCCAATTTCACGGGGCAACTTGGCGGGCGTGAGGGACTTGGGGGAGTGGGGCTTTTGGCTCTCGGGGATGGCGGCGGCGGGCGGCCCGACAGCGTGGCGGCCTTCATCGCAACGGCAGGCTAACATCGACTCCCTGGGCCCGACGGCGGCTCGCCGTGCCGCTCGAAAGCGGCGGCAGGCTGCTGTTGTGGCGGCCATCGGCCGCCGCGCTGGCGCAGGTGGCGAGCCTGGCTCATGGCGCGACGGCGAGCTCGCGTCTAGGCCTGCCCTCCAGTGCGCGGCCAGCGGGCGCCGCGTCCCTGGAAGCTCCAGGCGGCGCCGCAACGCCGCTTGGCACGCCGCGCGGGTGCCGCCTGGAGGCTTCGCTTCGGCGTCCGCCAGCGGCATCGCCTGGGCGGCCGCCGGCCCGCGGCTGGGCTGGGAGGCGGGGCTGCCCTTCGGCCCTGTCCCGGCACGGCGGCACGGGCTTCGGTGCTCGTGCGGGGCAGTCGTCTTCAGCTCGGCGTTCGGCTTCGTGGGCGAGGACGGCTTCATGGAGTCGGGCCACCCTGGCAGTGAAGGGTTTCGTGGCGGTATGTTTGGAGA
>CAUYUJ010007724.1:333454-335954 GCA_963575745.1 Prorocentrum cordatum
GGAGCCGTGGCGACGTAGCCCGTAGGGCTGGGTGCGAGGTGCCGCCGCGCGGGGGAAGAACCATCTTGATCTTCTTATATAGGCCCATGAGGAAGTCGATTTCGGGTCGAGGCGCCCGCGGGGGCAGGGGGGGCGCAGGCCTTCGCACCTCTAGACGCAATCGTCCTCATGCATCCGCAGGTGGTCTTCGTGGCTCAGCTGGTGGGTCTCCCAGTTATGCCTGCGGCCTTGCTGGTGGCTCCTGGTGAAAAAATCTGCCCGTGGCCCTCGCAGCTCGGGCGGCGGCCCTCGCAGTCTGGCCGGTGGCCCTCGTAGCTCAGCTGGCGGCTCTCGTTGCCTTGCTGGTACCTCTCGCGTTTTTCTAGAGGGAAGAGGGAGCGGACACCACCACGATACAACATCTCTATATACAGCAACCCTGCGGGCACAGCAGACTTGGTCACGCTTGAGACCCGCACTGCGGTCAAGACATTCACATGTGGAAACCAAGACTGCGGTTCTAACCAGTCACCATTCAACCCCGCATTCTGGCTCAGACCTGCATGGCCGGAAGAAATATCGACCTCGTGCCGCCGAAGCTGCGCCAAATACGCGAAGTCAGGCAGATGTGAAGAGGAAGGATGAGGAACGGAAACAAGACAGAAGAACACAAAAAAACAACAACTTCAAAACGAAGTGACGCGGAGGCAACATGCGACGGTCAAGACGAGAAAAAGGACAAGGGCCACAAAGCCCCCCGGCGGCGAAATTCTTGCTACAGAGAACACCATAAGAGCACAATCGTCCAAGAGCATACCTATTCAAAGGGGCAACTTGACTTGTACGAGCTCAGCAAAGTAATTGCGATCATATAGAAACAGGTGTGTATACTTGCTTGTTGTGTATCCCTCTCTGTCTCTCTCTCTCTCTCTCTCTTTCTCTCTCTCTCTCTCTCTCTCTCTCTTTCTCTCTATCTCTCTCTCTATATATATATATATATACGGGAAGCACGGGAAGGAACGAAGGCGGGGGAGGAGGAGGAGGAGGAGGAGGAGGAGGAGGAAAAAAGGGGAGGGCAGTCCCGATCCCGCTAGAGGGCGGACAAAGAATCCCAAGCGCAGCCTCGGACCCACCCGCAAAATAGGAGGTGGAGGAGGAGAGGGAAGGTGGAGCGAAGGCGCGGGCGAAGGGGGAGGCGGAAGGGAGGAGGGAGGCAATATGAGGCAATTAGTATCCCTGCAACGGCTCAACCCGACAGGTGGCAGCATGCAACGGGACCCCGTGAGAGAGGCCAACAAGCTGCTGTCTTCAGAAAGAGCCAACCAGAGGATGCAGCGCTTGCCGAGAATAGCATGGCCCGTGGACATCTTGCACTTGGATCGACACCCTAACTTGCACGCCTGTCCTGACGCATGGACTTCGAACTCTACCACAAACCATCGAACCTCGTTATGGCTGCATTCAGTACCTCACCAGCAGCGGTCGAAGCGTTAGATGGCTGAGTTCCGCTGCACATGGCAGCAATGAACGCTTTTCCTTTGGAAAAAACGGTCCATGAATGTGACGTGCACGACTGGTGAGCCCTCGGCCTCAGGAGTCGCGCCGTCACACAGGATCAAAGAGCTGCGACCATCGCCCCCCACATGTTGTTACCTCTTTCTTCTTCATACTTTTTCTCCTGTTGCGCCTCTTGCCACCCACCAGCCCACCAGGTCTTTCGAAGAGGCTCGAGCGCATGGAGACTCAAAGCCTGAGTAGAATCAGGATCGTCGCCCGACGCTGGCGGACCTTTCCCCTCGGATAGATGTCGTCCCCCGGATTCCAAAGCGACGGGGACCTGGACGGCCGCGGCCCCAGCAGTGGGCGGCGAGTGGACGGCATCCCCTTGGGCGAAGCTTCCGAGAATGGCGAACCCTTCTGATGCATCAGGTGCTTGCACCTCTGGCGCTGGCGCATCGCCTGCAGTGCAGGCGAAGTCTGGGCGCAACGAAGCTGAAGAGGGGTCCTCGGCCTCGCCTGCGGTGTCCACCTCGTCGCTGCGCTCATTGAACTTGAAGCCCGCTGTCAGCAGGGACCATCCGTCGACCTCCAGCTCGCCCCCACCGATTGCGACGATGCGGTCGGCCGCGTCGGGGACAGCGGGCTCCCGATTGAAGTCCTTCTCGAGTATGGTCGACTGTGGCCCCTGCCGAGCAGCGACGCCAGCGAGTCCTCTGCTGGCACTGGCTCCGCAGGCTCTGGCGCCGCAAGCCCCCAGCGCTGGGGCGAGGTCGCTGGGGACATGGAAGTTCCTGGGCTTCAGCCTGACCTGCCGGTCGGGTTGCCGCTCCAGCTTCACTTCGAAGAGGCCCTTAGCCTCCAAATACAGCATCCCCACGCCCCCGCGCGCGTTCAACTGTCGGCCGCTCTCGGATGCCAGGCCGCGGAGCTCGAAGCAGCTGCCGGCCGCGTGCACGGGCGCCCCCCGCGCTCCTCCAGGCGCTTGCCATGGCAGGGCCGCGCCAGCCCGTGCGCCTCGAGC
>CAUYUJ010007724.1:340954-343454 GCA_963575745.1 Prorocentrum cordatum
AGGGGCAGCGACACCGAGGCCCCCCCCAATAATTAGAGGGCCCGCGCAGACGGGGCCGAAGGATCGCTCCGCCTCACCGACGCCTCGCCGACGTCGGCGACGTATCGGCGACGTCGACGTGGAGAAAATCGGGCTCCACATCGAGCCGCATCGCCGATGCATCGGCGGTGCGGAGCGACCATTCGACCCTATCCACTCGGGCCCCGTTCGAAAGGCCTAGAATTGGAAACCCAGGGCTCGCTAGGGACTGGTTTCCCCCCAAACGACGGAAATCCTTCCAAACCTTCCCGGACCCCTTCGAAAATCCTCCCGAAACCCTTCGGGGAGGGTCTTCGAAGAATTAATTCCGGAAAGGTTTCGGTCGCTTCGGGGGGAACCAGTCCCTATCGAAGCTCGGACTTTCTATGCCTAGAAGAAAGCAGGGGAGGAAAGGACAAAGAGGATCGGGAGCAACGCAGAGAAGGAGGCGAGAGGATCGCCACGAACCAAGGCCTCTGGGCACTGCCAGAAGGCGGCGCCACGAGTCATCAGGCCCGCGGACACGGGCCGACGGCACGACGACAAGGAGAAGGGCAGAGAAAGCAGCGGGGGGATGAGAGGGATGGGAGGACTTGGGGAACGCAAGAGGTGTTGTGGTGGGACGCTGGCATGGCGGAGTTCCGCGAGCTCTCGTCGTCAAGCCGCCGTCTACCCCTCCAGTCCTGCGGGAGGGGGACCAAGCCCAAGGTCGGGGGAGAGGCACGGGAGCAGGAAGGCGGGGACCTTGCCGGCCCTTCCCCTGGACAGGGCCTACACTCAGGGACTCTTCTGTGCGATCGAGCCCCAGGAGCTGGTCCTGCCTGTTGCACTTTCTCTTGCGGCCGCTTCCGATGGCTTGGCGCAGGTACGGCTTCCCGACCCACTGGCTCTGCCTGCTGCACGCGTTCCGGTGGCTGCTTGGCCTCGTAGAACGTCCCGCCCCACTGGCCATACCACGTCTCGACTGGTGTGATGGCTGTCTGGAACCCCGTGGTCTCCGATGGGGTTCCACACGCTTTGTGGTCGCACGCATATGGGGTTCCACACGCAAACACACACAAGCAAACAAACAAACAAACAAACAAACAAACACACAAACCAACCAACAAACACATACGCACACACACACACACACACTCGGGGCGCCAGTCAAACAAACACACATGTTTGTTCCTCCCCCATCGATGTGCAGCACGATCGCGCTGCATGCGAGCGAGCGGGAGACGCAGCATGAACTGCATCTGCACGTGTGGCGAAAGCGCACACACACACACACACACACACACACACACACACGCACACACACACACACACACACACACACGCACGCACGCACGCACGCACGCACGCACGCACACACACACACACACACACATGTTGTTCCATGAGGCGCAACCAAAGAGCAAGGGAGGAAATCAGGTCACAGCCCGTGGGGAGAGACTGCCACATTGTCCACAAACTGGGTTACGAACTATGCGGTTTGCCGTCGTGATGATGGACATACCCGTGACAATTATTGCCCGGGCGAGCGTGCGGAGCCCCGACACCGACAATCGATGAAGAAGAGGAGGATTGGGACGAGGAAGACGGGGAGCAAGAGGAGCTCAACCAGACAAAGCCAAACTCGCGAAGTGCGCAGACCAGCCAGGGCATAGCCTGGGACACCCGCATTTCAGCCCCACGCGAGTAAAGGAGGGAGGAAGGAGGAAGTAAGGAAAACCAGCGAAATGGTGCACACCCCATTGAAGCTGCCAGAAGACGTCTGCTGAACGCGGGTTTTTCCCTACCTAGGCTCTGCCTAGAAGGGTTCTCACTCTCTGGGCTTAAAGGGGCCGGGCAGTGGAAAGCGCCCCGGGCGGTTCCCCCAGTATCCGCCCCGCGGTTCCCCCAGTTACGTCCCCTTAGCTTAGCGTTGCTTATCTCATCTTAGCTTAGCGTATTTCATCTTAGCTTAGCTTAGCTTCATCTTAGCTCAGGTTTATCTTAGCTTAGCTTACCTTCATCTTAGCTTCGCTGAGCTTTAGCATAGCAGAACACAGCATAGCATACCATAGCGTAGCATATCATAGCGCAGCACAGCATATCATAGCATAGCCCAGCATAGCATAGCATAGCGCAGCATAGCATAGCATAGCATAGAATAGCGCAGCACAGCACAGCATAGCATAGCGCAGCATAGCATAGCATAGCATAGCAAAGCATAGCATGGCATAGCGCAGCTTAGCATAGCATAGAATAGCATAGCGCAGCACAGCACAGCACAGCATCGCATAGCGCAGCATAGCATAGCATAGCGCAGCATAGCATAGCATAGCATAGCATAGCGCAGCATAGCATAGCATAGCATAGCATAGCATAGCGCGGCATAGCATGGCATAGCATAGCATAGCATAGCATAGCATAGCATGGCAACTAATGCTGCTTTCCTAGGGGCTCCAACTTCTAGGTAGGGTCGCATTGGGGAAATGTCTTGTCTCGGGCG
>CAUYUJ010007724.1:348454-355954 GCA_963575745.1 Prorocentrum cordatum
GGCACCTGGTTTAGCCTGCCGGCAGGGCGCCAGGGGGCCGAACATAAAAATGGCCCAAAATGGCCTTTTCCTCCTCTTCCTCTTCCTCCTCCTCCTCCTCCTCCTCCTCCTCCTCCTCCTCCTCCTCCTCCTCCTCCTCCTCCTCCTCCTCCTCCTCGTCCTCGTCCTCCTCCTCCGCCTCTTCCTTCCCAAGAAGTGGGGCCTCCCACCCTTCAAGAACACGGACTGCGGATTCCCCAGGATGGGGGAAACCATCGGCCCAAAACCACGTCCACAAGGCTACGCCCACATTCAAGGGCATCAAAACGACACCACAACCTTCCTCGGGTCGAGCCGATACTGGGCGAGGTGGACTCGCTGGCCATCGGCAACGACACATCGACAACCCCTTCTCCAAGCTCGTGGCCTCTCGGCCGGAACTCCCAGGACAGCTTCGCCGAAATCGCGAAAGAGCCCGAAGAGCAGAGGTCTGCACCGAAAATGGGCCAAAGGACCGTGCCATTTCTTCATATGGGAGAAGCACTGAGTTCGGTTCCAAAGTCCTCGTTTGGCACACCGACGCTGTCCTTTAGCAAAGTCCACGCCGAGGAGGACCACGCCGTTGGTGGCGTGACGAGAAAAACTGCCGAGAAGGTTGGCGATCTTCTGCGCGCGAACGACGCTGCCAGCAGTGTGCGTCCTGGTCGGGTTGAGAGCCCGCCCGCAATCCCTAAACGGCGCGAATACGAAAGCCGTGGCACGGGCAGGCAATGTTCGCCAGGACCTGCTGCTCAGCCCAAATCCGCCGATCCGGCGTGTGAGTTTCAAAGACCCTGAGATATAGCCTGAGCCTCAGTTCTTGAGCTTCAGCTCTGCTGGGGGGTGGGTGCCGGGGTGGCTCTGCCGGGGCAAAAGGGGGGGTCCGAGTCAGTTTTGGTGGCAAAGCCAGAGCTCCAGCTCACTCCGGGTCGGCCCCTCGCCCTGGAGAGCTCGAACGCGGGCTCATATATCTGTCTAAAATCTCTTGTTTATAGAAGGCCCTGAGTGGCCGAAACATCGCTCCAAGACGCTCAATATGTTCCTCAGACAGCTTCAGAAGCCTCCAACGCACCCTCCCGACACCTCCTAAGAGTGCCCAAAGACGGAAAATCTGTCCCATTCCCGCAGGAAAACGTGCAATATGCATTTTCGCTTTTTCGGCCTCCGCAGTGTCCAACACGACCCAAGAGACCCCCAAAACAGGCCCAGAGGCTCTCAAGAGGGCCCCAAGTCGGCATGGGAGGCCCCCAAGACAGCCCAAGCGGGCCCCAGGACGGGCCCAAGAAGCGCCCAAGAGGGCTCCATGACGGCCCCCGAAGGGCCCAAGGCGGCCCAAGAGGCGCCCAGGCGGCACCAAAATGGCCCTGGGAGCCCCCAAGAAATCCCGAGAGGCTCCAAGTGGCCCTCAAGAGGCCCCCAAAAGGCGCCCAAAAGCGCTCCCGCAGGCTTAGAATTACCTCCCACGCACCCCCAGGAGGCCTCCAGGACGCCTCCTGCACGCCCCCCAAAAAGCCCAAAAGGCTCCCAAGAGGCTCAACAATCACCTCCAAGACGCCCCCCCAGGAGGCCTCGAAGATGCGTCGTAGAGGCCCCTCAAGAAGCCCACGCAATGCCTCCAAGCTGTTTCCAAACCACTCACGTTTGAACAAGCGCGCTGGGGCGAGAGCGCCCTTCCGACAGCGGGGTCGCCCCAGATCGGCGGCACCGGCCGGAGGCCTCTACAATAGTGGCAAGGCTGTCGTCGCCCATATTGAACGAGAGCTCCACGTCGGAGCTAAGGTCGAAGGTCGAAGGTAAGAGGCCGGCGCGCGCCGGAGCGCGCCATGCTCGGGCTTCCGGGCGACATGCCCACGAGCTGACGACGTCGGGCTTCTCGCAAATTGTCTCGCCAATGTCTCCCGATATTTTTAAACGCTGACGGCATATGCGTCTTTCCAGAATTATTGGCTGCCGACGCCATCTGCCCAGCGCATCAGAAGCCGCCCTGGCGCCAGGCAACCCCCGGGAGCCCAATTCAACACTGCCCCCGACCATCTGCCATCCGCGCTGCCGATGGTCTTCTTTTGCAGCAGAATGGCTTTGCGATGCTGTTGAGATTGCACCCACGTCTGGAACCCTGCCTTCCCGTACTCTCCCGCGGCCTTCCTGGTTGCACGTCGCATCCAATCCACGGGCGGTCCGACCACCCCCCCCCATGGAGGCTGCTCTCATCGGTGGCGCTGCAAAAATATTACGAGGCATTTTCCGCAATTTCGCCCGGGGCGCAAGTTCGCAAGCCGCCGCCATGTCCCGCACGCCGCCCCCATGCAAAACAATCGATAACAGGGCCGGAAAGGCGAAGCAGGGAGCGCAACATAACATACACATTACAAAGCACAACCTTGAACTCTCCCAAAGCCCCCCAACCCACGGCAACGCGGCCCTGCATTTCTACGCCGCGAAGACCCTGAGAACACAATTTTCATTCCAGGTAAGAAACGCTTCCGTCCACGGGGAGCACCTCAAAAACGCAATTCCCGACTTGCACGCGAGACTGCGACAGGACACCGCGTCTGTCGGCAATGTTTGAAGCGATTTTCGCCCTCCCCGCGTGCAGCTTCAGCCCAGCTTCGCCAGCGCGCCTCGCCAGGTCTTCCAACGTGCGCCGCGCGCGCGGCCCCAATCGGCATAATGTCACCCACGAACCGCGGGTCCGTGAGACGTCTGGCCCCCACCTTCACTCCGTACCCTTTCTTCTCTCATCCCTGCTTGAAATCCAACGCGATTGATTCTGGCGCATTGACCAGCGCGGGGCTCATGGATCCCACTGCTTGGTACCCCTCTCCAATCTGAAAATGCGGCTCGCACGATCGGACAGGATCTGCCCTGTCTGCTCCCCGTACAGTGCGCACAAAACCATTATAGGAATCAGGGGCGCCGCACTCGCTCAGGGATTTCTACTCTGGCGGCCGCGGCTGACAGAATCGAAAGCTTTCTCGACATCCACATCAGCCAACCAGAGATCGACATCGCGCTCGCGCATCTTTCCGCGCAGCAAGATCAAGTTAACGAACGGTCGTCGCAACTGTTGCGTTTGCGACATCCCTCTTGGCCCACCGACTGCGATTTGCAATGCGCGGCAACAATCGCCCGCGCAACGCCATGCTGAACAGCTTGTACAAGATAGGAGAAATCGAGATAGGTCGATAAATGCCCGGCAACTTGGAGTCTCCTTTGCTAAAAGCACTTTGATGCGCGTGCGCCCCGAAGTCTGCGGAGGCGCGCCTCCATCTGCCATCAAACTTGCGAAGGCGCGGGCTACCGATTCAAACGAATTGTCGCCCACTTCCTTTTAACGCGTCTGCGACTACGCAGACCGACGCCACACCACTTTCCTTAATATCCAGATCCAGCAAACATGCGGCCACGGCTTGTCTCGCAGTACTCCCTCGCATTAGTCCGCAAAAATTCGATCAACCGTAAAATGTCCCACGGCGCGCCATCAAGCTCCCCGAACAACTCCCCCGCCGGGTCTTCGCCTGCAGGGCTTCGCACGTTTCAACGGCTTGCGTTCAAACGACGCGGCGCACCTGAGTTCTCGCCCGTCTCGTCTCCCAGCCGCGCGCTTACGCCGCGCAGCGCAGCGAAAGGAAAGTCGCCACATACTGCATTGAATTTCCCGCGCCCTCATCCACAAGAGCGCCCCCGAATCTGGTGCCGAACCAGGGTCTCCAGCTGCTGCGATCTACAATTTATGAGCGCCCCACCGGTTGCGTTGCAAATTGTCATTCGGAGCCCTCTTCCTCCTCATTTCCTCCATGCACTCTTCGACCGAATCCTCCACCTGCACCCCTTCCCTCACGGGCCTCCTGGTTCCGCCCTCCACCTAGGCCACGCGGTTGCAAGTCGATTCGACAGCTGTGTTCTTTGACTTGAGAGTGATGTCCTCCCTCTAGTGGCCCTTGTCCTCAGAGTGCTCGTGGTCCATAATTTATAAGCGTTTGTCCTCCACTCTCTTCTAGAATTCGCCATTGCATTTGAATAGCATGTCAGCTCCAGTGAACAATGTGTTCACAAATCTATTCATCTTCGTCGATAAACCGATGTTGGCTGGCGCTGTCTTGACTTGCACAACGCCGATGTTAGACTGGTCGCTGAAAACAGAAATCGCGGAAGGGACGGAGGAGGAAGAGGGGAAAGGAGGAGGAGGAAGGAGAAGGAAAATAAATACTGACCAGGGTAACATCGCCACCGCCCACACGAGCCTGATCCGCCCATGCCGCAGCTTCGGGCGAGTGGCAATTGAAGAGGGCGACGGGAAGAGGGCCACTGAGACGACAGCGCCACGCGCTACGCGGTGTTCCAGCGCTCTGCGATATCACAGCGGCGCGCGCTGAATCACGGGACTCGCCACGCGCAACGTGGGCGAGCCGACGTTCATATTTGACTGGTCGCCGCCCATTGCAAGCATCGCCGCCCGCGCCCCCACAGCAGCAGACAGTGCACACGCGCGCCTAGAATCCGCCGGCGGCTGCCTTCACTTCAGTCTCGCAAGAAGATGCCAAGGCCGAGTTCGCGCACCAACTTTGTGGAGTGTTTCCTGCAATTCCCAACGCGAGCAACGAATGTCCGAAGGCGAGCGGGCAGGTCCGCAGACGTCTCCTGGGACAAGAAGTCCAAGCCTGGGGCGCGGAGAATGAGATTGTCAGACGTCGTCATAGAGAGCATACAGGTGCAGCCAAGGGCGTCCGAGTCGTCAGCGGTCTTGCGCCCGGCGTCGGCGATGACGCCCTCGTGCATGGTCTGGCCCTGGTATGCCGTCGACGCAAACACCTTGAGGTAAAAGAATTGCAGGTATGCCTGCGCGACCGCGCGCAATGCCTTGCCACTGGAGTATTCGGCGAAGATCCGTGCAAGGCGCGTGCTGGAACCGGCGGGGTGGCACTGCGCGGCACCTTGCCACTGTGACCTTCGGTGGAATTCTTTGCGGGGCTACAGGAAGTGCGAGAGGGCTGGAATGGGCGGAGGGGCGCCGTGAGGCACCTTGCCGCTGATGCATTCGATGGAGTTTCGTGTGGGGCCTCGGGACGACATTGTGCTTGAGGATATCGGCACTGTCACAACTTCCTTTGGTTCCTGCCCTAAGTGCCCACAAAAGGTGGCGGCACTTGCGCAATTTGCAGCCCCCCAGGGAGCCGCGAGGTCTAGTTTGGAAGTGTGGAAGACGCCACTCCGCGGGACCTCCCAAGAGCCCACGAAAGGGACGACAGTTGCGCAGGTGTTCGAGTCTGGATGTGCGTAAGACGCCACCCCGCGGGACTTCCCAGGAACCCACACAAGTGGTGACGCGCAGCACCCTCCCAGGGAGCCGCGAGGTCTACTAGTCTGGATGCGCGTAAAACGCCAATCTGCGATACCTTCCAGGAGCCCACAAAAGTGGCGATTGTTGCGCAGGTGGCAGCCCCCTGGTAGGAAAAGTTGTAAGCAGGATACTGGGAGTTAAAAAAATATGAGGAGGCAGGCGGAGGGGATGAGGACAGGGAGGAAACACGCAAGTAGTGCTCTATCCAAAACGAGAACCCAACGCAGAAGGGTTGGGAATGAAACGAAGCAGCCCCCTCAGAAAGGAAGGGGAGGAGGAGAAGGAAGGGGAGGAGAAAAGAATGGAGACCAGCAGTGCTTCATCCAAAACGAGAGCCCAAAACAGGAAGGCTGCGAAAAACGCGCACCCCTGCAACGATCACGCAAGACGGCCGTGCCCTCCTCCCACGTGTGCGCCGCGCTTCCCAAGTCTTCCTCTTCCCTCTCCCTCCCCTCCTCCGCCGAACACGACGACGAGCGACGGCGAGCGACAACCGCAACCGACGACGATCCACGACTACGCAAACGGCGACCGGCGACCGAAAGCCGACAACCGATGACGGCAACGACGGCTACGACGTCGACGACGACGACGACGAGGCGGGCAGCCAGGCCGACGGACGGGGTCGCCTTCCTCAGCCGCCGCCTTCGACTGGCACGTGCCGCCCATCGCTCGCCAGGCGGGGGCGCCTGCCAGGCAGGGCGAGGGTAGAACCCCAAACTTAGCTTGGCGAAGAACCCAACCAAATGCAGTTGTGGGTACAGCCGTTGAATGCACCACATTCGGTGGGGCCCCCTATGATGCCGCGAAGCGTGCAGGGGGTGTGCCAAAATGGAAGCGGTGGGCGCGTGCGAACGCTGGCATTTGGGCCTTCAGTGGGGCCCCCTATGGGGCCACGAAACGTGTGAGGGGTGTGCCAAAATGGGTGCGGTGACCGCATGCGAACGCTGGCATTTGGACCTTCAGCGGGGGTCCCTGTGGGCCCGCGAAACGTGTGAGGGGTGCCCAGAATATGCCAGTGGGCGCATGCGAACGGTCGCATTTGGGTTGTCGGCGGGGCTCCCCATGGGGCCACAAAACGTGTGAGCGGTGTGCCAAAATGGACCTCGGTCGGCGCATGCGAACGCTGGCATGTGGGCCTTCGATGGCATTCCCAATGGGGCTACCAAACGTGAAAAGGGCATGCAAAAGTGGGTGTGGTGGGCGCATGCGAACGCTGGCATTTGGGCTCTGGTAGGGCTCCCTGTGGGGCCACGAAGAGCGTGAGGATTGTGCCACAATGGGTGCGGTGACCGCATGCGAACGCTGGCATTTGGGCCTTCAGTGGGGTTCCCTATGGGGCCGCGAAACGTGTGAGGGGTGTGCCAAAATGGGCGCGGTGGCCGCATGCGAACGCTGGCATTTGGGCCTTCGGTGGGGCTCCCTGCGGGGCCACGAAACGGGTAATGGGGGTGCCAAAATGGTTAACTGGCCCGGAAGGCAGAGGCAGGGATCGGAGGAAGGGGAGGGAGAAGGGGGAGGAGGAAGGAAGGAAGGAGAGGAACGCGGGGACCGTCTCTTCAAAACGAGGACCCCAACACCACAGGATGCTTCAACCTCACCTGACGGCGTTGTTATTCCGAGGTGCTTCAACCTCGGGAAGGCAAGATGATAATGGAGGAGGGGAAGGGGCGGTGGGAGGGCGGACAGGCGCAAGAGGAGGACGGCGACGAGGAAGGAGGAAAGACAAGGAACAACCAGAAGGGAGGGGGGGAAGGGGGGGACCGATTCCCCTGCCACCTTCCTATGTTGAGGGGCAACGTCAGGGGCACTGGGAAGGAACATCGACCTGAAATCGTAGATCCATCGCTGGCAGATCGGCGATAAACCCCAGATGTTAAAACCGCACGTTCACGTTCTTGGGAGGGGTGGGCTTCGGCGATCGACGGGCGATTGGAGGCTGATCATCCCCCCCCGAGCTTTTCCTCCCTAAAGTTGCCTCCGATTACCTCCTTCCCTCCTTTTTCCCCCTCTGTCCTGCTCCTCATGCTCCTCCTTCATCGTTCCCCCTCACCCTCCCATTCCGCGACGCAACGCCAGCGGAGGCGTCGGCGCCGCCGTCGGCGTCGGCGTCGGCGTCGGCGTCGGCGTCGTCGGCGGCG
>CAUYUJ010007724.1:358454-405778 GCA_963575745.1 Prorocentrum cordatum
TGGGCGGCGCAACGACAATGTTGAGCTCCGGCACGACCCAGCAGCCCTCCACGAGCGCCGAACAGCCAGCCCGCCCCAGCGCTGGCTCACCCAGTCGCCTCCGCGCGCAGGTCGGCGGCCCCGTCACGAGTACTCGGTCCCACGATCAAGCGCTCTCGACCCACAGGTCGGGGGGCGGTGCCCGCTGACCACCCCACCCATCCTGGCTGGGCCGATCCTGCACGCACCCAGGATTTCGGCGCCTGCGCCTCCCTGGCCAAGCCGCCGAGCCTGAGGCCCAGGACGGGGCCTGACCAGGCTCGACGAGCGAGGAGGAGCGAAGAGCAGCGAGGAGGAGGAGGATGCGGAAGAGGGGGGGGGAACGGAGGAAGAGGGGGAGGAGGAGGAGAAGGAGAACAAACAGGAGGAGACTATCATTATCATCATCATGCTCATCATCCGATCACTACCACCATCATCGCAATTGTCATCAGAATCATCATCATCATCACCACCATCATCACCATCATCATCATCATCATCATCATCATCATCATCATCATCAGCACCATCATCATCATCATCATCAGCAGCAGCATCATCAGCATCATTATCATCATCCTCGTCATCATCATCATCAGCAGCAGCATCATGATATGTATCAGAATCATCGTCACCACCATCAACAACAACATCTACAACAAAATCATCATCATCATCATCATCATCGTCATTGTCATCGTCATCAGCATCGTCATCAGCATCATCATCATGAGCAGCGTCATCATCGTCATCAGCACCATCATCATGCCCATCATCATATCACTACCACCATCATCGCAATCATCATCAACATCAGTATCATGCTCATCATCACCATCGTCGTCGCCATCAACATCATCATCATCATCATCATCAGCAGCAGCATCATCGTTATCAGTATCATCATCATCGTCATCGACATCGCCACCATCAGCATCGTCATCATCTGCATCAACATCAGAATGATCATCATCACCATCATCATCATGGTCAGTATCATCATCATCATCATCATCATCATCATCATCATCATCGTCATAATCATCATCCTCATCATCACCATCACCATCATCATCACCATCATCATCATCATCATCATCATCATCATCATCATCATCGTCATAACCATCATCGATCAGGCTCGACGAGCGGGGAGGAGCGAAGAGGAGGAGGAGGAGGAGGAGGAGGAGGAGTAAGAGCGAGGAGCAAGGAGGAGGGGGAGGAGGAGGAGGAGGAGGAGGAGGAGGAGGAGGAGGAGGAGCAGGAGGAGGAGGAGGAGGGCTGAGGAGAAGGAGGACGAGGAGGAGGAGGAGGAGGAGGAGGAGGGGGCCAGCGTCACAATGAGGTCGATTGCTCCTTAACGCCCTGGGCGAGCCGCTGCCGCACCTTGACGGGCGCGGGCGAAGGCTGGGGCGGCGCGCCGGCCGCGCGGGAGGTCTGTAGCCGCCCGAGCGGCTCGGGCACACTCGAAACCCTGCCGGTCGGAAACCGCCCCGTCAGGCCCGCGCTTCCGGACCTGATGCAAGTGCCGATGAAGGCGGAAACGCATCACCAGAAGACGAGCCGCGTCCGTGCATTGGCCAACGAGGGCTAGCCGGGCAAGCATGTCCGCGGGAACAGGACGTCCTGAGACCCGGACCAGGAGCTCGTCAAATCTGGGGCAGACGATGTAGTGGGAGAGTGAGTCGAGGGCTCCACCACAGCCGAGGAGACACCCGTGTTGGGGGTTCCTTAGCCTAGTGTCTGTGACCCACCCCCCAGTCCACGTCTTGAAGAGAGCCCAGCGCCATGCAGGGGGGAGGGAAGCGAGGAAGGAGCGAAGCGAATCAAGGTCGAGAGGGACGAGGGAGGCCGGGGGAATGGCAAACCATATCTCCAGGCGCTTGCGCACCCTCGCAGCCAGGCCCGAGCGTCGATCGGGCAGCGCGAGGGCGCGCATCAGCGCGGCCTGAAGACGGGGCCGCCTCCCCTCACAGCGCCGCGCCTCGGCTTCCAGCGACGCGACCCTCAGGGCAGTCTCCGAGCCCAGCAGCGTCGCCGCCTCCTCCAGGAGCATGGCAAGGGGCCTCGCTTCCCAGAAGCCCGGCCACGCGAGCCCTCGGCCGAGGGCCTCGAGCGAAAGGCACCGCGCTGCCGTCTCGCGGAGGGCCCGCGCCATCGCGCGCCATGTCACCAAGGTCTGCGTGGCGGTGCGCACGCGGGCCGCTGCGCAGAGGTCCCCAAGGAGGTGCATCGGGGTCAAAGCGAGCAGGTCCAGGGCCGAGAAATCCAAGAGTCCGAGCCAGCTGCCCGGCGCCCGCAGCAGCCGACAAAGCACGTGGTGCTCTGCCTTGGGCAGGCGCTTCGGCAGCGGGATGAGCTGCGCCTTGTACGAGGCGACCGCCAGGGCCCTCTCGTGGAAGACCTGCACCGCCGTCTGTGCATCGTAGGGGGCAGCGGCAATCTGCCCGGCGCGCCATTCCCACTTCTCCAGCGTTGGCGCCCACTGGAGGTCCGTCGACGCTGCTGGGCCCAGGAGGACCCCGAGCGCCTTCGCCATCGGGGCGATGCGGAAGAGCCGCCACCGCTCGGAGACGGAGCCGAGGATCTGGCGCGCTTCCTCCTCCACCTCCGCCGAGAGGGGTGCCCAGAGGGGCACGCAGACGCACTTCTCCTCCTTCAAGACCAGGTTGGCGAGCAGCGCCGAGGCCTTCATGATCCTCCCGACCACGCGAAGTCCGACCAGCTGGAGCGTGACCGCGAGGAGGTCGTCCGCGCACCAGCGGCCGATGCCACGGCGCCGCCCCTCCAAGTGCTTGGCCATGTCCTGGCAGAACGGGTGCTCTCCAGCCGCGTACAGGGATCCCGAAGCAGGGTCACCTTGCAGCACCCCGCTGCGCACACGGAAGAGCTCCTCGCGCGTCGGCCCGGAGTCCAGGGCACGGACCTCTCTGTATTGCATCTGGAGCCCATTCAGCAGGGGCTGCGGGATCTCCCACTCCTCCAGCACCCACCACAGCCAATCCTGGAAGACCGAGGGGAAGGCGCGCGAGTAATCGTAGCTGCACAGAAACGGCCGAGGCGGACCCAGCCCTCGCAGTTCCGCAGGGTCCAGCTTCAGCCACTCGGTCGAGGACGGGTTGAGGAGCACGTCCCCGACTCCAGGGCGCAGGCCGGAGCCGCCGCCGGCGGGCGCGCCGCCCTTGCAGGCGCCCGGGCCGCCGGCGCGCTGACGCCACAGCCCGCGGCCGGTGGAGATTTTGGCCTGGATCGGGCGCCCGCGCCGCCCGCGCCGCATCCCGCGGCCGCTGGAGATTCTGGCCTGGATCGGGCGCCGGCGCCGCCCGCGCCGCTGCCCGCGGCCGGTGGAGATTTTGGCCTGGATCGGGCGCCGGCGCTGGGCGCTGCTGAGGCGTACGTTAAGGAATCGTTAAGGTACGCCTGGGCCGAGGCCGCGCCGGGAACCGCCGGGGGACGCCCGGACCCCCGCGGCGAATTCTGAGCGCTCCAGCCTGCGCGCTCAGAATTCCCGGGCGCACGGCGGCGCGGGGCGCTCCCGCTCGGCGCGGGTGGCGGCGGCGGCCGCCAGGGCGCCGGCGGCGGTCCGGACCGGGCGCGTGGCCCAGCGGCAGCGGCCATCATCCCCGCCATCCTCGCGAAGGCGTCGTCCTCGACCAAGTTTTCGCAGAAGTTGCGGCCCGTCAGGAAGCCTCGTTGTGTCCAGCACACAGACGCCGCCACTGCACGCTTCAGCTTGGCGTTCAGGGCCCAGGAGATGATCTTGGCCCCCGAGTTCCGGGGCGAAAGCGGCCGCGTGTCCTCAGCCCCACGAGAAACAGGCTGTCCGATGACGTCGTCCGGCTCGTCGCCCTTCGGCGGACAGATCAAGATGGAGTCGTTGAAGGCGATCCCCAGCGGCAGCCCGTCCATCTGCCAGCGCATGGCCGCCGCGAGGGCGTCCGCCAGCGCGGGGCGGGCACCCCATGCCCTGGCAGGGAGCCCGTCGACCCCGGGGGCCGAGGCGCGGGCCGAGGCGACGCCCCTGGCGATGTCCTGCTTGGTGGGCGGCCCCAGGGCCTCCCAGTCATAGCGCTGGAGGCCGTGACACTGAATGTATTGCCGACCGATCCGCTCGCGCCACTGCTTGCGCCCAGGCGTCTGCGGCTCGGGATCGAAGACCGCGCCCCCATGGGAGGCGAGGGCGGCCGCCTTGTCCAGCGGGGCGGTCACCGCGCCACGCTGCGTCTTGACCGCACCCAGGCAGCGCCGCGCCGAGAAGGGCAACCAGAGCTCCGCCCGACGCCGCAGGGCCCGCTGCTGCCCGCGCAGGCGCATGAGCTCACTCTTCGCTCGCCTGGCTTGGTCCTCGCTCTCAGGGCCAGGAGGGGGGCACCCCTGGGCCGCCGCCACGTCCGCCTCGGCCTCGCGGCCCCGCTGCGCCATGAAGCGGCGTTGGGCGAGGGCGTGCCTTCGGTGGAACTCGTCGGGCCGCTTCATGACGACCGTGCGTCGCGTGGCGTCGACGTCCAGGAACTCCTGCGCCCACGGGTGGCGGCGGCAGAGGAGGTCAGCAAGCCTCCATTCCTCCCGCCAGCAAGCCCGCGCCATCTGCCGCCAGATCGTCGCCGTCGAGCGCCGGGTCCACGACATCGTCCTCAACTCCTCATTATGCACCTCCTTCGCCGCCGCCTGCAGGAGCCTCGTGGAGACCAGTAGCCGCTCCGGAGCAGGAAGTCGCTCGAGCGGGAGGGCCGCGACGTAGAGGCCCACCAGCTCCCGGTACCGCGGGAGCTTGCAGATGTAGTCGGGGATCGGCGCCGGCCGATCGGGGTCCCGGCGCGCCGGCGGGTGGCGCGACCACGCGAGGGTCAGCAGCGTGTGGTCGCTGAGCCCACTGCAGTGGAGCTCCCTCGGGTCGCCGCCGTTGGAGAGCTGCATCCACGTCTGGCATTGCAGCCACTGCGGGGCGCCCACGTAGATCCTGTCGATGGAGCTGTAGGTCCCGCGATTCTGAGCCCAGTGGGTCGGCTCCGCAGGCTGCAGCTCCGTGTAGCCGCGCAGCCCCGCGCGCCAGTGCCGAGGTGGGCGAGGCCCGTGCTCCTCCCTGCGACCAGCAGCCTGCGCCTCCTCAGGATCGGCAGGAAGGGCCCGGAAGTTGAAACCGCCCATCACGAGGATGGATCGTTGACGCGGGGCGAGGCCCGCCCAAAGCAGATCCTCCTGAAGCCGGTCGGCAACGTACTTCTGCTGGGAGGCCTGCAAATCAAAATTGTGAATGTTCCACACGATGAGGTCGCACGAGTGCGGGATCAGAGTCGCCTTCACCCTTAGCACTCTCCCCCGGACCACCATCCTGGGCTCGAAGTTCACCATCTCAGCACTCGTGTACGGGAACACAGTGACAACCCCACCCAAGTCGTTCTGGCCGAACGACGCAAAACTGCGGCATCGATATCCAACCAACCGCAGCTGGTCAGCGAGCCTCGCTGTAGAGCCATGCGTTTCCTGCAAGCACACCACGCCCTTGCCCTGCCACCGCTGCTGGAGGTAGGCCGCCCGATTGGCCGCAGTCGGCGGGTCGTGGTGCATGAGGGCGCGGGTGTTCCAGGTGGAGGCGCGGAAGACCTCCTGCGGCCCCCCCCAAAGCTTCCCGAAGTGGTCTAATGCACCACCCACCGTCGTCGGGCGTGAAAGCAGCGCGAGCGGCTTCAGCAAGAACGCGACGGTCCAGCCCCAGAGCCTGCACGTTGTGGTCCTTCCACAGGACGCGTGGCACGGATGCGGGCCCGTCGATCTGGACCTTGACGAACTGGCGCCAGTTCTTACTAAGGGCGGCCTCCGACTTGTCCAGGAAGACGCGACCGCCCCCCAAATGCGGGAGGAGGGCGACCTTGAATTTCTTGAGGGCGAGTTCGTGGGTGATCTGCGAACGATTCTTGTCGGGCCCGATGGACACCTCGACGGGCTCGCCGCCAGGTGTGCGGCAGGCGAGGCGGCGCCAGTCCGAGGGCCCGATCCGCATGGCCCCAAGAACTTTGTTGGCCCTCCGCGACGCGAGGCCCGTGTCGCCCTTGAAGCGGAGCACGAACCGCTGCGCCAGAGCCTCACCCTCCAGGTCCACGGAGTCGGATGTGGCCGCCACCTGGGCGTCAGCCAGTAGCGGGCCCAGCATGCCCATGACTGCCTCCTTTGCCACCGCTGCCCTGGCGTTGAGGACCAGGACGCACGGGTCAGGAGTCCTCGACCATGCTGGTCCAGGAGGGAGCGGTGCAGGCTCCGTAGACTGGACGACCCCGAGCTCACGGCGCAGCTCATCCATCTCTTGGCGAAGCTGGGCAACGTCGTCCTGCACGTTGGCCACCTTCGCCTCCACGGCGCCCATGCGGCCCTCGACCGCTGTGCGAAACTCCGCCAAGCCCTTCGTGAGGGAGCGCGAGGTGGACTGCAAGGTCGCCTGGAGCCGCGTCTCGATGTCCAGCAGCTCCGTGTGCAACGGGTCCGCGCCGCCTCCACCGCCTCCTCCACCTCCAGCGGGGGCTGGGCGTACCGGTCCTCCGCCCCCGGGTGCGCCGGCTGGCTGGATGCCCGCGCGGGCGGGCGGGGCGCCGAGACCGTCTCCACCGCCAGGTCCGAACCTTTGAGCCGCGGCTGCAGCCCAGGCGTCGGGTGGGGGCAGGCCGTCAGCCGCAGTTGCTCCGCCACCAGCTGGGTCTGAGCGGGCCGCGCGCCCCTGGTCAGGCTGAGATGGGAAGGTGGGCATGGCTTCCAATGCCAACAGCTGCTCCGCCGAGAGGGCAGGGCGACCAGCCACAGCATCAGGGCCCCCAGCGCGCCCAGCTGACGCCCGACCGCCGCCCTGCTGGCGGTCGCGCGGACGCTCGTCCCAGCCTGTGTCACGATTGGCCCGACCAGCCTGCCGCTTCTGCCGCCAGCGCGCGTCACGGCGCCGCTGCTCACTGCGGGAGGTGCTGCGAGGGTCGGACGACCCCGACTCACTGGAGGCCGCGCCAGACATCCGGCCGTCAGCAGGAGCGGCAGCCGCCGCGTCAGCGCCCGAGGCGAGGGAGGCCATCGCGGCAGGTGTGGTAGGGGCGACGTCTTCAAGCAGAGTGAGAGAAGAAGGTGGCCACCTGATGGCCAAGGGCTCGGCGCTCGAGCTCGTGCTGCGGGGCTCTCGGCCCCCTTAGAGCCCGATCGGGTTCTAAAAGAGCCTTGAGCCAAAATGGCTACGGAGGAGGAGGAGGAGGAGGAGGAGGAGCAGGGGGAGGCGGGGGAGGAGGAGCAGGGTGAGGTGTAGGAGGAGGGGGAGGAGAAGGAGGAGGAGGGAGGAGGAAACGAGGAGGAGGAGGAGAACGGGGGGGTGGAGGAGGAGGTGGAGGAGGAGGGGAGGAGGAGGACGAGGAGGAGGAGGAGGAGGAGGAGGAGCAGGAAGAGGAGGAGGAGGAGGAGGAGGCGGAGGAGGAGGAGGAGAAGAGGGAGGAGGAGGAGGAGGAAGAGGAGGAGGAGGGAGGAGGAAGAGGAGGAGGGGGAGGAGAGGAGGAGGAGGAGCAGGGTGAGGTGCAGGAGAAGGAGGAGGAGGAGGAGCGAAGAGGAGGAGGAGGAGGAGAAGGAGAAAGAGGCAGCTCCCACCCCAACCCGGGGAGACTTCTCTCAGAGAGGGCGCATGGCGGCCAGGGGAAAGACGGCTCGAGCCTGCTGGACCAACGGCGGCGCGGGCGCGGGGACCGGGGATGCGAGGCTGCGAGGATCGGGGAGGGCCGGCAGGGGGTTCGAGGATCGCGGAGATCGAAGATCCAGACGACGATCGAGGATGATGGGGGGATGCCAGGCGAGGATCGAGGGGGTGCGAGGCGAGGATCGAGCAGGAGTTGGGATTGGGCTTCTTCTGGCGCGCTGTCCCCTTGGGGCCCTCCGTGGTTCCCGGGGGCCTCTGGAATCGGGGGTCCCGAAACGGTGCGGTGACAGACCGTGCGATGGCCTCAGCATCCCCACGACCTCACCGCACGGTCCGTCACCGCACGGTCGTGAAACCTTGCAGGCCCCAGTCACCCGAGTCATCCTCGGAGAACGACCCAAGTCCCAAAACCGTGAAGTCACCCCAAATCCCCACTGACTTACCGCCCGGCTTGGTCCCCGCACAGTTTGGGGGGCCCTCAACGGAAGCATCTGGAACTCTGGAGAGAGACCTTCGTGGGGACCTCTGGGGGCCAGGAAGAAGGCCATGGCCAACGCTGGAGCGGCCCGCGGGCGGAACGAGGACCCCGAGCACCCGACGTCGTGACCAAAGGCACGGCACATTCGACCGGGGCCCAGATCTTCAGGCTTTCGGCTAGAAGCTGGGTCGGATCGGGCCGTCAAGGTCGTGGGGCCCGAACTTGGCAGAACACCGCGCCCAGAAGCGATGGGAGGGCAGAGGCGGGTGACGACGACGACGCCGACGACGACGACGCCGAGAAAGACGACGAAGAGGACGACGACGAAGACGCCGCCGCCGCCGCCGCCGCCGACGACGACGACGACGACGACGGTGGCGACGGCGGCCACGAGGACGACGACGACGACGACGACGACGACGACGACGACGACGACGACGACGACGACGACGACTGCTACTACTGCTACTACTACTACTACTACTACTACTACTACTGCTACTGCTACTGCTACTACTACTACTACTACTACTACTACTACTACTACTACTACTACTACTACTACTACTACTACTACTACTACTACTACTACTACTACTACTACTACTACTACTACTACTACTACTACTACTACTACTACTACTACAGCGATGGCGACGGCGACGGCGATGGCGACGGCGAGGGCGAGGGCGAGGGCGACGGCTACGGCGAGGGCGAGGGCGCGGCCGACGACGACGGCGACGGCGACAACGAGGACGACAACGACGACGACGGCGACGGCGACGGCCACGGCGACGGCCACGGCGACGGCCACGGCGGCGGCGACGGACGCGGCAACGACGGCGTCGGCGACAACGGCGGCGGCGGCAGCGGAGCGGTGGCGGGGCGTCGGAGGCGGGGGCGACGACGAAGCCGACGCCGACGCCGACGCTGACGCCGACGCCGACGCCGACGCCGACGCCGCCGCCGACGCCGCCGCCGCCGCCACCAACGACGACGACGACGACGACGACGACGACGACGACGACGACGACGACGACGACGACGACGGCGACGACGGCGACGCAGGCGGCGGCGGCGGTAGCCTCTGCGGGTCTCCTGAGGTCTCTGGGGGATCTGCGGAGGCCTCCGGGGGCCCGTCCAGGCCCCAGGAGGGCCGAAAGCGCCAGCGAAAAGTATTGGTCCTCGAACCTCCATGCTCGACGAGATAGGCAGCAACGCCACCATGTCACTCAAAACTCCCTCAAAACTGGCCCCTCGGTCCATCCCAGGGTCCATGCTGGCCAGCATTTCTGCGCCCAGCCGTGGCAACGAGAGCCCCCAGAGCACGCCGAGGAAGTCAGCGACGAAGCCGACGCCGACAACGAGGCCGACGACGACACCCACGACGACGACGACGACGACGACGACGACGACGACGACGACGACGACGACGACGACGACGGCGGTGGCCTGTGTCTCCAGAGATCCCCAGGTCCCTGGTGGTCTCCAAAGCCCCAAGGCCCCAAGAGGTCCACAAGGCCCGGAAGCCCCCAAGACAGCTCTCGATCGACCCTCGATCGACCCTCGATCGACCCTCGATCGACCCTCGATCGACCCTCTCGATCCCTCGCCAGTCGACCCTCGCTGACGCCGACGTCGACGGCGACGGCGGCGGCGCCGCGGCGGCGTCGCGGCGGCGGCAGCGACGAAGATGCTCGAGCGGCTGCGTTCAGCACAAGCGCGCCCCGAGCGGCGAGGCCCCGGCGCTCTGCTCAGCGCGGGCGGGCCGCCGCCGCTCGCCTTCGCGCGGCGGCGTCGCCGTCGGTCGGCAACGGCGTCGGCGTCGTCGTCGTCGTCGCCGTCGCCGTCGGCGTCGCCGTCGCCGTCGTCGGCGTCGACGTCGTTGTCGGCGTTGCCGTCGGCGTCTTAGCCGTCGCCGCCATCGCGTCGTCGGAGCAAGTCGTTGGACATGCTGGGCCCCCCGCCTCCGCAGGGCGAGCTTCCCAGGACCTACAGGGCAGTTTTTCATACATGATGTTTTTGATACATGTATGCATGAACTCATCGTTGTGTTTAGTACTAGATCCCTGCGTTTTTAATTCATGATCCGCACGCGGAGCATGCATTAAAAACGGCACTGTAGAGACAACCAGAGACCTCCAGGCAGGGCTCGAGCATGCATCGAGGCTCGCAGCTCGGAGGCACCCAGGGCGTCCTGTCGGGGCCATCGTGGGCATCCGGCACCTTGGCGCTCGTCGCCACGGCTGGAGTCACCGCGAAATCCTGGCCACAATGCGCTCCAGGGCACGTCAGGGGGTCGACGTCACCTCGTCGAATTCCGCCGGCCCCCTTGTGGGGCCACCAGGCTGCGAGGCACGTGATTCGCAGTTTCCTGTACCAGTTGTAGTTTGTAGTTTCCAGTGTTACAGTTCTGCTTCTTGCTGGTTACTGTAACTAGTTGATTGACCGCGCGAGGAGGGGGGAGGCCCAAACAAAATTTTTTAGCGTCCCCTGGGCGCGTTGTCTGAATTGCCGGGGGGGGCTCGAAATCGACACCCCTCACGCAGATCCGCGGGGTCAGGGTCCAAAAACACAGGGGATTTGCCACATTTCTGAAATTCGGTGCCACCCCTCACGCAGATCCGCGGGGTCAGGGTCCAAAAACACAGGGGATTTGCCACATTTCTGAAATTCGGTGCCACCCCTCACGCAGATCCGCGGGGTCAGGGTCCAAAAACACAGGGGATTTGCCACATTTCTGAAATTCGGTGCCACCCCTCACGCAGATCCGCGGGGTCAGGGTCCAAAAACACAGGGATTTGCCACATTTCTGAAATTCGGTGCCACCCCTCACGCAGATCCGCGGGGTCAGGGTCCAAAAACACAAGGGATTTGCCACATTTCTGAAATTCGGTGCCACCCCTCACGCAGATCCGCGGGGTCAGGGTCCAAAAACACAGGGATTTGCCACATTTCTGAAATTCGGTGCCACCCCTCACGCAGATCCGCGGGGTCAGGGTCCAAAAACACAGGGATTTGCCACATTTCTGAAATTCGGTGCCACCCCTCACGCAGATCCGCGGGGTCAGGGTCCAAAAACACAAGGGATTTGCCACATTTCTGAAATTCGGTGCCACCCCTCACGCAGATCCGCGGGGTCAGGGTCCAAAAACACAGGGATTTGCCACATTTCTGAAATTCGGTGCCACCCCTCACGCACATCCATCGCAAGGCGTGGTAACCCAAACTGCGAGTACTCCCTCGGCCCTTTAATCCCAAGGTGTGGTAACCAAGCTCGTAAACCATACACGTCTTACCAATCGCCCTGTGTGGTAGCCCCTCTTGTGATCAGTTGGTTTTGCCGATTGCGAATCGGCCTCGCATGAAGTTCCGATACTGCTGCACGACAGCGCCAAAGCCTCATGATTTAGCTCTTCCATGGCCCGTTCTCCGAGAGAGGGGGCCGGCGGCAGGGGGCGAAGCCCTTACGGATAAAAAACAAAGGACTGGTGCTGCTCCTCCTCCTCCTCCTCCTCCTCCTCCTCCTCCTCCTCCTCCTCCTCCTCCTCCTCATCATCATCATCATCATCAGCAGCAGCAGCAGCAGCAGCATCATCATCATCATCATCATCATCATCATCATCATCATCATCATCATCATCATCATCATCATCATCATCATCTCCTCCTCATCTCCTCCTCCTCCTCCTCCTCCTCCCAAGGTCCTTCTCCGCCTCCTCCTCCTCCTCATCCTCCTCCTCTCCATCATCATCAGCAGCATCATCATCATCAGCAGCAGCATCATCAGCATCAGCATCAGTAGCAGCATCATCATCATCAGCAGCAGCATGAGCATCAACAGCATCATCATCATCATCATCAGCAGCAGCATCATCATCATAATCATCAGCATCATCGTCATCATCCGCAGCATCATCATCATCAGCAGCAGCATCATCATCCGCAGCAGCATCATCATCATCATCGTCAGCAGCAACATGATCATCAGCAAGATATAATGCTACTCAGCTGCATCATCATCGCCACCACCACCATCATCATCACCACCATCACCATGCTCATCCCTATATCACTACACCATCATCGCCATCATCATCATCAGCATTAACAACATCATCATCATCATCATCATCATCATCATCATCATCATCATCATCATCATCAGCATCAGCATCATCATCATCATCATCCTCATCCGCAGCAGCATCATCATCCTCATCGTCAGCAGCATCATCATCCTCATCATCAACAAGATCATCATAATATTCAGCAGCATCATCACCACCATCACCACCATCATCATCAGCATCATCTTCATCAATATCGGCATCATCATCAACAGCAGCATCATCCTCACCATCAACAACAGCATCCTCAACATCAGCATCATCATCAGCATCATTATCATCATCAGTATCATCATCATCACCATCATCATCATCATCATCATCATCATCATCATCATCATTATCATCATCATCGTCATCATCATCGTTCGCATCGTCATCATCATCTCCATCCACCTCCTCATGCAACCCCCTCTCCAGATCCTCCTCCTCCTCCTCCTCCTCCTCCCCCCCCCGTCCTCCTCCTTCCCCTAGCCTCCTCCTGCTCCTCCCTCTCCAGATCCTGGTACTCCATCTCCTCCTCCTCCTCATCATCATCATCATCATCATCATCATTACCATCATCATCAGCATCATCATCAGTATCAGCATCATCATCATCATCATCATCATCATCATCATCATCATCATCATCATCATCCCCCTCCTCTTCCTCCACCTCCTACTCCTCATCATCTTCTTTTCTGTCAGCACAGCCTAGAAGCACCTGTTGCGCTGGAAGATGAATGCGGTCACAATGGTGAATCTAAAATCTCCTGCGCTTGGTACGCGAATCTGACTGAATCAGCCGTCTGGCACTTGACTCACATCCCTTCAAAGCAGGAGCCTCCGCAAAGAAAGACGAAACAGGACTATCCACGTAGGTCCCGCCCATAGCGCGAAATGTTGTCGTAGAAACACCATCCCTCTCCACGCACGCCTCCACGATGTTATGCTGCAGCAGAACACCTACCTATCCACGTCGCACCATCGGATTGGCAAATGATGTTGCAACTTTCGGCGGGGATATCCTGAAACTGGCGTGTCCACATGCCTCTAAGTCCATGGTGGCGTTGACAAGGTTATCCGTTATTTGATTATATCCTCCTCCACCTCTTATTCCTCCTCCTTTTCCTCCTGCTTCGCCACCGCCTCCGTTCCAGATCTCCTCCTTCTCCCCAATCCGCTGCCTCATCCTCCCTCCTCCGCCTCTTCTTCCTCGTCCTCGGCCTCCCTCCTCTGCCTCCTCCTCCTCCTCGTCCTCAAACTCATACTCCTCCTCGAGCTCATATTGCACCTCATCGTTGTGTTGCGTATCCTCCTCCTCCTCCTCTTCTTCCTCCTCCTCCCTCCACCCTCCTCGTCCGCCTCCCGCTCCAGGGGGGAATGGCTTCTTCACCACATAAAACAGCAAGCCCGGATAAGGCAGCCAAAGATCGGACACCGCGGGGAGCGCGACGACGAGCCGGTCACACGACGACCTGGTCGGACTCCCGCCCGCGCGCCGCCGCCCCTGCCTCAGCGAGGAATCGCGATATCATCGTGAACGCGGCCTCCGGCTGATATTCTGGCACCATGTGACCCGCCAGGCGAATCGTCTGGAACTCGAACGTCTGCTCGGAGCCTGGGACCGAATACGTCGTGAGGTACCCTGCCGGAGTCCTGGCGCTGCCCGCAAACCAGGGCCTCCACGGCTGCGCCTCCGACAGCGCTCCCGCGGCCTCGAGGTCGCCGATCCACTCCTCGTTCCCGTTGTACGGCACACAGGCATCGGCGTCACCGTTGTAGATCAAGACCCTGATCTTCTTGATGATTTCGGGGTAAAGTGTGACCGATAAGGGGTCGAAGGGTTCGTATCCGAAGCTCGAGGCTCCTGGCTCCACCGAGTCCAGGTGCAACGCCCTCCGGACATCGGCCCGAACCAACCAATCGGATATGCCAGCGATGCTGTGGCACGCATACGGATAACCACCACCCAAGTCCATGAGCTTCCTGTGCGTGCCAACTGGATCACCCAAGCCAGCCCTGAGTTCTGCTACAAGCCATGACATATCTTTGCCTGTCTGCAACAGGAAATCCGCTGTCGCTGGACAATTGTCGTAGATGTTGTACACGTTGTATGGTCCCACCTGGCGAGCCATCTCGGCCATTGCCGAGCGACATTCCTCAGACGGCGTTGTTGTAGAAGGAAACTGGCAGGCATTCATGATCGTCTTGTAAAGTGTCGGTGAAAACAACCCCTTCCCAAAAAACAAATCAACGTCGTTCTTCGATCGGTTTGGTCCGTTGCACTGCTCGCCCCAGCAGCCGTTGCCAACCGCCATACCTTTCAAGTTCAAGGTCGCATTGAAGGGCGCGTTGTTGATAATAAACTTCACGATGTTCGGACCATACTGGCCAAAATAGGATTCTCCTGTTATGTAGAGATCGTTTTTGGAAAGCTCTGGAAAACTCTGAAAAAAAGCCTGAAGAGTATGAGCATAAGCTTCTGCCTGAGTCGTGTCATTCCACTTGCAATCGACGGCCTTGCCAGCTCTGATGCACTGAGAGTACCCCTGATCAGAACCACTACCGGCAGGAGATTCTAGATAGAGCATGTTGGCTACTCGGTTCCAGGCCCACGGGTTTGTGTATGTGCCGTTCATCGCAACCTGAAAGAATCCCATTTCCAAATAAGCCCCAACAATGGAGGATCCACCGGGACCCCCTTGATGCCACACCACGACAGGGTCTTTCGAAGGCTCGTTCTGGGAGCTGTGCAACTGGTAGTGGATCTTCAGAGAATCGTAGCCGTTCAATGGTCCTGGAACGTCGAGCAGACCACTGTAGACCTTGAAAGTCGTCTTAGGAAAGCCTGGCAGCTGGTCAACCAGGTCCTGTAGCGGAGCTGGCGCCGCCAGGGGCAATGCGATGACAGTCAAGATCGTCCTCATGCGCAAAGAAGCGGAATGAGGCTAATGAGACTGATTCTGATTGGAGCAGCTTGAGCCAAGACAACGATGGAGCGGGTGCGAGACCGTCCAATACTGCAACGCAGGAACTGGCCATCTCTTGGACATCCATTATCCATTTATTTTTCGGCCTCGGGCGCTTATCTTTCGCAAGATGATCCAGGATGCTCCTCGATGGTCCATGCCGAGAAAAAATCACACGTCAGGGCGATGTCAAGGGAAAGCTCAGCGAGTGTTTATCAATGCGGTGCGAACACATGTCCGAAGAAATCCCAACACATGTTCCTAGCCCTGGCCCTGGGCCAACGACGCATGATTGTCCTGCAGCACCCCGCACCCCCCCGGAAACGCACGAACAAGCATGGGAAACCTCACGGGCGCGTCACCAACGCGCAAAAACGCTTTCCCTGAGTGGAAGCGAAAAAGGAAAACTGGCCGTAAGTCGGGCGTGTCCCCCCCCCCTACAGGGGGACCTTCGACGAAAAATAGAAGACACCCAATTAGCCTGGCGAAGGACCCAACCATATGCAGTTGTGAATGCCGCAATTGTGCTGGGCGGTGGCGGACGCATGCGGGCGGTGCCACTGGGACCTTCGGTGGAGCTCCCTATGGGGCCACGAAACGCTGTACTGGGTGGGTGAGACGCGGTCAGCAAGGGCTGTGCTGCGTGGTGGCGGACGCATGCGAGCGGTGCCACTGGGACCTTCGGTGGAGCTCCCTATGGGGCCACGAAACGCTGTACTGGGTGGGTGAAACGCAGGCAGGGAGCAAGGGCTGTGCAGGGTGGTGGCGGACGCATGCGGGCGGTGCCGCTGGGACCTTTGGTGGAGCTCCCTATAGGGCTACGAAGCGCTGTTCTGGGTGGGTGAAGCGCAGGGAACAAGGGCTGTGCTGGGTGGTGGCGGACGCAAGCGGGCAGTGCCACTGGGACCTTTTGGTGGAGCCCCCTATGGGGCCACGACACGTGCGAGGGGTGTGCCAGGATGGGGTGTGGAACCGCATGCCAGCGCAGCCACTGGGGCCTTCGGTGGAGCTCCCTATGGAGCCACGAAACGTGTGAAGGGTGTGCCGAAATGTGGGGCGGAACCGCATGCGAGCGCAGCCACTGCGGCGTTCGGTGGAGCTCCCTATGGGGCCACGAGACGTGTGAAGGGCGTGCCGAAAAAGGGGGCGGAACCGCATGCGAGCGCAGCCACTGGAGCCTTCGGTGGAGCTCTCTATGGGGCCACGAACCGTGTGAGGGGTGCGCCGAAATGAGGGGGGTGAACCACATGCGAGCGCAGCCACTGGGGCCTTCGGTGGAGCTCCCTATGGGGCCACGAAACGTGTGAGGGGTGTGCCAGAATGGGGGGTGGAAGCGCATGCGGGCGCAGCCACTGGGGCGTTCGGTGGAGCTCCCCATGGAGCCACCCACGAAGCGTGTGAGAGGGTGTGCCGAAATGGGGGGTGGGACCGCATGCGAGCGCAGCCACTGGAGCGTTCGGTGGAGCTCCCTATGGGGCCACGAAACGTGAGAGAGGTGTGCCAGAATGGGGGGTGGAACCGCATGCGGGCGCAGCCACTGGGGCCTTCGGTGGAGCTCCCTATGGGGCCACGAAACGTGTGAGGGGTGTGCCAGAATGGGGGGTGGAACCGCATGCGGGCGCAGCCACTGGGGCCTTCGGTGGAGCTCCCTATGGGGCCACGAAACGTGTGAGGGGTGTGCCAGAATGGGGGGTGGAACCGCATGCGGGCGCAGCCACTGGGGCCTTCGGTGGAGCTCCCTATGGGGCCACGAAACGTGTGAGGGGTGTGCCAGAATGGGGGGTGGAACCGCATGCGGGCGCAGCCACTGGGGCCTTCGGTGGAGCTCCCTATGGGGCCACGAAACGTGTGAGGGGTGTGCCAGAATGGGGGGTGGAACCGCATGCGGGCGCAGCCACTGGGGCCTTCGGTGGAGCTCCCTATGGGGCCACGAAACGTGTGAGGGGTGTGCCAGAATGGGGGGTGGAACCGCATGCGGGCGCAGCCACTGGGGCCTTCGGTGGAGCTCCCTATGGGGCCACGAAACGTGTGAGGGGTGTGCCAGAATGGGGGGTGGAACCGCATGCGGGCGCAGCCACTGGGGCCTTCGGTGGAGCTCCCTATGGGGCCACGAAACGTGTGAGGGGTGTGCCAGAATGGGGGGTGGAACCGCATGCGGGCGCAGCCACTGGGGCCTTCGGTGGAGCTCCCTATGGGGCCACGAAACGTGTGAGGGGTGTGCCAGAATGGGGGGTGGAACCGCATGCGGGCGCAGCCACTGGGGCCTTCGGTGGAGCTCCCTATGGGGCCACGAAACGTGTGAGGGGTGTGCCAGAATGGGGGGTGGAACCGCATGCGGGCGCAGCCACTGGGGCCTTCGGTGGAGCTCCCTATGGGGCCACGAAACGTGTGAGGGGTGTGCCAGAATGGGGGGTGGAACCGCATGCGGGCGCAGCCACTGGGGCCTTCGGTGGAGCTCCCTATGGGGCCACGAAACGTGTGAGGGGTGTGCCAGAATGGGGGGTGGAACCGCATGCGGGCGCAGCCACTGGGGCCTTCGGTGGAGCTCCCTATGGGGCCACGAAACGTGTGAGGGGTGTGCCAGAATGGGGGGTGGAACCGCATGCGGGCGCAGCCACTGGGGCCTTCGGTGGAGCTCCCTATGGGGCCACGAAACGTGTGAGGGGTGTGCCAGAATGGGTGTGGGAGGGGGAGGAGGGGGGAGGAAGGGGAGGAGGAGGAAGGAGGAGGAAGGAGGAACGCGGGGCGACGTCTCTTCAAAACGAGGACCCAACACCACAGGATGGTTAGGAAAAATACTCCCAAATTGTCGACAAGTACTCAAAAAATAATCCCCAGGCTATTTTTCTACTATTTTTGAATATTCCTCCTGTAGAGGAACGGGCCCGACTTAAAACTGGCTCAGGGGGAAAGCATCGAAATGGAACCGGCGATGCAGTCTCTTGGCCGGCCCCTGGGCAGCCTCGCGCCCCAGCGGCAGGCCCGTCGCGGAGGGCCCTCCAGACGCCCACGAGACGCCCACAAAAATAAATTATCCCGGCAAAGCAACCTAACAGCGATGTGTAGAAGCATATCTGGAAGCATTGCCCTTGAGATTCATGTAGGAGTCCTGGTGTAGAATTCTGGTGTCCTCGCAGTCGCTCGTCCTCCTGCTCGTCCTCGCATGTAGGAGTCCTCGTCCTCCTCCTCCTGCTCGTCCTCCTTCTCCTGCTCCTCCTCCTCCTCCTCCTCGTGCTCGTCCTCGTCCTCCTCGTCTTGCTCATCCTCCTCCTCCTCCTCGTGCTCTTGCCATGCTCCTCCTACAGTTGCCTCCGGGCATTGAAAATGTAACCCGGGAGTAAAGTTCTGGGAACTCGAAGAGCACGAAGTGGCCTACTGTTGGCTCCGGGCATTCAAAATGTGGCCCAGGAATGGAGTTCTGGGAACTCGAAGAGCACGAAGTGGCCTACAGTTGGCTCTGGGCATTCAAAATGTGGCCCGGGAATGGAGTTCTGGGAACTCGAAGAGCACGAAGTGGCCTACAGCTGGCTCCGGGCATTCAAAATGTGGCCCGGGAATGAAGTTTTGGGAACTCGAAGAGCACGAAGTGGCTTACAGCTGGCTGCGGGCATTCAGAATGTGGCCCGGGAATGGAGTTCTGGGACCCCGAAGACCACGAAGTGCGCAACTGATTGTTTAAAACGACTTCCGCGGATTCTCCCCGGATCCTGCCCGGACCCCCCTGGGGAGTCATGATGCTTTCTTTTGAAACCATTAGAAACCTATCAGTCTTCGCTGTTAGGTGAAAACAGCAAAAACAAAGGAACATCAACATCAACAACAACAACAACAACAACAACAACAACAACAACAACAACAACAACAACAACAACAACAACAACAACAACAACAACAACAACAATTACTAGCACGTGGGGACACTCCGTTCTCACCAGTGCCAGGGTTTTCATAGGAGGCGGGCAATACCCCCACTTTGTGGGGGGGCCGGTTCAAGCTCTACCAAATTTCCAAACGACTCTTCGCCACCACCCACACCCAGCTTCCCGCCCTATGACGTTCGGACACTTCACTTCGTGGCATGCGGACGACCGTGGCTACTATTCAGGGCCCCGCGGCCGACGACGACGGCGTGCGCGCGCGAAGAAAAAACGAATGTGTCCCGCATGGTATTATTTGACAGGGATGATGGCCCTGGCAGGTGCGCAACCGTTGTTGCAGAAGTTCGAAAAAGTTGCTCGCAAAAGCCAACAACAACAACAACAACAGCAACAACAACAACGACAACGACAACAACAACAACAACAACAACAACAACAATAATAATAATAATACTAATAATAATAATAATAATAATAATAATACTAATAATAATCTTAAGACCGCTCGCCTTTATATGCTCGAGTGTCCAATAACGCGTATTTCCCAAACCCTCGATACCCGCCCTCTTCGTCTTCGATCGAACCCCTTTTGGGGAGTATACCTTTCTTCCCTGCAGGCCGGGCCACGGCAAGCGGCGGGGCGGCCGCGGACCGTCGGCATGGCCAGCGGCAGCGCTGATCGGCGGGGCGGCCGCGGACCGTCGCCCCGACCCCAAGAGGGACGGACAGGGGACCGACCACGACGACGACGACGACGACGACGACGACGACGACGACGACGACGACGTCGAAGACGACGGCGACGACGACGACGACGGCGACGACGAGCGAAAGCGAGAGCGAGAGAGAACGACAGCAGGGCTACGAAGGGCACGAAGTAGGCCACGAAGGGCGACAGCGGGGACACGAAGGGAATGCGTATGGGGCCACGAAGAGCGCGAACGAGCGGGGGCCACGAAGTGCAGATAATGCGGGGCCACAGAAGGAAACTATTGGGCCACTGAGGGTAGCAACTGGGCCACGTAGGACAGTGAGGGGGACACACATGGCGACAGCGGGGCCACGAAGGGCATGCACATGGGGCCACAACGGGCGCGACTCCTGGGTGCCTGGGTGTCGGGAGCGCGGCTCTTGGCAAATTGCAAGAAATTCCAACGCAAGGCCATTCTTCAGTAAGTTGCAAGCAAGTCTCCAGCGAGAGCGCGACTCCAGAGCGCCGGGAGAGCGATTCCTGAATAAATTGTAAGGAAGTCGCAAGCGAGAGCGCGATTCCTGAAAAAAATGCGAGGAAGCCTCGGGCGGGAGCGGGGGTCCTGGCTAAATTGTAAGGAAGTCAAGCGGGAGCCGTTGTTGTTGTAACCCGGGGGCCAGGGACCCAGCCTGAGCATCAAGACTTCCCCTGTCAAAAAACAGGGTGCGAGCGTCGAGGGGCACACTTTGATTGAGAAAAAACAGTATGCACCGGCGGGGGGAATTTGCAATAATGATTCTTCAGAAATGAGAATTCAACAACAACAACAACAACAACAACAACAACAACAACAACAGCAACAACAACAACAACAACAACAGCAGCAGCAGCAACAGCAACAGCAAGAGCAAGAGCAAGAGCAAGAGCAAGAGCAAGAGCAAGAGCAGCAGCAACAGCAATAGCAGCAGCAACAACAACAACAACGAACATGAAATTTAAAAAATGAAACACAACAAAGACCGGGAACCCCCCCCCAAAAAAAAAAAAAAACTAGCCCCCAGAGCCCCCGGGCCCACCCACCCACCCCGCGTCAGCAGGGCACCCCCCCAGAGTGCCCCGAGAGACCCCAAGAGGCCCCCCGGGTGCCCCGAAGGGGCCCCTGGGGCACCTGAGAAGCCCAAGGCTCATGTCGGGCCTGTCCCCCTACAGGGAGATTTTTCGACGCAAAATACAGATTACCCCAAAAATACCCCAAGAAGGTCCAAAAGTACTCCAAAAATAATACCTGAGAAGCCCCACCTGTCCCCCCTACAGGGAGATTTTTCTACGAAAAATACAGATTACCCCAAAAATACCCCCAAGAGGGTCCAAAAGTACCCAAAAAGTGGTCCCCAGACTATTGTTTGACCTATTTTTTGATGACTCTGGGAGTATGTTTCATTTTTCGTCGAGACTCCCCCTGTAGGGGGACAGGCCCGACTCAACCCCAGGCTGAGGAGGGTACTGGCTCAGGGACGGAAGCACTGACTTGGAATCGGCGGTGCATGGCCGAGAGATCGGCGACAGGCCGTCCATGGCAAGACCACACGTTCCTGGGTGGAATGGGGCGCCCAGGCCCCGGCTGGAGATGAATGGACGCTTGGGTGTCGATGCTTCCCCCCCCCCCCACGGGCCACCCCGACATCCAGCGTCGTGAATTGTTTCGCGTGCATCCCAAGAAGTCTGGACCACTTCCCCAGGAACGGCTTTTCCTACCAGGCCGCTTCTTGACTGCCCCGGGGGCCGGCGAGGGCCCCCAGAGTCCGAAAGCGACGACGAGAAGCCTCCCTTCGCGATTCCTGCACAGCGCGAGGGTGTCAGGGCCAGACCCCTCCCCGTCAGCGCCCCTGACTGCCAGACCCCTGACGTCATGATTTGTTCATAACGTCGACCCCCAAAGGTCTCGACCAATTACCCGGGGCTGGTTTTTCATCCCGAATTGTTTTTGTTGACGTTCCAGAGGCTTGGTAAGGGCCCCCCGAAAAAAAGTCCGTCGTGATTTACTCATGACTCGAAGGGGTCCGGGTCCCCAACGAGGCCCAAAAAGGCAGACGGGAGGAACCGTGACGACCGCGCAGCGCCATGGCACCTCCACACTGCGGCGCAGCCGCTGCCTCGCAGGGCTGTTCCGAAGCGCGACGGCGGGCGCGCGCGGCGGAGCAATGTTGGCTCACGTCATGATTGTTTTCTCGTCGCCGCATGTTTTCTAGTTGCCCACGGACGGCCCCCCAAGGCAGTCCTGGCTGGCCTCAGCAGGCCCCCCGAGTAATCCGGGGGCGGTCTCAACAACCTGGCGCCGCCTCCTCCACCGCCCCTGGGGCGTTCCACGCCCCAGGGCTGAGGTGTCCCGATGCACCACCATGGCCGTCGCAAAATAGCAAGCACGTACTTGGGTTTGTACTGTCTGTCAGCGCCGAAACCTGATCGGACAAGAGCTGGAAGCGCCGACTATGCCCTGTGGGCTCGTAGGGGAAACGGCGGATGACGAGGATGACAGCGTGGATGACGGGGAGGGCAGCGAGGGGAACCGGAGGCCAACGTCACGATCTGCTTCTTTTTCCTTGCCGCACGTCTGCCGGCACCGAAATCCGCCACCGTGCCGCGAGGCACGAGTTGGAGTATCCTCAGGCCCCTTGTCTTACGATTCTTTGAGAGGCCCAGATCCCTCAATGCCCAAATTTCCGGGGCGTGGCGCGTGGCTCCCAGGTCTTGCCGCGCCTTGCCGCGTTGCCTCTTCGGGCCCAGGAGGAATCGAGAACGGGGCAAGAGGGCCCCAGAAGATCCCCACGACGGCCCACGACAGTCTCGAGCGGCGGAACCATCGCTCCAAGACGCCCAAGATGGCTTCGAGACGGCCCACGAAGCCCCAAAGATGGCCCATGCGTATCCCCCACCCAGTACAGCGCTTCATGTTTTCATTGCCCCATAGGGAGCTCCACCTAAGGCGCCAGCGGCGGTGTTCGCATGCTTCCCCCCACCCAGCACAGCGCTTGGTGGCCTCGTGGGGAGCTCCACCGAAGGCCCTGGTGGCTGTACTCGCATGCGTTTCGCCCACCCATTACACTGTCTCGTTGCCCCACAGAAAGCTCCACCGAAGGCCCCGGTGGCGGCCCCGCCCCATTGCGGCGCACCCCTCACACTTTTCGCGGCCCCGTAGTGCATTCCGCATGGCGGCCCCGCCCTACATCGGCACACCCTTCGCATGCTTCATGGCCCCATGAGGAGATCCCCCGAAGGCGATACCCACAATGATGGCACTCACAACTGCATATGGTTGGGTCCTTCGCCAGGATAATCATGTAGTGGAGTTGGGCGAGAAACGCGTTCAGGAATTCCTACGGCATTCCCTTCAGGAACGAGCGGAGCGGAGCAGAACTGAGCAGAACTGAGCAAGGAAAACACAAAAATGTTTTCCGACGGCCCAAGACGGCCCCAGAGGCCACCAAGATGGCCCCAAGAGTACCCACGAGGCCTCCAAGATGGCCCCCCTACGGCCCAAGAAGCCCCCGAGATGGCCACAAGAGGGCCCCAAAATGGCCCAGAAGACCTCCAAGACGCCCAGCATGACCTCCAAGACGGTCCTGAAGCGCCCCAAGAGGCCCCCAAGACAGCTTCCCACTGCGTCAGACTAGCCAGGAACGCCCAAGATGACCGGAAATTGCAAAAAAACGTCTGGCCCGAAGGGGCCTCCAAGAGGCCCCCAGGAGGCGCCCAGGAGGCCCTAAAAGTGCCCCAAAAGCTCCCAAGAGGCATCCTCGTCCTCCTCCTTCCTCCTCCTCCTCCTCCTCCTCCTCCTCCTCCTCCTCCTCCTCCTCCTCCTCCTCCATATTTATCCTCTCTCTTACGCTTCATCCTCTTCCTCCCCCCATCCACCAATGCGTTCCCCGAAGGGTTCCCACAATGTCTGGGGGAACACACTGTCCGACAGAATGGACGAGCTCTGGCCACAACGTTCGGCCACATAGGCGCTTCCGAAAGGCAGGGGGCGGCAGTGATTCGCAGTAGGCGTCTTCGATAGTTGTCCCTGCTGCGCCACCTCCATACCGAAAGCAATGGTGTTGAGAAACCACTGCGAGAAAGCTCGCCACTGAGACGAAAATGCCTGGTATGATACTGCCGGAGAAAAGAAACAGGCGATGCAACACTGCCTTCGCTGTGACGGCTCACGAGCACCTCACCACTGGCTCGGCTGAACTCAGTTCTGAAGTGGTTCATGCTCACCGTGCTAGTCAAAAGCTCCGCGGGCAGGATGTCGACGGCCGCGAACATCGCAGAACAGCCGTATGTCCTCGTCGTAGCCGAAGATGTGGGACGGGCCCAGGGGTCGCCGAAGTTGTCCACATCCTTCTTCGGGTCCTGCGTCCTCACCGCAAGCTCCAAGTATGACGGTGATGATAAAATAAATGTGTTGATATCCTGATGCGCCTCGCTGTGCACGTATCGTGCCTCTGGCGGCATTTATAAGCTCGGAAGACGCGCAGGAACCGACGGTGTGCCGACACTCCAGAAAATGCTACGCTAGGCCACCCTGCGCGCCTGTCACACATGGCAGCTTCTCTGGCGTGAAACAGAACTGCAGGGGTCTACGAGGCCCCCCGAAGTAACCAGGCTGACGGTTCACGCCAGGGTCCAGTGAGCTACGAGGGCTCATTGGCAACAAGGCGACTGGTGCGACTGGTCAGAGTGCAGTCGAAACGTGGCCACAAGAACGCGGACCGAGAACACACACGGGCCTCTTCGCCGGGTGCTCGAGATCTTCCATGGAAATACCCAAAAACAAAAAGCATCAGCTTGCTTGGACCCCTCGCAACAGCCGCGTGAGGGGGAACGAGGGGGGGGGGACCTGGCTCAGGGGTGGACGCGTTGACTTGCAGTCGACGGTGCATCGCCAACAGATCGGCGACGGGCCCTCGATGATGGAGCCGCACGCTCCTGGGCGGGGCGGGGCAACCGGGCCTCGACTGGCAAGGAAAACGGGCGATGGGGCGACTGTAGGGGCCCAAGCAATGACACAAACATAAAATCGGAGGTCCGCGCGGATTCCTCGGATCGGCGGCGCTGGGGCCCCCCCCCCGGCGGCGCCTCTGGCGCCGCCCCTGGCGCGCTCCGCGCGCCAAGGAGGGGGGCCCAGCGCCGATCCGAGGAATCCGCGCGGACCTTCGAGCTTGTATGTTTGTGTCATTGCTTGTTGGTCCCCTAGATTGGGGATCAATGTTTCCCCCTGGGCCACCCAGAAATCCGACGCCGCGATTTTGTTCGCAGCGAGCCTCCCCAAAATTAGCGTGGCGAAGGACCCAACCATACGCAGTTGTGAATACCGCAATTGTGAATCGATTCTTCGGTGGCGCTCCCTATGGGGTCACATTGTATGATGGGGTACACCACACGAACGAAAACGATAGGTCTGAGTATGAAAGCTTGAGCGCAGGCGACTCTAATCGCGAGTGAATCTGATTCTGAATGAATATGCGGGCGATTGATTCTATTTGCATGACTGCGAGCATGGAGTCGCCGAATGTAAATGCATAGAACTGTGAATGGTTTGGGTATGCCTGACTCTGAGACTCGTGACACCGAGCGTAGCTTCCGCAAGGAGTTTTCCTGGGAACCCCGACGGCAGCGCCCGCGCGCCGCGACGCACATGTCGGCACGCCCCACACGAGGATCGCGCCCGCTTCCTCCCCTTCTTTTCCGTTCTCTTTGCCCGCGCACTCCAAAGTTCAAGGCTGCGGGCACCGCGCTGCACGGAGCCCCCCGCGACGCGCGCAGGTCGCCACGAAAGGGTCGCAGTGACGCGCGCAGTTCGTCCGCTGTGCGGAGCAGAGAGTGCTTGCAGGCTAACTGATAGCGCGCATGGCTCTGGCCGCTGGGCGGAGCGACGAGGGGCGAGCGAGGCGCTGGGCAGAGCGCAGCGCGGAATTCTCGACGCGCGCTGGTCGCCCCGAGAGGGTCTCAGCGACGCGCGCAGCTCGTCCGCGACGCGAGGCCAAACAGTCGGACAGCCAAGAGAGGGCGCGGCTGGGGCGGGCCGCTCCTCAGGTCAGCCCTCAAGAATAAACTCGGTGAAACCACGTTCCCTGGCGAGGGCCGTGATTTCCATCCTGCACCGCTTCGTGCGCGCCGCAAACTGCTCCAGCTGCTTCCGCAAGGCGATTGGGTGTGCGGGGCGCATGCGGGCGGCGGCACTGGGGCCTTCAGTGCAGCTCCCTATGGGGCCACGAAACGCGTGAGGGGTGTGCCGAATTGGGTGCGCGGGACGCATGCGGGCGGTGGCACTGGGGCCTTCGCTGGCCGAGTTGGGTGTGCGGGACGCATGCGGGCGGCGGCACTGGGGCCTTCGGTGGAGCTTCCTGTGGGGCCACGAAGCGTGTGAAAGGTGTGCCGAATTGGGTGTGCGGGACGCATGCGGGCGGCGGCACCGGGGCCTTCAGTGCAGCTCCCTATGGGGCCACGAAACGTGTATGGGGTGTGCCGAAGTGGGTGTGCGGGACGCATGCGGGCGGCGGCACCGGGGCCTTCGGTGGAGCTCCCTATGGGGCCGCGAAACGTGAGGGGTGTGCCGTAGTAGGTGTGCGGGACGAATGCTGCCGGCAACACTGGGGCCTTCAGTAGAGCACCCTATGGGGCCACGAAACGTGTGAGGGGTGTGCCAAATTGGGTGTGCGGGACGCATGCGGCTGGCGGCATTGGGGCCTTCGGTACAGCTCCCTGTGGGGCCACGAAACGTGTGAGGGGTGTGCCGAAGCTGATGACGATGATGGTTTGGATGATGGCGATGATGATGGTGATAAGGATGATAGTGACGATGATGATGGTGATGACGATGATGAGGACGACGACGACGACGACGATGACGATGACGATGACGATGACGATGACGATGACGATGACGATGATGATGATGATGATGATGATGATGATGATGATGATGATGATGATGATGATGATGATGATGATGATGATGATGATGATGTGGGAGGGAGGAGAGGGAGGAGGAGGAATGAGGACGCGGGGCGCCGTCTCTTCAAAACGAGGACCCAACACCACAGGATGGTTGGGAAAAACTCTGGACCCGGGCCTCCAGGACTGGCCTTTCATCCCGGGCCGCTTCTGGACGTCCCCCGCGGCCAGGGAGAGCCCCCAAGAGCCTTCATGCGTGATTGTTGCCACGACGCGACGCTGTCAGGGCAGTGCCACCCCGTCGGCACCCATGACTGTATGGAGGGACTGAAGACGATCACCACGACCGAGACTGAACGCGGAAAAAGTCGGTGCCGATCTCGGTCGTCGTCCATCTTGGTCGTCATCAATTCCTGGATCATCCTCGCGAACCGGCGACAACCGGCACGGACCATGACCAAAACCGGTGTCGACGCAGTCCCGCCATATCTGGTCATAGTCCTCATGTTTCTTCCCTCGAACGCTCGACCAGCGTCGATCAGAGCTGCGCGTCGCTGCCCAACTGGTAGCTTGCCGCCGGGACCAGCCTCCACCTGCCAGTGGGCGCGCCCTGCAGCGCCAGCACGGAGGTGTGGAAGTCCTTCGGAGAGAAAGGGCGGGCCTCCCGTCCTCCCCGTCCTCATCCTCCTCCTCCTCCACTTCCTCCTCCTCCTCCGTCTCCTCATTCTCGTTCTCCTTCTCCTGCTCCACCTGCTCCTCCTGCTCCTCCTCCTCCTCCTCCTCCTTCTCCTCCTCCTCCTCTTCCTCCTCCTTCTTCCCAACCATCCTGTGGTGTTGGGTCCTCGTTTTGAAAAGACGGTCCCCGCGTTCCTCTCGCCCTCCCTCCCTCCTCCCTCCTCCCCCTCCCCTCCTCCCCCCCTTGCGTTTCACGCACCCAGTACAACGTTTCGTGGCCCAATAGGGAGCTCCACCGAAGGCCCCAGCGCAACCGTCCGCATGCGACCCGAAGCATCTAATTTGGCACCTTCACCCACCCAGTACAGCGTTTCGTGGCCCAATAGGGGGCCCCACCGAAGCCCCCAATTCAATCGTCCGCATGCGTCCCGAAACATCAAATTTGGCACCTTCACCCACCCAGTACAGCGCTTCGCGGCCCCATAGGAGGCTCCACCGAAGGCCCCAGCGCCACCGTCCGCATGCGACCCGAAACATTCAATTTGGCACTTTCACCCACCCAGTGCAACGCTTCGTGGCCCAATAGGGAGCTCCACCGAAGGCCCCAGTGCCACCGTCCGCACGCGTCCCAAAACATCAAATTTGGCACCTTCACCCACCCGGTACAGCGCTTCGTGGCCCCATAGGAAGCTACACCGAAGGCCCCAGTGCCACCGTACGCATGCGCACCGAAACATCAAATTATGCATTTTCACCTACCCAGTGCAACGCTTCGTGGCCCCATAGGGAGCTCCACCGACGGCCCCAGCGCCACTGTCCGCATGCGTCAACATCCCATTTGGCATTTGCTCCCACCCCCAATACAACGTTCCGTGGCCCCATCAGGAGCCCCACCGAAGGCCCCAGTGCCACCGTCCGCATGCGCACCGGAACATCAAAATTTGCATTTTCAACAACCCAATACAACATTTAGTGGCCCCATAGGGCGCTCCACCGACGGCCCCAGTGCCACCGTCCGCACGCGTCCCGAAACGTCCAATGTTGCATTTTCACCCACCCAGTACAGCGTTGCGTGGCCCCATAGGGAGCTCCACCGAAGGCCCCAGTGCCACCGTCCGCATGCGACCCGAAACATCCAATTTGGCATCTTCAAAAACCCAGTACAGCGTTTCGTGGCCCAATAGGGAGCTCCACCGAAGCCCTCAATTCAACCGTCCGCATGCGTCCCGAAGCATCTAATTTGGCATCTTCACCCACCCAGTACAGCGTTTCGTGGTCCCATAGGAAGCTCCACCGAAGGCACCAGTGCCACCGTCCGCATGCGACCCGAAACAGCAAATTTTGCATGTTCACATACTCAGTACAAAGCTTAGTGGCCCCATAGGGAGCTCCACCGAAGGCCCCAGTGCCACCGTCCGCATGCGTCCCGAAGCATCAAATTTGGCACCTTCACCCACCCAGTACAGCGCTTCGTGGCCCCACAGGAAGCTCCACCGAAGGCCCCAGTGCCAACTGTCCGCATGCGCCCCGAAACATCAAATTTGGCACCTTCAACCACCCAGTACAGCGCTTCGTGGTCCCATAGGAAGCTCCACCGAAGGCCCCAGTGCCACCGTCCGCATGCGTTCCCCCCCACCCAGTACAGCGCTTCGTGGCCCCATAGGGAGCTTCACCGAAGAAGAGGTTCACACAATGGCATATGGTTGGGCCATTCGCCAGGATACTTGTTCCTCGCTCTCGTACGCTTCCTCCTCCTCCAGGGTAATTGTTCCTCCCCCTCGTACGCTTCCTCCTCCTCATTCCTCTTCCTCTTCCTCCTCCTCCTCGTCCTCCTCCTCCTCGTCCTCCTCCTCCTTCTCCTCCATACCCTTATTATCGTGTTCCTCCTTATTCTCCTGCTCCTCCTCCTCCTGCTCCTGCTCCTCCCTCTCCTCCTCCTCCTCCTCCAACTCGTCCTCCTACTCCTCCTGGTCCTTCTCCTCCTCTTCCTCCTCCTCCTCCTCATCCTCCCCCTCTTACTCGGTCTCCTCCTCCTCCACTTAAGATTCATGTTCCTCCTACTGCTCCTCCTCCTCCTCCTCCTCATCCTCATCCTCCTCCTCATCCTCCTCCTCCTCCTCCTCCTCCTCCTCCTCCTCATCATCATCATCATCATCATCATCATCATCATCATCATCATCATCATCATCATCATCATCATCATCAGCATCAGCATCAGCATCAGCATCAGCAGCATCATCATCATCATCACCCTCATCATCATCAGCATCATCATCCTTCTCCTCTTCCTCCTCCTTCTCCTTCGCATTCGCCTTCTCCTTCTCCTCCTTCTCCGCATCCGCCTAGTCCTGCGCCTCATGTTCCTCCTCTTCCGCCGAAGGCGACGAAGACGACGACGACGACGACGAAGACGAGAAGTCCTGTAGGACGAGGAGGGGTAGGATAGGAGGAGGAACGAAGGAAACGAGGAAGAAACAGACGAGGGAGAAAGAGGCGGAGGAGAGAGGAAAGAGGAGGAGTATCAGATAAAATGGGTTCGAGGAGGAGCCGCATCAGGAAGGAGTAGAAGGGACTTCCTGGATCACCCAGAAGCTAGCAAGAACCCAAAAACGAAACACTACACCTTGTAGAACATCCTTCCTCCTCCTCCATCTCCTCTTGCTCCTCTTCTCCTCCTCTTGATTCTTCTCCGCCGACCCTTTTCCCGCCATCATCAGCATCATCAGCATCCCCATCATCAGCATCACCACCACCACCACCGCCGCCGTCATCAACAGCAGCATCACCATTATCATCTTCAGCACCTGCAACATCATCATCAGCACCATCATCAGCATCATCATCACCGTCGTCACCATCGTCGTCGCAAACGGCAACAACAACGACGGCGACGATAACGACAACGGCAACGACAACAACAACAACCATGTTAAGATTGATCACTCTTACCTGCCCGCGTGCCATTCAACACGTATATCCCAAACCCTTGACAGCTGCCCTCTTCTTGTTCGATCGTACCCCCTTGGGGGTAGATCTTTCTTACCTACAACGTGCATGCGTGCAGCCCCTGAGGCAGGGAAAGAGAGGACGGATGGAAGGAAGGGACACGGGGGAGGGAGGAGGAAGTAGCACGACAGAGAAGAGCAGGAGGGGGGCTAGGAGCAGAAAACATGTGGCAAAACCATGCGGGCAGATCGGGCGGGTAGACCCTGACGGGCGGGTCGGGAAGGCGAGCCCAGGCGGCCACGTCGAGCAGGCGGGTTGCTGAAACGTGCGTCCCGCATGAATGGCGAGGACGTTCTGCGCGATTCCCAAATAAATCGTTTGGAAATCCACTGCGGGAGCGTGACTCCTGAGTGTCGAGGGCGCGGCGTCTGAATCAATCGCAAAGAACTCCCACGTGAGAGCGCGATTCCGGCATACATTGTGAGGAAGTCCAGCGCGAGAGCGCGATTTTGAAATAAACTGCGAGGTAGTTTTAGGCGGGAGCCGTTATTGTTGTAGTTCGGGGCCCAACAGCACTGGTGACACCTCGCTTCCCTTGTGAAAAACAGGGTGCGAGCCCCAGGAGAAGCACTTGAATTGAAAAATGCAATGGTTACCGGGGAGGGGGGGATCAACAACGAGCCCTCTTTGGAATTGAGATCTCAACCACAACAACAACAATCATTTTAAGACTGTTCGCCCTTATGTGCTCGAGTGTCCAATAACGCGTGTTTCCCAAACCCTCGATACCCGCCCTCTTCGTCTTAGATCGAACCCCTTTTGGGGGGTATACCTTTCTTCCCTGCAGGCCGGGCCCCGGCAAGCGGCGGGGCGGCCGCGGACCGTCGGCCTGACCAGCGGCAACGCTGATCGGCGGAGCGGCCGCGGACCGTCGACCCGACCCCAAGAGAGACGGACAGGGGACCGACCACGACGACGACGACGACGACGACGACCGACGTCGACGACGACGGCGACGACGACGACGACGGCGACGACGAGCGAAAGCGAGAGCGAGAGAGAACGACAGCAGGGCCACAAGGACACGAAGTAGGCCACGAAGGGCGACAGCGGGGACACGAAGGGAATGCGTATGGGGCAACAAAGAGCGCGAACGAGCGGGGGCCACGACGGGCATACGTATACTGGGCCGCGGAGGGCAAGGACGGGGCCACTGAGGGCAGCAACGGGGCCACGAAGGGCAGCGAGGGCGCCACGAAGGGCGACAGCGGGGCCACGAAGGGCAGGAAGGGGGCCACGAAGGGCGACAACGGGGCCACGAAGGGCATGCGCATGGGGCCACGACGGGCGCGAACGATAGGGGGGCCACTGAAAGTGGCAACTGGGCCACGTAGGACAGTGAAGGGGCCACAAACGGCGACAGCGGGGCCACGAAGGGCGTGCACATGGGACCACCACGGGCGCGAACGAACGGGGGCCACGAAGGGCATACGTATACTGGGCCGCGGAGGGCAAGGACGGGGCCACTGAGGGCAGCAACGGGGCCGCGAAGGGCAGCGAGGGCGCCACGAATGGCGACAGCGGGGCCACGAAGGGCATGCATATGGGGCCACCACGGGCGCGAACGAACGGGGGCCACGAAGGGCATACATATATGGGGCCACGAAAAGCAGCGAGGGGGCCACGAAGGGCAGCGAGGGGGCCGCGAAGGGCTGCAACGGGGCCACGAAGGGCTGCGACGGGGCCACGAAGAGCAGCGAGGGGGCCACGAAGGGCTACAACGGGGCCACGAAACAAAGCGAGGGGGCCACGAAGGGCTGCAACGGGGCCACGAAGGGCAGCGAGGAGGCCACAAGGGGCTGCAACGGGGCCGCGAAGGGCAGCGCGGGGGCCACGAAGTGCTGCAACGGGGCCACGAAACAAAGCGAGGGGGCCACGAAGGGCTGCAACGGGGCCACGAAGGGCAGCGAGATCCCGATTCTTAGGTCATCTGTGAGGGGGTCCTAAACGTGAGCGCGACTCCTGGGTGCCTGGGTGTCGGGAGCGCGGCGCTCCAGTAAATTGCAAGAATTTCCAACGCAAGGACGCTGTTCTTCAGTAGATTGCAAGCAAGTCTCCAGCGAGAGCGCGACTCCAGAGCGCCGGGAGAGCGACTCCTAAATACATTGTAAGGAAATCCCAAGCCGTCCAGGGCATAGCAGGGGTGGCATTTCCCGACACCGTAGGGGGTGTGCAGGGGGTGGTCCCTGAGCGCGGCCGCTCTCCGAGCCCGTCGTCCAGGGCATGGCAGGAGTGGCATTTTTCCGACACCATAGGAGGTGCGCAAGGGGTGGTCCCTGAGCGCGGCCGCTATACGAGCCGGTTGTCCAGGGCAAGGCAGGATAGCACTTTCTCGACACCGTAGGGGGGGCGAGGGGGAAGAGGACGAGGAAGAGGAGGAGGAGGAGGAGGAAGAGGAGGAGGAGGAAGAGGCTATCATCACTCCAGCCATAATATAAGCATGTGGGGTTCCTCGGTAGCGTAATTATCCTCCTCCTCCCCCCTCGCACTCCCCCACACACATTATCCTCCTCCTCGTCTTCCATCACCCCTCCTTTTCCTCCTCCCTCTACCTCCGACTCCTCCCTCCTCCCTCCTCCTCCTCCTCCGCACTCCTCCTCTTCCTCTTCCTCCCTCAGACGACAACAACGACGACGACGACGACAACGACGAGAACGATGACATTGTCCTTCAGGGTCGGCCGGTGGCCCACGCTCAGGAGGGCGACGCCCCGCCGGACCAGCAGGCCGTACAACGCGGCCTCCGTGGCCACGTCGAGGCCGCTGGTCGCCTCGGGGGGGCGTTTCGGGAGTTCTGCGCCCAGCGCGAGGAGGAGGAGGGAGGGAAGAAGGGAACGAAGGAGGGATCGAGGGAGACGGAGGGAGGGAGGGGGGAGAGGCAGAGGAGGAGGAGGAGGAGGAGGAGGAGGAGGAGAAGGAGGAGACAGGACAGGACATCCGCATAACGAGGGGTTCAACGTCAAAACACCTACGCTGGTGCCTTGCGCGCGCCTGGCAAAATACCCTGCGCTTGGACGTGCAACGGCCCTGATTTCTCACAAGGGCCGGCAGGGGGCATACCCGTGGCTCAAGGAGTGAACTCCGAGGTGGCCCGCAAGAAGCTCGCTACCTTACGATTGCGAGTCACTGCGGGTCAGCGCGTGGGGAGCAGCTGCTGGCCTTCCGCGCGCCCTTGGGATAGGGACGCGCAGGTTTAGCAGGGCTCCCAAGCTAGGGGGGAGGAGACGGCGACACGACAGCTCAAAACGAGGGGGAGAGGGTCGGGAGGCCCGTGCTTCCCAAACTTTTGCTGGGGGCTTAATTACCCTACTGTTCATCATATTATATTATCTCCTTTCTCGTTCGGCTCACCTCTCTTCCACATCGAACTGGCCGATAGTTGCCCCATCATTGTCGCATCTGTACTCTGATACCCTGTTGGAGTATCCCCACTGTTTCCCCTCGAAGTGCATGTGTGGTAGAGCATACTGGTAGTCACGGCATGTTGTAGGTGGGGCCATCGAGGATGCGCTCTGGTGGCCTTCGTGATGATCAATTCTTTTCCCCCCAATTCATCACCCCTCAGCAATGCACAAGTCGGCGCTCTGAAAAATCACTTCCCATGACGATGTCAGTGCGAGCACTCTGTGTTTGCCCGTCCTATTTGCCCAGAATAGCACTCCAAGCTAACCTCGCCAATGCATCTCTTGGCTTTGCCAGTGGGCTCGCCCAGCTTGCCCAGAATAGCACTCCGAGATAACCTTGCGAATGCATATCGTGGCTTGCCAGTGACCTCCAGTGAGTTCTCTCACTGGTGGCCGCTGGAAGAGCTGGCCGTCGTCGTCTCCTCCGACTTGGGGTAGGCGAACTTGTCCTCGAAGATCCCGGTGCCATCCAGCAGGGTCTGCGTGCTGTCTCGTAGCTTCTGTCGTTTTGTGAGCCTTTCTTCACTTCCTCTGGGTCGAGATTGTCCTCGCCACCCAGCTCCTTCATGACGACCTTCAAGACTATGCGGGGGGTCTCTTCGTCATTCCTCGAATTCTTCAGCGCCGACCTACACCAGCTCTGCACAGAGCAAGCCTTCTACCCAGCCCTTTCCCACGCGCCCACATGATACCTTGCGACGAGATCGCAACCTTAGACCTTGTGCGTCATCGGGAAGGCCACGGGGATGAGCTCGAGAAGCTCCACTGGGCTCATCTTTGAACGGCGTCGTAGAACTCGCAGCGGCACTCCGCGATGGCGTCGTCTAGCCGCTGTGGCAGCCCTTCCGCTACGAACGCTTCCCAGCCACCTTGAGCTCCATCACCATTGACAGCCCACTCTTGAACGGGAGGAACATCGACTTGCACCCGACGTCTGGCCACCCGCCCAGTCATCGCCGAACGCGCTCTTCATTTGGTCCGCCCGTTCCTTGATTAGCACGTCGTCAGGGTGGTTCTCCTGCGCCTTGACGAGCTGCGACCAGTCCACCTTGCACCGGAACTGCCACTTGCCCCCCCTCGAGTAGGGGCCGGGGCCTTTCCACCACATCCTGTTCGGGAAGGCAAGCCCGCACGAGCAGGCGACGCCCTTCTTCTCGCCCCATCCTGCGTTCCTCCTGCACGCGTTGAACAGCTGCATATTGTCGCTCCACTTGTCCACGAAGTCCAGCGTCTTGAAGTACGGCGGCTGTTGTTCCCCATGTTTTTCGCCGTCTTCTAGTCGCCTATCTCGCGCAGCTCTTTCTCTTTCTGCACTCACTTTTGCTGTCGTCAGTGCGTCTTCGTCATCGATGTCCATGGCCGTGTACCTGTTGAGCAGGATGTCGCATTCCTCGGCGCATCTGTCATGCTTTCTCCTGCTTTACTCATGGTTGCAAAGATGCCTCTATATTCACGTCGATGCCCTCCAGCAGTGCTTTTGCCATCTCCTTTAGCTTCTCTAGGGCCGACTTGTTCCTGACACTGCGAGGCGCATTTTTTGGGCCTTCCTCGTCCGCCAGGAGCGCTTTCACCGCTTGGATCTGCCCCCAGGATTGGGCTGCCCGCACGGCTCACGTTGCTTTCCTCTTCTGTTCTCGGCAGACCTGCTCTCTCGAAATACTGCCCCCCCCCCCCCCCCCCATGTGGCGCATTTTCTCCATCGCTCCATTCGCCCCGCTCCTCGGGCGTAGCCAAGAGCGGACGGTGCATCCTCAGCCCCGAGCACCTCCGCAGGTCGGCCCCAGGACCTGGCACCTGACAGCTCTGACCACATTCGAGCCAGCCTCTGGCTGCAGCACGGGGCACTCTCGCGCGACGAGCGAATGGAGAGCATTGAAAAGAAGGAAGGCGGCGACAGGGATGGCAACATTGGCGCGAGAGGGATCGAGAATACCAAAGTGAGCGAGAGGACGAGAATCGAGAGGATGGCCCGCGACTTGAGCGAGCAGCCTCAGAAGGGCAGGACCAGCAGTGCCAAAATTTGTCGGCACCCTCGGGGCATCCGAGCACGCGCGGGGGGGCAACCTGGAACCTGCGATTCACAACCCAGGCAGCAGCGAGAGTCTCGACGATTGCGGCACGCCAGGAGGGAGAGAGCATAAGAAGAACAGAACGGCATCGTTCCCAATCGATATTCTCAATGGTTGCGGTCTCGGCAGGACACATCCTCGTCGGAGGCGAGCGGTAAACGTTGATGCCATGCAATTTGGAAATAGTGCGGCGACGAGCTGATGAAAGAGGACGCGCTGGGGATGAAGAGCTTTGCAATGAAGGGAGGGGTGAGCAGCGACGCGATCACGGAGAGCGCGGAGGGCGGTCCTACCAGGGATCCTGCTTTCTGGGACATCGCAAAATCCGTGGAAGGCCTCTTGGAGGTTCTGCGCAAAGGGCCTCGAGAGCCAGAACGAGGGGCACCATCGGCGCCCACCATCGGGGCACCCCGAAAGAATCGGGACCATCGGAAGCTCCTGCCACGCCTTCTCTTCCAAAGCCTCCACGTTTTCTTTCCAGTTGGGCAGGGCGCAGTGGCTGGCACGCATGATCGTGGCAAGATTGAGGGCGAGGAGTGGGATAGTTTTCGGACCTCCCCAATCCTTGACTCGGCGCCAGTCGGCATTCGTCTAGCAGCGGAAGGGCGTCTTGAACAGACGGGCGAGCTGCTGGCACCCAGTCCTGCAAAGGTGCACGAGCAAAATGCCGGATTGGGCAACGCACGAGAGCACTGGCACAGCGCGGCGACAGCGCAAAGCGAGGTGACCTCCGACGCCGCTCCACAGGCAGCGGCGGCAGCACATCTCGATTGACACTTGCAAACTGGGGCCAGTCACGAGTCCCACTTCACATCGGGTCCCAAGAACATGCCGAGATATTCCCTTTTGCAAGAAATCGCCACCCCTCCCAACCCGCCGAGAAAACGCCGCAGCCAGTTTCGGCGCGTCTGGACGGTCTCTGGAGTGGGAGAGTTGATGAGGGGAACGACGCGGCATTTGGGGATCTTGAGCTGGAGGTGGGCGAGGAGGCTGGCCTTGCGGAAGACGGAGGCAACCTCTGGGAGCACAGAGATGCACGTCAGAGCCACGCCGATGTCATCGGCGCAAGCTCGCGCGAGACCTCTGCCCGCGCCGTCGACCACCGAGCGGAAGTCGCGGAGGAAGGGGTCCAGGGCGAGGCTGAAAAGGAGACCTGAGGCCGGGCAGCCTCGGGCGATTCCAGCGGCGACGACGCGCAACAGAAATTTGCTGCCCCCCCAGGAGGCCCCAACACGAAACGCTCTCGTAAATAACCTGAAAGAACCACCGAAGAGGAGGAGGGGGAGAGATGGAGTCGATCACGAGCATCAACCAGCGCTGGCAGAGACTCGGGAACGCATGCCCGAAGTCGAAGCCAATACGCATCGGAAGCGCGGCGCGGGGCCCCATCGAGAAGATCCGAGAGTAAACATCTAAGTCAACGATGTTCGTGCAGAAGTTACGACCAGCGACAAAGCCGCGCAGATTCGAGTCGAGTCCAGCCGGCACGCGACGAGACAGCTCCCAACAACAAACACCAGCGAGGACCTTGCCAGTCCGCGTCATTTAAACCGAAGGGCCCGGCGTCGCCGACGCCCCGAAAGACCCCCCCACTATCGTCCGCTTCCGCGCCTTGCGGGATGAAAACCCCGAGGGGTTCGTTGAAGTCGAAGTCGAGAGTGAAGCCGCTCAGGGTCCGCTGCAAGCCTTCAAACAGGATGTCGGACCCTCTCGGAGCGCGCTGCCAGGCGGCATACCTGAGACGGTCGGGCCCCGGCCCAGAGCCAGACTGACTCCGAAGATAAGTTTGGAGGAGGCGAGGATAAAGGGAGCGAGATCCAAACCAGAAACCAAAGCAGGAAACTCCTGGAGGCACTGGCGGGCCCGGTCTTCCATCATCGGTCGCGTTGAGGACCGCAGGAGGGCCCATCCAAAACTTGGCCCTGGACACGAACGCCCGCGAGCGGGGCGCGCTTGTCGAAGGGGGGCCAAAGCTGGGCGGCACGTTTCATCTTCTCAATCCGCCCTCGCAGGCGTGCCTGGCGCTATTCACTGCCAAGCTCGGCTAGGCCATTCTGGACTCGCTGGCGACGGCGGCGAGACACCTCCGCATGCAAGAGGTCGGATGTCTCGGCGAAGCAGGCGAGAGCAGGGCAACAGAGCGGGCGGCCTCGTCGACAGCCAAGTGCTCGCGGGCAAGCGGGCGCGACTGCAGGGCCCGAGTCGCGAGACGAACATCCTGGCGAAAGAACGCTCCGGCGCAAGTGCGAATCACCAAAAACATGGCATCGAGAGAGAGAGGCTCGTGGAGGATGAGGGCCTTTCGTGCGTATCTGAACGCTTCGATCATGACTTGCTTGTGGTACTTATGTTTGAGCGGGGGGCCGAGGTGTTCGCATTCGGCCGCATCCAGGGCCCCATGCACAAACTCTTTGAACTCCGCGGACCGAAAAATCCCCCGAGGAATCGGGCGCTCAGCTTCAGGAACGGACCTTCGAGATACGATAGCGGCACACGCAGCAGCATGGTCAGAAATTTGTTCGGCGCGAAGTTGCTCTGGAGTACCCCCACACACACACACACACTTAACGACTCCTGCGAGAGCATCCAGCCATGGGGCAGAGCACAGCAGCCGATCCATGAACGAAAAATGGCCTCTCCCCGCATGGCAGCGAGTCGGAGCCCCCAGCTGGAACCCCACCATCCTGCGAAAGAATCCCCTCCACTCGCGGGGGCGCGAGACACGGGGCGGCAATGGCGCACCGAGCTGCGCAGCAGAAGGATGAAGAGGAACTGGCGCCTGCAGGCCGATGTTGAGATCCCCAGCGACGACGACAAACTTGCGGGGAGGATCGGCGGCCGCTTCAACTCAGCCCGAGGAAATCCGAGCACGTACTTCCCGATGTTGTGCACGCGACAGACCATGATTATGAACGCTATAGTGAGAAATCCAAGTAAGACCATCTTGAGAAGCGATACGCTCGTTGAGAACTCGACCAGGAACGATGCAAAGAGAAGAGAGACAAGGGGGGCAGAACCGAACCGTCGATCTCGCTCGCTGCTGTGACAAAATTTCGGGAAAAAAGTAACTACCCCTCCCGCTGCACTACTTCCGAGCGTGCCGACTACATCGCGCGAAGCGGGGAGAAAGGAAGAGAAGACCTCAAAGGGGAGAGAAGCGCGGTGCAAGAAGTCTCGCACCTCTGCTATCGACCCGTGAACTTCCTGCACGGCCACGATTGCCCCAGGCTGGAGCAGGAGTCGGATATATTTTAGCTTCGCACTACGCACGACAGTCTGATAATGCAGCAACGCGTTCGCATTCCAGGTGCCGATCCGCATCGGCAGCCGCTGCGAAGTGGCCCCGTTCCACAAGGCGAAAAAAAGTGCTAAAGAGACCACTGCGTCTGCTGCCCCCCCCCCCCCCCCCCCCCCCCCCCCCCCCCCGGACGGCAGCGGCCAGGGGGCCCTCAAGCTCAGCGCGCGACATGCCCCCCATCGCGAAGTTCGCTTCTGCCCAGCGAACCCGAGGCGCATCGGAGTCGGCGAGCGGCGCGATCTCCACCAGCTGGCGCCAGTTGATCGAGACGACGCCGCGCAGCTTGCCCACGAAGCAGCGCTTGCCCTCGAAGCGGCCCCCGAAGAAGCGCTCGGCAGCCTCGAGCGCGAGCTCGCGCTTGACTTGACACGGGTTTTCGCCAGTCCCCACATATAATTCAGCGTTGTGGCCAGCCGCGGACATCGCGTGGAACCGCGTCCACGCCCCCCCCCCCAGGGCGCTGCAGGCGAAGCAAGCTGAGAGCCTGCTGCACGCGGCAGGCGGCGAACTGCGAGCCCCCCTGAACTTGACGGTGAACCGCTTGTCGGTCGGCCCCCCCTGGAGCTCCCATTCCGAGTCGGCGACGCTGAGGCGGCCGATCCAAGGCTCGAGCGCGGTCTGCACCTGCAGCTTGGCAGTCTGCCCCTTGCAACGAACCACAATGATGGCGATGTCCACAACGCGGTTGAACGCTGAGTCCAGGGAGAGCTTCGGGATGACCGTGGGCGCCTCAGCAGGCGTCTCCTTGACCACCCCGCACTCGTGCTTAAGCTTCTTGACCTCCTCCTGCAGCTGGTTGATCTGGCACGCGTGACCTCGCTGAACGTGCTCGACGCCATGCAGCCTGCGCCCCACCTGGGCTGACATAGCACTGCATGTTGTCTGGGCGCGCCCCGCGAGACCCACGAGGCCGTCGCCGAGCGTCTCGGTCGCGGCCGAGACCTGCTGCAGCAGCCCGGCGCGAAGATTGTCGATGGAGTCCCGAAGGTTAGCGTGCACGACCTCGAAACCATCAGCGGCGTCGGGAGCAAGAGGGCCGCCTTGGCGCTTACGGCGGTCAGGAGCGCCGGCGGCAGCAGCACCATCAGAGGCAGCAGAAGCGCCACCACCTGGGCCAGCGGCCACGGGCGCACGCGCTGGCGTGGCGACCTGGCTGGCGAAGGTTGGCATGGCTTCCAGCTGGCTGGCGAGGTTGTCGGGGCCCACCTGCATCTCGAGTTGCGACGGGGCGCCATGAGCCATCGCGGAACTGACGAGCGGAAGACGAGGGACTGGTGACCGCGGGAAGCGAGCAGGCATCGTTGACAATCCCCAAGCGAGAGCCGATCGCTACGGACGGGTCCAAAGCTAATCGCTCATTCTCGGGCGTCTATAGCCCTTCACAACGTTTAGCCTTGAGCCAAAATGCTTGGCCTAGCCAAAATGGCTAGCCTTTAGCCTTCCCTTCGCCCCACTCCTCCTACCGCAGCTCCACCTCGCAGTCGACGCACACCCTCTTCCATTGACTGCTTTTGCTGGGAAGGAGAAGAAGACGAGGAAGCGGTGGTGGTGGTCAGCATTGAATGCAGGGGGCTGTTTGTCTCAGAAGGCATCGGAGGAGGAGGGGGGGAGGAGGAGGAGGAGGAGGAGGAGGAACTCGGAAGAGGAGGAACGCACCACTCAGCAGGAAAGGTGCGCATGCTTTTGAAAAAGCTGCATCTCGCTGTGCAACAGATCCTGTTCCTGCTCCTGCCGCAGGGGCGGGCACCTAGAAGAGCGCGACGGCGGCCAACCGATGACTTCGCGAGGCCGCCCGCCCTGCCTCGGGCGAGTGTGGCGCGGAGGCGGGGGCGCGACACGCGACCTCGGGTGCGTAGACGGTTGATATGCCGAGTCTCCGCCTCGCCCGTCGCCCGCCATCCGCCCCCCCCCAATTCGCTTGCCCTGCCCGCCGCCAGCCAGCAAACCCCACCGCTGCGGGATGGGACGCCGGCTTCTCTTTTGCTCAGCAGGCCCGTCGTGGTTGCCTCAGCTGCGATAGGCCGGTTGTCCCCCCTGGCCGGGCCTTGTCCGCCTGGACAGACGCCTTTTTTCCCGCTTTTCGATCCTCCGGGACTCACCGCCTCCCCCTGCGGCCGCCCCCCACGTGCAGGCCCCTTATCCCGGTTCCGGGACCCTGCCTCCCTTTTTGCTTCACATCACTGCACCTGTTCGGTGCCGCGCCATCGCATTCGGCGGTGGCGGGTTTCTCCTTTCCGCTGAAGGCTTCCCCCCACTCCGCCGGGAGGCACACAATGCATCGTTCCCGCGCCGCCTGCCGAGCGCCGCCCCCCTGGCGCCTGCCGCCCCGCCTGTGGGCCCTCAGGTGGGGCGTCCTCCTCCCCCCATCGCTCGCTCACCCCTCCTCCGTGCCGCAACGGCGTTGCCGGCTGACGCCACCCCTGGCCGCCAGCCGCTGGCGCCCGCACAAGCCCCGGGCCTGGTCTTGCCGCCGGCCGCTGGCGCCACGGCCCTTCGGCTCCCAACGCGCCCGCGTTGGGTCGGGCAGCCTCGGATTTGACACTGACACGCAGTCGCCTGCTGGTTCGTCTTCCCACACTGGGCCCCGCCTTCCCCGGCCCGTTGTCGCAGCAGCCGCCGCGCGCCGAGCGTCGGGGCTGGCCGCGCCACGCGCTCGGGCCGCGCTCTGACGCCTGAACCGCCCGCCCCGTCCTTGTTTTTTTTCGGCCGCGTCCCTCCTCCCTCCTCCTCCTCCTCTTCCTCCTCCTCCTCCTCTCCTCCTCCTCCTCCTCCTCCTCCTCCTCCTCCTCCTCCTCCTCCTCCTCCTCCTCCTCCTCCTCCTCCTCCTCCTCCTCCTCCTGAATGGTGGCACAATTCGGCCCAACGGTACCCCCGTTCATGCCCTCATCGCCAGCGCAATCACCCTCTGCCTAGCCGCCGACGCTATGCGTGTGCCCATTATCTATACTGTCGGACCCAAGCCAGAAGAACACCCCTCAAGAACATGAAACCCTCCGCCAGCCAAAACAAACAGAACATCCAAGGGCAGCCCCCACATCCAACATACACGAAGAACACTGAGAGCACCCTCCCCGAACCGACCCCGATCTTATACATCGGTCCAACTGTAGCGATCGTCGCGCTACATATTATCCCAACAATGTTTGCACTTAGGGTTTCTCCTTTTTTGTCCGGCGCGCGCTGACCGAGCGTGACGCAGCAGGAAGCCGCGCCCATAGCGCCGAGGCGCCGCGCCCAGGACAGGCCACCTGCACCGAATTAGGGGGGGAGGGAAGGGCCCCCACGACCCCGGCCAGCACAGGGGGGAGCGCGGCAGCGGGATGGTGGGGGGCGTTGCCTCCGCGAACGTCATCGGCAACGCTCACCTCAGACCAGGAGGTGCCACTGACCACTCTGTACACCCTAGCGGAGCGGGTGGGCCCAGGCAGCACGGCTTGCCCACCGTGGCGGGTACTCTGAAAATGTACATAGGGCTTCTCACTTGTGTTCTAAAGCAACTGGGCCCAAATGGCGGTCTGGCCGGCCCGTCGCCGCCCGTCGCCCCCGTCGCCGCTAGGCCCCAGTGGCGATCCAGCCAGCTCGTCGCCGCCCGTCGCCGCCAATTGCACTCATCCACCCGCACTCCTCTATTCGCACTCGTCCACTCGCACAGCATAGCACAGCCTAGCACAGCAAAGCACAGCATAGCACAGCATAGAACAGCATTGCACAGCACAGCACAGCACCACACAGCATAGCACAGCGAATGTAAGATCAAGAACTCTAGAAGATGTGTTACGGAAAATTCGCTCGGGCGAAGAATAACAACATATCTGGCGGCCCGAGGCTACCAGCGACCCCCGCACCTCTGGGAGCGAAGAACAACGAGACTCGCCTCTCAGCAAACAAACGGCTTAAAACGCGAAAAAACAAAGCTTCCGCACAAGATTCATCGGGCACTAAACGGACGTATAATTTCGAATATGTGTCAACGTACGGAGCACTTAATTTCGAATATGTGTCAACGTACGGAGCACTTAGATACGCAATTATTGCCCCGTGTCCGAGCCCCGGGGCCATCGAAAAACCAAATGGAGCTCAAAACCGATCCCAAGGAAGGGTTCGGGAGCCAGGGTCGCAGACGGGCTGATTATTCACTGCGTGGAGCTCCCCATATGCACATCTATTACTTATGAGCATGGACCTGTTCGCCGTGTCTAGGCGCAAGAGTTTCCGAATATCCACGGGCTTAAGATTGACGGTCTGGGAGCGAATCTAACTGCGAATGAGTTGGACTGTGAATCAGTCTCAGTAGTACGAGCTTGTCTCTGCGCATGAGCCTGGGGCCTCCTGGGGCCTCCTGAAACTTCCTGGGGCTTCCTGGGGCCTCCTGGAGCCTCTTAAGGCCTCCTGTGGCCTCTTGGGGCTTCCTGTTTTCAGGAGAGGCCCTATCGATAGGAACAGACGCACATAAAACACTACGGATTGGAGCCGCAGGAGAAGCGCAATCGATAAGAACACACGTAAAACACCAAGGCCGCGTGCCCCAAGGGAGGCCAAATCTGTAGACACAGACGTAAAACACCGAGGATTCGTGCTCCAGGGGAAGCACAATCGATAGGAGCAGACGTACAACACATGGGATTGGAGCCAGTCCTGTGGCCTTCTGATGCCTCCGGCTCCTGGGGACTCTTGGGGTCCCCTGGTGCCTTCCAGGGCCTCCTAGTGCCTTATGGCGCTTCCTGTGGCCTCCTGTGGCCTCCTGTGGCATCCTGAAGCATCTTGGAGCATCCTGGAACCTTCTGGACCCTCTTGGGGCCTCCTGGGGCCTCCTGGAGCCTCCCGGAGCCTCCTGTAACCTCCTGTGGCATCCTGATACCTCCTGGTACGTCCTGTGACCTTCTGGAGCCTCCTGTGGCCTCCTGTGGCATCCTGAAGAGGATCCGTGCCCACGAGTCTGGCCGGCAAAAATACGCAAACCGCCCGAGACATACTCAAAATCTGGCCCCTGATGGGGGCGAAAACTGCCTCGCTCGAGACATCCCCAAAATCTGCTCCGAAAGCCGAAGATGTTGAGCACCGAAACAGGCACCCCGCTCGAGACATCCCCACCATTTTGGCGCGAACGGAGGAATGCAATACCTCCTGGCGGCTCCCCCACAAACCGCCTGAGACATCCCCCCAATCTGTGCGCGAACGGGCCCGTGCAATACCCCCTGGCGCCCCCGTAGGGAGTGCTGAAACCAGCGCCTCGCCTGAGACGTCCTCGGAAACTGCTCCGAAAGAGAAGGATGTTGAGCACCCAAACCGACAAACCGCCTGAGACATCCCCCCAATCTGGGCGCGAACGGACCCGTGCAATACCCCCTGGCGTCCCCTTGGGAGTGCTGAAACCAACGCCTCGTCTGAGACATCATCACAATGTGTGTTTGAGTCTGAGCGCGGAAGTGGTGTGGCTGAGCTTGAGTGAGGAAGAGCGAGACAGAGCATGAGTGAGTCTTAGCGTGGATGAGTCTGGGTGTGAGTGAGTCTGAGTATGAGTCTGAGTCTGAGTAAGTGTGTGTGTGTGTGTGAATGTGTGTGTGTGTGAGCCTAGGCTTCAGATCGGGGGTGACGGAACTGAGAGTTACGAGGATGGCTCAGGCGAGCGTGGGCTGACCATCACGGCTTTGAGCATGTTGGAACCCCGAGTTCCGACATGTGCAGCGAACTCCACCGACCACCATGGGCAACGCTTTTGGGCAGTCGAATATGAGAGGATATCTCATGCGAAAGCTTCTGGTCACATCAGCAGAGGCAGTATTCGATATCAAAATTGCAAGGATGCCATATGCAAGGAAACGAAGAATTGCGAGGATGCCTCGGACGACAGCGGCAATGACGACCCCAAGCAGGCCGCGAAGGGTAAGAAGAAGTCCCGAAGAACACCGACATGCCCGGCAGTGCCAGACGACGCGGTGCGAGCACCTGGTCGTGCGCGGAAGACAGGTCCACGGAGCAGGCGAACCCGCGTCGCGTGAAACACTCCACAGCGCACCGAACACCGAAGAATGTTCCACAGTGCGTGGGCGACGGGTCCACGCAGCAGGCGCACCCGCCTCACGCGAGACAGTCGCCCACGCAGGCACGCTCGGATACGAGTGCGAACGCCACACCTCCGCGGAGCGTCATCGCGTCGCGCGCAGGCGAAGCGTCCGACAGAACACGACGTCACACACACACACACACACACACACACATCAGACAAGCGCGAGCGAGGGCTCCACGGAGCAAGCGAACTCGCGTCGCGCGGAGCCGTCGCCCGCACACACCTTCACGGAGACAGGGGGAGGCAGCGTCTCCGCGGAGCGAGGAAGTCGCGGTGAGTGGGCCCTTGCCAAACACACGCAAGCCACTGCTCGCGAAACTGAACCATTCCAAGGGGCGCGTCGGAAGGCGGACCCAGCCGTGGCGGACAGAAATCCCGGGGACACCGATTGGGCACCCAAAGCAGGCAAACCGCCTGAGACACTCCCCCAATCTGGGCGCGAACGGGCCCATGCAATGCCCCCCCTGGCGGCCCCCCTTGGGAGTGCTGAAACCGGCGCCTCGCCCGAGACATCCTCGGAAACTGCTCCGAAAGAGAAGGATGTTGAGCACCCAAACAAGCAAACCGCCTGAGGTATCCCCCCAATCTGGGCGCGAACTGTGATATACCCCCTGGCGACCCCCCTTGGAAGTGCTGAAACCAGCGCCTCGCCTGAGACATCCTCGGAAACTGCTCCGAAAGAGAAGGATGTTGAGCACCCCAACAGGCAAACCGCCTGAGACATCCCCCCAATCTGGGCGCGAACGGGCCCGTGATATACACCATGGCGCCCCCCCTTGGAAGTGCTGAAACCAGCGCCTCGCCTGAGACATCCTCGGAAACTGCTCCGCAAGAGAAGGATGTTGAGCACCCAAACAAGCAAATTACCTGAGACATCCCCCCAATCTGGGCGCGAACGGGCCCGTGCAATACCCCCTGGCGACCCCCCTTGGGAGTACTGAAGCCAGCACCTCGCCTGAGACATCCTCACAACGTGTGTGTGAGTCTGAGCGCGGAAGTACCAGGAGCGTGAGTGAGTCTGCATATGAGTGATCCCGAGCATGAGAAACCTGAGTATCAGGACTCTAAGAGCGAGTGCATCTGAGCATGAGTGAGTCTGAAGATGAGTGAGTCTACATGTGAGTGAGTCAGAGATGATCTGAGGGTGGGAGGTGTTCTCTCTTTCTCCGCGAGAGCAAAATTCGCCGGCCCAACGGGCCAGGGCGTGCTAAGATCTCCGGTAACTGGTTAACAGTATTAGCAGTATTTCTAGTTCGCGCGCGCGGGGCGGCCCCTGGGGGTCCCCCGGCGAAAAGTACCCCGACCAACGCCCGGTCGCCGCCCGACCGCCGCCCGACCAAGTCTACTCAGAGATGGTTTTCCTTCTGGGTGCGGCCTCTCAGGCTCCCCAGAGCGCGCTCAGAGTGCCCCAAGAGGCCCCCAAGACTGCCCAAGAGGCCCCCGAGACGCCCAAAGAGCGCTCGAATACGCCGAAGATGACCCCAAGACGGCCCAAAAGGCCCCCAAGACAGCCCAAGAGGCCTCCAAGACGCCCCAAGAGCCTTCCAAGAGGCCTCCGAAGAGAGCCCCAAGAGGCCAAAATCGTTGAATTTCATTGTTTTTTTCGATGTTTTTTGTGTTCTGGCTTTTTCGGCTTCCGGACGCTCCAAGACGGCCCAAGAGGCCCCCAAGACCGCTCCAAGACGGCCCACGAAGCTCCCAAGACGGCGCCGAAACGACCAAGAGAGCCCTCAAGACGGCCCAAGTGCCGCCCAAGACGGACCAAGAGGCCCCAAGACGGGCCCAAGAGGGACTCAGGAGGGATACCGAGAACTCAAAAATGGAGCCCTCCGTCCCAGAAGTCGCCCAGGAGGTCCCAAAGAGGCCCCAAGAGGCCTCCAAGAGGCCCCAAGATGTCGCCAAGAGGCCCCAGGAGACTCCCAGGAGGCCCAAAAGAAGCCCCAGAAGGCTTCAAACATGTCTCCCAGGCGCCCCCGAACGGCCTCTCAACAGACCCCAATAGGCCCCCCAAAGAAGCATCTTGACGACGACTCTATTTCGCCCCATCGAGAGACGACCCCC
>CAUYUJ010007724.1:405878-420878 GCA_963575745.1 Prorocentrum cordatum
TCATCCGCATCCTCATCATCGTTATCATCATCAACATTAACATCATCATCAGCATCATCATCGTCAGCAGCAGCAGCATCAGCATCAGCATCAGCATCATACTCATAATCATCAATAGCGTTACCATCAGCCTCATCCTCATCAGCAGCGACATAACCATCACCGTCATCACCATCATCAGCATCATCAGCAGCAGCGTCATCATCAGCATCGTCACCATCAGCTTCCACATCAGCATTTTTATCATGACCATCAACATCATCATCATCATCATCATCATCATCATCATCCTCATCATCATCATCATCATCATCATCATCATCATCATCATCATCGTCATCATCAACACACATCAACAGCATTACCAACAACAGCAACCGCATCATCTGCAGCAGCATGCTCAGCATCATCCACATCATCACCACCACCACCATCATCGCCATCATCAGCTGTCGCATCAGCCTCATCGTCGTCATCAGCAGCAGCAGAATCACCCACACCATTAACATTAGCATCGTCATCGTCGTCGCCATCCTCATCAGCAGCAGCAGCATCATCATCATCAAAATCGGCATCGCCATCATCAGCAGCGACAACATCCTCATCGTCGTCCTGATCCCCATCAGATTCATCCTCGACATCATCAACATCCTCGTCATCGTCATCCTCAGTCCCGTCATCATCAGCAGCCATCACAATCCTGGTCATCGTCATCAGCAGCAGCACCATCATTGCCGTCGCCATCGTCATCGGCATCATCACCATCACCAATATGATCATACTCATAAGCATCACCATCACCATCGACATCAGCATCATCATCATCACCATCATCTTCATCAGCATCATCAGCATGATCATCATCGTCGTCATCATCACCATCATCAACTTCATCCTCATCCCCCTTACAATCATCAACAGCGTCGATAACGTCAGATTCCGTCTCCTCCTCCTCCTCCTCATCATCATCCCTTCCTCATCTTCCCAATTTCTCCTCCTCGCCATCATCAACCACCTCGTCCTCCGTGTCCGTCTCCTCAATATCATGCTCATCGTCCTGCTCCTCCATCCGTCTTCGGTAAAGCCCCCTGCTTGTCGCACCACCATGCGCATCGGTAGGGCGGGCCTCGTTCTTCACCTGAGACTTCCTCACCGAGTGTTACCCTGAACCTTGAAACGTACAACATTTAAATGGATGGAGGGCTGTGGATCTAGCCATAACACCGAGCACATTCGTCTTGCAACCTCCAACTGTTATAAAGATGGAGGGCGAACTGGTTTCACTATGTGGTTCTCGCCTTAGCGCCGCGCACATTCGCTTCAGAATACTCCGACAACTACAAAGATGCAGGGCGAATGGTTTCCGTTATGTGGCTCTCGCACCGTTGCAGCGCACATTCGTCTGAAAAAGTTCCAGACAAATACATGGATGAAGCGCGATTGGTTTTCAAGACGTGGTTCTCGCCTTAGCGCCACCAGCAATCGTTTCATCACTTCCACCAACTACAAGGATGGAAGGCAGCTCGTTGTCAACATATCTCGCCTTAGCAACGCGCACCGTCGTTCTAACTTTTCCCAACAGTGTCAAAAATGGAAGGAGGCTCCTTCCAAATGGAACCTCGCTTGAGGCTTCAGACATGTAAAACAGTGCAACAGTGACACGGATAGAAAGCGGTTCCTCGTCAAACTGCGGCGTCCGCTTAAGACGTCATCTAAACTCACCACCAAAAAACAAAAGTCGCGCAACTGTTACACGGGTGGAGGGCCGCTCTATGTCATAAGCGACTTATCTAGAGCTAGCCCTGCACGCTTGCTTGCTATGTATCTATATATAGGTATGTATATGGCCCAACTAGTCCGCATTCACTTTCATAATATGATTGCCACCGTGGACCCCCAATGGTGTGTTAGTACACCGTAAATGTGCACGCTGCGCTGTGGAAACAATGTGGTGCCAGCTGTGCGGTGGAAGCAATGTGGAGGAACCTATGTGGTGCACGATGTTTTGTGGAAGCTGTGCGTTGGGATCACTGCTGTGCAAGCATGTGTTGCAAGGTATGTGATGCAATATGTATATATATATATATATATGTTGTGAGCTATGTAGTGCAAGCTATGCGTTGCAAGTTATGTGGGGTAAGCTTTGTGGTGCAAGCTAGGTGGCGTAATCTACGCGGTGTAAGCTATCTGGAGCAGTCTACGTAGTATAAGTTGAATCGTGCAGGCTTTGTTGTGCAAGCTACGTGTTGCAAACTATGTAGTACAGCCAGCGCACGAGGCGCCCACGGAACCCAGAACTCACGACAACGCGAGGCGCCCACGAGGTGGCTGCGGGCTCCCAGCAGCCGAAAACCCAAAACTCCCAGTCAATTCTTTAAAATCCGCCAACCAAGTCGGCGTGTGAGAGGCTTGTCCGTTTTCGTCGTCGTCGTCGTTGTCGCCGTCACCGCTCCACCCTGTCCTTGTCCGTGGGTCCTCCTGTTCAAACGTCGTTATCAGGTCGATGGCCCTTCCCTCTGATCCCTTCCCCGCGGGGGCGGGGGGGCGTGAGGGGGGTAGGAGGGGGGGGTCCAGAGAGGTGTAGGGGGGGCGCCCAGGGGGAGGTGGGGTCCTGGGGGCTGTGAACCCGCCCCATCCCCCTGGGGGGGCACCCCCCTTGACAGAAGCATTCCCCCTCGATGCCTTGCTTTCCAGGCGCCTCCGGCTCCCCCACTCCAGGTCGGCAGCACAGGCCGTAAGGCCTTCACAACAAAAGGCCCCTTAGAGCAAGCGCTGCTGGGGAAATTGCTTGTCCTTCTTGTTAATGGGACTCTCGAACGAATGGCAAGCCCATGGTGCGCTCGCCAATTTCAGGGAGCGCGTCCCGTGGTGAAGAGGACTACTGCCTTCGGGGAGTTGTGAGGAGTGGCCTTGGGACGGAAAGCGTATTTGAAGCATCGTTGGTGTTTCCTTGGCGTGCTCTGGTCCTCCTCGTCTTCATCCTCCTCGGAGTCCACTGAGATCGTTCCACGCTCGACGCCTGCGACCCAGGCTGTCATACTGCTGATGCTATCCGCGATGAAGGCTAGCGCGCCCTCCACCATTCTGAATGTAAACTGCGCTTGGTTGAAATCGCCGAACGTCAGCTCCCCCGAGAGAACAGAAGGCCCCATGACGACGAACGGCACAAACACGCTCCCGTAAGTGTACATTTTGCTAACCACGGAAATCCCCACATTCCATATGATCAAACTGTTGTAATTCCCAACCACGGAGCCGAGGCGCTGGCGTATCTCCAACCTCTCCGACGCCTCGCCACTATAGAACGCGATGGACTCTGCATTGTCGCGCACGTGCACCAGGCTGTACCGGAAGTCTGCCTCAAGCTTGAGCTGGCGATAATTGATCCCTACGAGGTACCTGCTCAGGACGAGAATGATAGCAGTCATCCCAATGGACCACGACACTAGCACTTTCGTGACGGTTGAATTCATGTGCCACAACACGAAGATATTCATGCCCAGGCTCGTCAAGGAGTCGATCGTACCGATGAGGTAGTTGAGTGTCATGCTGGAGATGCTTCTTTTTACCCTATTGGAAAACCTTATTCGCTTATTCTCCCCCTCACGCATCCATACGTAACCTCACTCATCACTTCTGTCACTCGAATTTTGAATCCTGCCCAGTACCACCTCGCTCTATCGATCGTCCTCTCCTCCCCATCCTCATCCTCCTCCTCCTGCTTCTCACTCCTGCTCCTCATTTTCCTGCTCCGTCTCCTCCCTATCCTCATTTCAATCAGTGACTCTCTCGCTCATGCACGCACCAATTCTATGTCGCTCCGCCCCATTGCAATCCACTGGTTCCATTCGTTCATTCATTGAGTAGCGAGCTCGTCCGTGCGATTCTTCGTTCAGAGATGGGGAAGGAGGAGGAGGCGCTCACCACGATTCATTCCAGATCGATACATTGCAGTCTTTTCCGTGATCCCATGTCGTTCGCTCTCGTCTCGTTCCACGTCAGAGCATCCACTTCGATTCGTCGTCTGCATCATTCACTCCGAGCGCCGGCCTGGTGAAGGTATCAATATCCTGAGCGATGCGTTGGTCGGGATTGTCAAAACCCTCGTCCGCGGCCTTCTCGTCATTCGCATTGAGTACATAATAAGCCCTGTGCGACGTCCAACCCTCGACCAGGTGGCATGTCAGCCAGCTCCGCCACAGTATGCCCAGCTTGGCCCGCACGTAATACTGCATCGTCAGCACTGGCAGCGCCACAATAAAACAGCTCGCGTAGATCTCGAGCCATCTGTAGTACGTGTCCGACGCCTTCTCTACCATCGCTTGCGTCAGGTAATTCGCCACAAAGCCGATGCCCGTATTCATCGCGTTAACGGAGAAGAGAACCAGCACGATGAGCCCCAGCAAGAGCCACTGGCTCCACATCCCTCGCAGCTCGCGCCGGAAGCAGCCAAACGTGACGCCGCCCCCGAGGGCCAAAGCCACGATGGCTGGCCCGCGAACGCCGCCCCACAGACCGTCGACCAGGCCCCGGGCGCCCGAGAACACGCGCTCGCCGACGTCGGGGCACAGCGCGAACACCAGGTGCAGCAGGGCCGTCAGCAGCACCAGCCCGGCCCCAACGACGGGGAGCGCGACAGGCACGCCGACCCCATGCCCACCATCGGTCAGCATTACGTCGGGCGTGTCCCCCTACAGGGGGATTTTCGACGAAAACAACAAAAAACAAAAAGGTCAAAAAGTAATCAAAAATGGTCCCCAGACTATTTTTGGACTGCTTTTGTGCTATTTTGGGGGGAATTCTCATTATTCGTCGAAAACCCCCTGTAGGGGGACAGGCCCGACTTAAGGTCAGCATCGAATCGGGAATCGGGTCGAATCGGAACGTGCGCCAGAACGGCCCGCATCATCGGCGAGGACTCGAAGCCGAATCGGATCGGCTGCGCCAGGATTTTTAGTCAGCGGCCGCAGGCGAGCGCGCCAGCGGCGAGTCCAGTCAGAGCGGGGCGCGCACAGTCGAATTAACCTAAAGCGGTGGGCCGGAGCCTCACGCAGCACCTCACGCAGCACCTCGCGATGCGCCAGGATGCACAGCAGTCGGATTTTGCCAGAGGTGTCCGCGGCCCCAAGGTGTTCCCAGGACTCCTGGGGAGGCCAGATGGCCTGCAGGGCACCCCTCACGAAGCTCAGAGGACCCCAGGGGCTCCCACATGGCGCAAAAAGCTCGGGACACCTCGGGCCACGACCACTTCTGGCAGCACCCCAAAACAGCGCCGTGCGAGCATCGGGCCGCATCGGATCGCCAGAGCATCGAGATCGAATCGCACACGGCGGGTCAGAATCGCGAGGCCTCCGAGGGGTCCTGAGATCCGGCGTCGCGAAGAAAATGAAACCTCGCGAAGCATCACGACCACAGCATCAGACCCCATCTCCTCACTGCGGCATTTCTCGAGCCGGACCGACCTGTGATGGTCCCGGGGCCCGAAACCTGGCGAAAACACCCGCGGAGACAAAATGGCAACGCCCGGATCTCAGGGGGGGGGTTCTTGGTTAAAAACTCTGGGAGGCCAACTTAAGCCCGCGTGCCTCAGGCGGGCATGTGGGGTCGCTGGGCGTGCGCAAGATGTGCAAGTTGGCATCCATGCTTCTGAGAATGCCAAAACGAATTGAAGTGTCGCTTTGGGCACGGTCGTTCTGGGTATGGTCTCTTCGGGCATGCTTGCACCACTGCTCCGACTTAGAGAAGTGTGAAGCAATTGCACTTACCTCGGAGAGTTTTCTTGAACAGTAATACAGGTCCTGATCTACGGAAGTTCCGCGGAAAAAGCGAGCTCCGAGGAAACGCCCAGGGTCCGGTTCGGACTCTTCCTCGTCTCAAAAACGACTCTGGAGCCCACTGCAGTGAATGTTCTCTTCATTGAGACGTCTGATAATGGCGTAATCGACTTGAGAGTCAAAGAGAAGCCCAAAGGGGAGGAGGAGGAGGAGGAGGAGGAGGAGGAGGAGGAGGAGGAGTAGGAAGGAGGAGGAGGAGAGGAGGAGGAGGAGGAGGAGGAGGAGGAGGAGGAGGAGGAGGAGGTAGGAGGAGGAGAAGAAGGAGAGGAGGAGGAGGAAGAGGAGGAGGAGGAGAGAGAGGAGGAGGGGGGGGAAGGAGGAGGAGGAGGCGGAGGAGGAGGAGGAGGAGAGGAGGAGGAGGAGGAGGAGGAGGAGGAGGAGGAGGAGGAGGAGGAGGAGGAGGAGGAGGAGGAGGAGGAGGAGGAGGAGGGGCTCGGCGCCCGCTCCTGCCTTCCAGGAAGGGGGGCGAGCGGGGGACCAAAACACCCCTCTCTCTCCGGCTCCTGGGAGGACGCCGAGGGCGGGGGCGTCCTCGACGCATCGGCGACGCGGCGCGACTCCTCCTCCTCCTCCTCCTTCCCTCCTCCTCCTCCTCCTCCTCCCCTCCCTCCTCCTCCTCCTCCTCCCCTCCTCCTCCTCCTCCTCCCCTCCTCCTTCCCCTCCTGTTCCTCCTCCTATTCCTCCTCTCTCCTCCTCTCTCCTCCTCCTCCTCCTCCTTCCTCCTCCTCCTCCTCCTCCTCCTCCTCCTCCTCCTCCTCCTCCTCCCTCCTCCTGGGAGGACGCCGAGGGCGGGGGCGTCCTCGACGCATCGGGGACGCGGCGCGATCCTCCGACCCCATCTGCTCGGACCCCATTCCCAAACACATCTGTAGGAAGGCACCAACTACACACCAACACCGATCCTGGCCCAGGATCACCCCGGGCCCAGGATCGGTGTGTACGCCCTCCTGCCTTGCGCAAGAAGGCATATATACACCGATCCTGGGCCCAGGGCGATCCTGGGCCAGGATCGGTGTTGGTGTGTAGTTGGTGCCCTCCGAATCTGGCGCCTCGATGTTTCCAGAGCACGGGCCCCCGACGTCTCGACCCCTTCCTCGGGACCAGCTTCTCCTCCCGAGCCGGCGTTTCGCGGTCCCGAGGCCTGGTGAGGGCCCCGAGAAGCCGAAAACTATGAAACCCTCCGTCTCGTTTGTTTCTCTACCGAAAAACTACGAACAACAAACCGCCGTCTCGATCTGTTCGAGACGCTGGATCTCTGGGCCCCCGGGGCACCGAGGACTGCCAAAAGCCTCGCGCCTCGATGTCGTCCACGACACCAGGAGGTCCAGGGCCCGCTCTGGCGTTCCAGGGGGGGTGGGGGATCACCACCTTCAGGGGCAACGCTCTAGGGGGCGGAGATATGCGCGGGGGGGGGGTGCATCAACCCCAACTCGCCCGCTCATCGCCGATAGGAGCCCGATAGCCCACCCCGCCCAGGAACGTGCGGACTCGCTATCGGAAGCCGATATGCTCGGAGGGGGGGGGGGGGGCACCGACCCCAACTCGCCCACTCATCGCCGTCCGATAGCCCACCCCGCCCAAGAACGTGCGGACTCGCTACCGGAGGCCGATATGCGAGTCACCTTGACAGATGCTGTCGGTTTTCTGTACTCAACTCGAGCTGTAGGGCAGCTACAGAGCTGATATTCACAGAAACCCATCCAGAATCATCAGGCGCGTTCATCTGTTGCATCCAGAGGCCTGAACTCGGTCTGCTACTCGAGCTATGTCCACGAACCTATTCGTATGATTCGAGTCACCTTGAAGGTGCTGGGGGGGCACCGACCCCAACTCGCCCACTCGTCGCCGCCCGACAGCCCACCCCGCCCAGGGAGCGAGCGGACTCGCTCTCCGGGGGCCTATCGCCGACCCCTCGGCGACGCGCCACCGATCCCAGCGCGATGCCTTCCCCCCCCTTAGCTGGCCTCCCTCTGCAGTGAGAGCTCGACCACAAGAGACCTTCCACTCTGTAAGAACGGTTTTTTGAAGGCAGATCTGCCTTCAAAAAATGGTCCACTCTGTAAGAACGGTTTTTTGAAGGCAGATCTGCCTTCAAAAAATGGTCTACTCTGTAAGCACGGTTTTTTGAAGGCAGATCTGCCTTCAAAAAACCGCTCTTGCAGAGAAACCCAACCCTGAGGCCCCAGGACGTCCACTGATTTCTGGCGTGGGAGCGCCACGGGCGCATCTCTCTCGCGCTCCCCTGGACGACGCAGAGGCCCAGCGCGGCCAGGAGGCCGAGGAAGTGCCAGCCGCTCCGCCGGCCCCGCGGCAGGAAGTACGGCTGGCCCAGCCGCTGCAGCTGCGTCAGCTGGGTGGCCTCGGAGCGCCCCGACGTCTTCGCGTCCGCCCCTTGGGGGCCCTCACCTCGGCTACGGCAGGTTCGCGTCGTGTCGACCCCGGCGTTGGTTTCTGACACCGCGGGGATCGTTCGACCTTGAACAATCGGCCGCTGCCGCAACGTCCGATCGTTCAACATCGATCGATTCTGGGTCGCCGGCGGCGTTCAACCTTGAACGCCGGCGTCGGGGTCGCCGCCGGTCGACACGACGCGAACCTACCGTACGCGCAAGAGTGACCCTGGGCAAGAGTGACCTTCGGCGCGCGGACGAAGGGGGCACAGTCTGGCTACATCCAGGCGCGCAGGCAGCCACTATCGCATCGCGCTCAGCGATCGGGGTGGAGGCCCGGTGGGGTCACTCAAGCGAAGGGTCACTCTTACGTGCAGCCGATCACCCGCCCCAAGGGCCGTCAGAAAACAACCCGGGAGGAGAAACCAGCCCCAGGGAAGGGGTCCTGGGCGACCTCGCTGTGCTTCTGAAATACGCCGTGCCTGGCCTGGCCAATCCTGGGTGCTGACATGGTGCTTGGGCCTCCAGGGCTGAGCACACACACACACACACACACCTCGCCATCGCTCAGACGGCCATTCCCCAGGCAATTTTCGATTTCGCGCATGCTTGATGGGCCAGGTGATGCAGGATGCTCCCCGATGGTCCTCGCCGAGAAAAGATGCACACGTCGGAGCGATGCCAAGACACACCCACACGCACACACACACACACACACTCCCAAGGGGGAGGGCGAAGACTGAACTGGGGGTACGTGAAGGGGGAACCCATGCATCCGCTGGCCCGAGCAAAGCCGCGACTGCAAAGTTTGATGACATCTCGGGCCATTGGAATCCATTTTCAGGGCTCAGGGCTATCAAAAAACTACCCAGGACGCAGAAATAGTCTGGGGCAGGGGATCGAGAGGTACGACAGCACAGCACACGTCGCGAACAGAATGTCCGCGCCATGCCTGAGAAGGGGATCCTGATCGCAACGCCCCCGAGAGAGAGAGAGAGAGAGAAAGAGAGCTGCGCCGAACCCGTCCCCGCCTGGAGGTTGCCAGCGACCTCCAGGGCACGGCGTACGAGCCACCCACCCACCCGCAACCGGGAGCTGGCACACTGCAACAGTGAAGGGGCCCTGAGACACACAAATAAATACACACGAATAAAATGATTCCCCATATTTTCCTATTTTTTTTTAGCTTTTGTCTTCCCGCCCAATTCCCACATTTTCCCATATTTTCTTGGGGATCGACGATTAATTGTGTCTGTGTGTTTCTTTCCCTCCTGAAACAGCCCACCCTGGAGAGGGGTCGCCGGCGCCTCCCTGGGGGGGCGGGAGCGGCAGCTCGCACCGCAGGCGCCGACGCTTCTTCCGGCCCTGCCCCGGAAGTTGCACAGTGAAGCGGCTCCTGGTGTGTACAGGATCCTGGTGCATACTCCAGATTTCGTAATAAAGGGAGGGGGGTCTCATTTCGGGGGGGGTCTCTTCCAGGCTATCTTGGAGGGCCTGGGGGGTCTGGGGACGATGTTTTGGAGGGTTCTCCCACGGGGGAGGTCTGAAATGGCTTGTCTTGGAGGGTCCAGACCCCCTCCCTTTTATTACGAAATCTGGAGTATACATGTTCCGCTGCTTCCCCGGGGGGAACGAAAAAAAAAGGATACACCACCCCACCCCGACGTCGCCCCCGACCCTCGGGACTGACAAAACAGCCCGCCACTGGTAATGCAGATGCGCCAGCTTGCGCGACAAAAAGTTCCTCCTGGGGATGGCAGGGGTCTCCCAAGCCTTGCCAAAGCTGCTGCCCTGGCGCACGAACGACTCCCGCAGGGCGTCCCCGCTGGCGTTCCCGTCACCGTCCATGCCCCCCCCCAAGCCCGATCGGCGTCGCCAAAAGGCTGTCGCAACTTTCGGCCCGCAGAAGCTGAGCAGAAGCCTAAGAGGAGCGGAGGCCGATGCGCAGACTCCTGCCGCGGCGGACGTGACCATGACGAGACCTGGGGTTCGCGATTGGGCCTTTTACGATACCTCCTTTGCGCGGGGATCCGCCAGCCCAAGCGTGGAGCTTCGAGGCTCTGTAATGCACGAGCTCTCACTTTTTGTACATCTGGCAGCTGCATGCAGCACCTGTTTATTCAAGCGCATTTGCGATATCATCCCTCATATTCTGAAAACGTTCTCGTTGCTACATTTCTTAGCCTCACGCTTCCGCCTCCTCATTCACTCACTCACTCACTCACTCACTCATTCACTGGCTCACTCACTCACTCACTCATTCACTCACTCACTCACTCACTCACTCACTCACTCACTCGCTCACTCGCTCACTCCGACCCCACACCGCAAGAATCTTCAGCGCAACTCAGACCAGCACAGACTCAGACCGTGCACATTCAGACACGTTCACACTAAGACTCACTCATACCCAGACACACCCGTGCTTTGTAAATCACTCGCACTCGGACCCACGCACACCCAGGCTTGTTCATAATCATATTCACTCACACTCAGACCTCTCAGATCCACCAACATTCAAACTCACTCATATTGAAACCCATCTCAGACCATTCATACGCAGACCCACCCACACTCAGACCACTCATCATCAGGCAACTCATGTTCAGACCAACTCACATTCAGACTCCTCATAGGCAGACTCGCGCACGCTGCGATTCTCATGCCCAAACCAACTCATACTCATATCCTGTACTGTCATGTTCCTACATCCGCTACCGTGCCGCTGGGCACGGAGTGAGCGTGTCCTCAGGTCCATTGCTTCATCCCCTGAGCCTCAATCCTCGATCCTGAAGGTTGTTACGTGGGCCAGACCCCGAATTCACAAATCCGCCGAACCCTTGGGGATCACCGGCGTGTGAGATGCTTCCCCCTCCCCGAACCCCTCCCCCCAGAGCCTGGCCCGGTCGATTTGGAAAGGGGGGGGGGCCGTCCGGCTGGAGCTCACCAGGGGGGTCGTCCGGCCCTTCCCGGGCTCCTTTTGGAGGTCCACGACAGCTTCTGGGGCCGCCCAAGAGGCCCCCTAAGACGGTCCCAGAGGGCCCCGACACCCAGAATGCCCCAAAACGGCCCCAGAAGCCTCCCAGACGGCCCAGGAAGCCTCCAAGATTATCCCGAAGAAGGGCCCAAGAGGCCAAAATCGTGGAATTCCGATGGGAAAACCTACATTGTTATCATTCACGTTTTTTCTGCCTCTGAGACGTTGAAGACGGCCCCAGAGTCCCCCAAGACTGCCCCAAAACGGCCCGACAGGTTCCCAAGAGGCGCTCGAAACAGCCCAGGAGGGCGCCAAGACGGCCCAAGAGTGCCACAAGACGGCCCAATGAGGGGCCCAAGAGGAGGAGCCTGAATCAACAATCCGAGCCTTCCGCCCCAAGACGGCCCCAGGGGGGCCCAAGAGGCGCTCAACAGGGCCCATGGGGCCCCCAAGAGGCCCCCCAAGAGGCCCCAAGAGGCTCCCCAAGAGGCCCCCCAAGAGGCCCCGAGAGGCCGCCAAGAAGCTCAAAAGAAGCCCCAAGTACCACTTGAGGCATGAAATTTCCAACCCGCAGCCCTGGCACCAAGGATCTCAGGCCGACAACCAAGGCACGGTGGCGGGAGGGGCCGAAGGCCACTATACATATATGTGTATGTATACACATACATACACACATGCATACATACATGCATGCATACATACATACATACATACATACATACATACATACATACATACATACATACATACATACACACATACACACATACACACATACATACATACATGCATACATACAAACATACATACATACATGCATGCATGCATGCATGCATGCATGCATGCATACATACATATATATATACCTACATACATACATACATACATACATACATACATGCATGCATGCATGCATGCAGACATGCATACATACATACATACATGCATACATACATATATACATACATACATACATACATACATACATACATACATACATACATACATACATACATACATACATACCTACATACATACATACATACATACATACACATCCATTCATCCATCCATCCATCCATACATACATACATACATACATACATGCATACACAAATATGCATAGATATATATATAGTATGAACTGCCAGGGGCATCTACTTGAATCGAGAAGAAGAAGAGAAGGACGAGGAGGAAGAAGAAGAGGATGAGGAACGAAACAATAATTCGCCGGCCCAACGGGCCAGAGGCGTGCTAAGATCTCCGGTAACTACTTAACAGTATTTCTAGTTCGCGCGCGCGGGGCGGCCCCTGGGGGGCCCCGGACGAAAAGTCCCCTGGCCGATCCCCGGCTGGGTCCGGGGCGATCCCCAGGGGGGAGGCCGAGGAGCCCCAAGACGCTCCCAAGAAGCCCTCAAGAGGCCACCAAGACGGCCCCAAGGGGCCCCAGATGGCGCTCCAGGGCCGGCGGATTGAGCGAAGCGATTGAATAATATTTCGTCGTCGCCGCCGATGTCTCACAGATTTTCGTGGTCTTTCGACCACCCGAGGCATCTCCACGAATTCAGCCTCCAGGAACAATTTTCGGTGCCGGGGACCACCGCCGAAAGTCCGGGATGAGGATCGGCCTCCCTGGCAGGTGCCACCACATGGCAAAGGAAGGAACACGGGGTGGATCGAGGCTTGAAGCATGAGACTCCTAGTTCTTGGGCGCTCTCTGCCCCCATCTGGGCCTTCAGCAAGCTCCTCGTCGACACAGCTGGGTCCACTCTCGAACTTCTGGCCCGACGCAACCCCAGCTGGGTCTCAACGATCCCCGAACCTATCCAGGAGGTGGAAAAGGAGGCCTGGGACAGGCCCCGTGAAGGCCCCAAGAAACGCACGTAAGACCGCGAAAAAATTCAAAACAATCCCCTACAAGGCCCCCCCTTCAACCCCACACGCTGCGTAGGACAGGCCGAAATCCCAAGATTGCACAGCGATCGCGCGTTCCGCGAATTCTGTCTTTCACTCTTGCTGCCGCCCCAAGGGGTCGGCGGTGCGGCGTAAGCCAATGAATCCACGCCCGGACTGCAGCGAAGCGTCTCGGCAGTCCAAAAGGACGGGTGGGTGACGCCAGGGCCCAACCACGATACGTAGAGAAAGGACAATTGCAAAACATTGCATTCTTATACATTACACAGCAGCCCCCCGCAATCCCCTCCCAGGGCCGCCGCTGGGGTGCCGACCCATTTCCACGTCTAGTCCAAAAACTGTCCAAAACCTAAAAGAAAAAATATAATTTCGGCACCGTGGGCCTCCTGAGGGGCCAAGACGGTCTCAAGACTGCTCAAGATGCTCTCAACACGGCTCAACACGGCCCCAAGACGGCCCAAGATGGCCTCTGGAGGGCCTGAGAAGCCCCCATGATGGCCCAAGGGGGCTCCAAAAGAACGCTCAAAAGCGCCTCTGGAGGCACACAATACTGATGTTTGCATTTGTTTTCGTTGATTTTTCGCGCTTGCGCCTTTGGCACTCTCGGGAGGCCATGGCGGCTCAAACTGCTTCCAAGGTGGCCCCAAAACGGCACACGACGCTCCCAGAGGGCCTCTATACGGCCCACGAAGGCCCCAAGATTGCAACAAAACGCCCCCAATACGGCCCCAAAGGCCCCCCGAGAGCCCCCCAAGACGGCCTCCGCAGAGGCCAGACGGCGCAAGAGCGCCCCGAGATAGTCCAAAAGGCGCTCAAGAAGCCCCAAGAGGCCCAAAGAAGCCCCAAAGAGGGCCTCAGAGGCGCCCGAGACACCCCAGTAGGCCCGACAAAGACTTTTACTGCGCGTGCTCAAGAAAATCTGGATCTGTTGCCTTCGTAGTAATGCGCGGGGGCGCTGCCAAATCCGCCGCTCTTTTAAGGGCGCCAGGCTAGAACTTTTCTGACACGCCACCAACATGCAACGTATCCCATGTATCCACTGATTGCATAATTGCTACAAATCGTATTGCGTTACATTAGCATGTTTCCCCCCCCCCGAGGCCACCCCCATCCACCGACCCAATAATGGCGGACCTCTGCTGGACCAATGAAGGTATATATATTATATATATATATAGATATATATATATAATATATAAAAATAAATATACACACACAAAATGGTTTGGGCCTCCTGGGCCTGTTGCGGCTCTAAGAGGCCGTGAAAACGGCTCAAGATGACCTCAATATCAGCGAGGACAGCCTCAAAACGGTCCAAGATTGCCCCAAGAGGACCTACAAAAACACCCAAGACGGCCCAAGACGGCCTTAAGAGGACCTCCAAGAGCGCCTACGGAGGCCAAAACCATCGATATTCTGGTTGTTTTAGTTATACTTAACGGTCTCGCCTTTATCAACCCTCAGAAGCCCATGACGGCCCAAGCAGCCTCCAAAGTGGCCCCAAGACGGCCCAAGAAGCCCTGAAGGCCTCCACGACGGCCCAAACGACCCCTAAGACGGCCCAACTCAAGAGGACCCCAAGAAAACCCCCGAACGGCAGCGAGGGGCCCCCAGAACGGCATCCGAATGGCCCACACGCAGCACGAGCGCCCCAAGACGGCCTAAGATGGCCCAAGACGCCCCCAAAAGGCTCCAAGAAGCCCCCACCCAAGACACCTCCAAAAGGCCACAAAGAAGCTCCCAAGAGGCCCCGCAACGACTGGACTGTACGTGGTCCGGACGTGCACCCGCGAAGCGAGAGGAATCTCCTCGGGCTTGCCACGTGCCCTCTTGGGGGTTCCTGGCGTCTCCCCGCGTGACTTGCTGGGGCCCAAGAGGGCTCCAA
>CAUYUJ010007724.1:425878-443378 GCA_963575745.1 Prorocentrum cordatum
ACTCTCCTGAGTCAGGCCGGGCGAGTCCGCGCAGCGGCGCCCGACACCCCAAGACCCCAGAAATCCACGTCGTCGTCAATCGGGCCGGGCATGTCGTCGCCGCCGCCGCCGCCATCGTCGTCGTCGTCGCCGCCGTCGACGTCGCCGTCGCCCCCCCCCCGCTCCTCCCCCGCGCCCTTCTTTGCCCTGCCCGCCTCTGCAAGCGCGGCCGCCTGGCGCAACCCAGCGCCCGCCCCCCCCCCGCGCGGCCGCGCGCAGGACGCGGCGCGCGGGGGCGAAGCGGGAGCGGCGCGAGGCGCGGCCGCCGGCGCGCGCGGCGCCGCAGGGAGCGCGGCGAGGCGGGAGCGGGAAGCGGGGAGGGGCGCTCCGGCGCCCAGGCGGAGCGAGGGGGAACCGCAGCGGCGCCGCTGGGCAGCGCAGCGGCGCCGCGAGGGGCGCGGCGCAGTGGGAGCGGGAGGCGGGGAAGGGCGCGCTGGCGCCCAGGCGGGGCTCAGGGGAGGAAGCGCCGTCGGGGGCGCGGCAAGGCGGCGGCGGGGGACGAGAAGGAGCGCTCCGGCGCCCAGGCGGGGCGGAAGGGAAAAGACTACTGCGCGGCCGCGAGGCGCTGCAGAGTCTCCAGGGCTGCCCGGTAGGATCGTTCCTTGGCAGAGCCCCTGTACCGCTTCACAAACTGCTCGCGCGCGGGGGGCTCAGCAAGGCGTCTTGTTAGCGGCATTCCCAACCAGGTCGAGGCACTACCGGACGGCAGTCGGCGTGCTCGGCCAGGAAGAACCACCCTTCGAAGAGCTGGGCAAGCTGGAATGGCGAGCCCCGGCTTTCCGGGCGGCGCGGGCATGCCGATAGGCCGCGGCGGAGCAAGGCCTTGGCGCGGGCACTGGTGCCGGAGCGCGCGGGCACGGCCGCCCAAGAGGAACGCCGCGCAAGCAGGGCGCGGCGCGAGCGGAGGGCGACGGCCAAGGGAGTCTTGAGCCTGACCATTTGTGGACTCTTCGTTGTCCTCCTCCCTCCCTGGTCGTGTTCCTCCGCCGCCTCCGTCACCTCCCCCACTCCTCCTCCTCCTCCTCCTCCCTCCTCCTCCTCCTCCTCCTCCTCCTCTCCTCCTCTCCTCCTCCTCCTCCTCCTCCTCATCATCATCATCATCATCATCATCATCATCATCATCATCATCATCATCATCATCATCATCATCATCATCATCATCATCATCATCTCATCATCATCATCATCATCCTCATCTTCTCCTCCTTCCTCTCTCCTCCTTTCCTTTCTCCTCCTCCTCCTCCTCCTCCTCCTCCTCCTCCTCCTCCTCCTCCTCCTCCTCCTCCTCCTCCTCCTCCTCCTCCTCCTCCCATTACCGGGAACGGCCGCGCAAAGATAGGTCAGATAGCCGATGGGCCCCCACCCCACCCCAAGGAGGTCCTACGATTCTACGTCCCCTCGCCCGCATCCCGGGACTGGCCCTGCTCCTTCCCCTCCTCCTCCCTGGGTGGCCTGGCCCTCCTCCCCCGAGTGGCCCCCCGTGGTCGTCCTCCTTCCCCTCCTCCTCCCCTGAGTCGCCCTGCGGTCTCGATTGGATATGCGTAAGCAGCGCCGCTGGATCCCCCAACGTCGCAGCCCAGCCCCCCAGAGGACGGCGAGGTCTCATGGTGGCGAGGTCTCATGGTGATCTGCCTAAGACGCACCTCCGCTGGGCCTCCCAGGAGCCCACGAAATAGGCGAGAGTTTCGCAGATCGCAACACCCCAGGGGACGGCGAGGTCTCATGGTGATCTGCGTAAGACGCACCTCCGCTGGGCCTCCCAGGAGCCCACGAAAGTGGCGACAATTTCACTGATAACAGCCCCACTGGGGACGGCGAGGTCTCGTGGTGATCTGCGTAAGACGCACCTCCGCTGGCCCTCCCAGAAGCCCACGAAAGTGGCGACAATTTCGCAGATCGCCGCCCCCCAGAGGACGGCGAGGTCTCGTGGCGATCTGCGTAAGACGCACCTCCGCTGGGCCTCCCAGGAGCCACACGAAAGTGGCGACAGTTTCACAGGTCGCAGCCCCCCAAGGGGACGGCGAGGTCTCGTGGTGACCTGCGTAAGACGCACCTCCGCTGGGCCTCCCAGGACGGCAACAGTTTCGCTGATCGCGGCCCCCCAGGGGACGGCGAGTGTTTCCTAATGATCTTGGTAAGACGCACCTCCGCTGGGCCTCCCAGGAGCCCACGAAGGTGGCGCCAATTTCGCAGGTCGCAGCCCCCCTGGGGACGGCGAGGTCTCGCGGCGATCTGCGTAAGACGCACCTCCGCTGGGCCTCCGAGGAGCACACGAAGGTGGCGGAAGTTTCGCAGGTCGCAGCCCCCCAGGGGACGGCGAGGTCTCGTAGTGATTTGCGTAAGACGCACCTCCGCTGGGCCTCCCAGCCCCCACGGGACGGAAAGGTCTCATGGTGATCTGCGTAAGACGCACCTCCGCTGGGCCTCCCAGCAGCCCACGAAAGTGGCAACAATTTCGCAGATCGCAGCCTTCCAGGAGACAGCGAGGTCTCGTGGTGACCTGCGTAAGACGCACCTCCGCTGGGCCTCCCAGGACCCCCACGAAAGTGGCGACAATTTCGCAGATCGCAGCCCATCATGGGACGGCGAGGTCCCATGGTGATCTTAGTAAGAAGCACCTCCGCTGAGTCTCCCAGGCGCCCACAAAAGTGGCGACAGTTTCGCAGATCGCAGCCCCCCAAGGGGACGGCGAGGTCTCATGGTGATCTGCGTAGACGCACCTCCGCTGGGCCTCCCAGGAGCGCACGAAAGTGGCGACAATTTCACAGATAACAGCCCCACTGGGGATGGCGAGGTCTCGTGGTGATCTGCGTAAGACGCACCTCCGCTGGCCCTCCCAGGAGCCCACGGCACCTCCGCTGCGCAAGTGACGAAACCCGAGCGAGCCGCGGGCACGAGGCAGGACACAAGCGGGAGGAGAGAGGGAGAGGAGGGAGAGGGAGAAGGGACGAGGCGTGAGGAGGGGGAGGAGGAGGAGGAGGAGGAGGGGGCAGGCAGTGCTCGATTCAAAACGAGTACCCAACCAAGAGAGGGCTGGGAAAAATACATGGCAGCAGGTGGTCGAACACCCGACGGGAGAGCGCGGCGGAGGGCGGGGCGGACACCGAGCGCGATCGCCAGCTGGCCGGGAGCAGCGCGGAACACGATCATCACCCCGTCGGTGTGCACGTCGCTGATGACAGGCAGGTGAAGGACCTTCCCGCGGGGGGAGGAAGGAGGAGGGAGGAGGGAGGAGGGGGGAGGGGGAAGGGGGGAGGGGAGAGGCGGGAGGAGGAGGAGGAGGAGGAGGCGGCGGAGGAGGAAGAGGAGGAGGAAGAGGAGGAGGAGGAGGAGGAGGCAGATTCCAGACACCCTGACGCCAAAAACCCTGCCACCTGTGGGCGGCGCATCTCATGCTTCCGCCAGCTCGCCCGCACGCGTCAACCACAACCCAGCACAGCCCTTTTTCCTTGCGTTCCACCCACCCAGTACAGCGCTTCGTGGCCCCATAGGGAGCTCCACCGAGTGTCCCAACGGGACCGCCCGCATGCGTCAACCGCCACCGAGCACAGCCCTTCCTCCCTGCGACTCATCCACCCAATACAGCGCTTTGTAGCCCCATAGGGAGCTCAACAGACGGCCCCAGCGGGACCGCCCGCATGCGTCAACAACCACCCAGCACAGCCCTTCCTCCCTGCATTTCACCCACACTGTACAGCGCTTCGTGGCCCCACACGGAGCTCCACCGAAGGTCCCAATGGGACCGCCCGCATGCGTCAACCGCCACCCAGCACTGCCCTTCCCCCCTGCGACTCACCCACCCAGTACAGCGCCTCGTGGCCTCATAGGGAACTCCACCGAAGGGTCCCGGTGGGACCGCCCGCATGCGTCCATCACCACCCAGCACAGCCCTTCTTCCCTGCATTTCACCCACCCAGTACAGCGTTTCGTGGCCCCATAGGGAGCTTCACCGAAGGTCCCAGTGGGACCGCCCGCATGCGTCAACCACCCAGCACAGCCCTTCCTCCCTGCCTTTCACCCACCCAGTACAGCGCTTCGTGGCCCCATAGGGAGCTCCACCGAAGGTCCCAGTGGGACCGCCCGCATGCGTCAACCGCCACCCAGCACAGCCCTTCCTCCCTGCGATTCACCTGTTTCAGCACGACCCTCAAACATTTCGTGGCCCCATAGGGAGCGCCACAGAAGGCCCCAGTGGCACCGCCCGCATGCGTCAGCCACCACCCAGCACAGCGCTTCGTGGCTACATGGGGGGCCCCATCAAAGGCCCCAGTGGCACCGCCCGCATGCGTCAGCCACCACCCAGTACAGCGTTTCGGGGTCCCATAGGGAGCTCCACCGAAGGTCCCAGTGGGGCCGCCCGCATGCGCCAGCCACCACCCAGGACAGCGCTTCGTGGCCTCATAAGGAACCCCACCGATGGTCGCAGTGGGACCGCCCGAATGCGTTAGCCACCATCCAGTACTTCGTGGCCCCATTGTGAGCAGCCCCACAGAAAGACCCCACAGGCCAGTGGCACCGCCCACATGCGTCGTGAAACACCCAGTACTCCACTTCGCGGCACCATTGATTAGGAGCTCCACCAAGCCCCAGTGGCACCGCCCGCATGCGCCCCCCCCACCCGGTACAGCGCTTCGTGGCCCCGTAGGGAGCTCCATTGGTCCGCCCGCATGCGACCCCCCACCCAGTGCAGCGCTTCGTGGGCCCTGGGGAGCTCCACCGAAGGCCACAGTGGCACCGCCCGCATGCGCCCCCCCCTCCCAGCACAGCGCATCGTGGCCCCATAGGGGGCCCCACCGAAGCCCCCACTGGCACCGCCCGCATGCGTCGGCCACTACCCAATAAAGCGTTTCATGGCGCCGTGGGGAGGAGCTCCGCAGAAAGACCCCAGTGGCACCTCCAGCGTGCGTCTCCCCCAGCCAGTACAACGTTTCGTGGCCTCATCGGGAGCTCCAGCGAAGGGCACCGAACGCATGCGTCCGCCACGCCCAGTACAGCGTCTCGTGGCCCATAGGGAGCCCCACCGAAGGCCCCAGTGGCACCGCCCGCATGCGTCTCCCACACCCATTACGGCACGTCCCTCACGCGTTTCGTGGCCGCTCCACCGAAAGCGGCACGCACGACGCGTTACTCACAACTGCCTATGGCTGGGTCCTTCGCCAGGATGGTTTATTGTCCTGGCGCCAGAAGATGGCCCCAAGAGGCTGAAAAAGGCAAAAAGCATTTCCGAACCCAGAGCCTCGAACCTGCCCGCCCTGCCTGCTGGCAGAAACCAGATCTGGGCCACCTCAAACCTAGGACTGCTCCAAAGCTCCTTCGGACATCGAAAGCGGGGCCTCTTTTGGAGCGCACCAGGAAGAGCGACCGCGCGGCCAGGACGAGCGTCGCGCGAATAAGAGAAAAAGCAACGAGGCAGGCCGCACCCGCAGGCCGCCACCAGGGAAGCCGCCTTCGAGTCGTTGTCGTCGTCCTCTTCGTCGTCTTCGTCCTCGTCGTCGTCTTCGTCGTCGTCCTCGTCGTCCTCGTCGTCGTCGTCGTCGTCGTCGTCGTCGTCGTCGTCGTCGTCGTCGTCGTCGTCGTCGTCGTCGTCGTCGTCGTCGTCGTCGTCGTCGTCGTCATAGTCGTCCTCATCGTCGTCGTCATCTTCGTCGCCGCCGCCGTCGTCGGAGCTGAGTTGAAGAGGGGAGGAGGAGAACCCTCACAGGCTGCTACCTGATCCGGATCCGACGCCAGAGTCCAGGAAGCTCGGCCACGAGACTGCAGGCACGCTGCGCAATCCTCGAATACTCGAACACGAACGGCATGAGAACAAACTTTCGGCTGTCCGCGCGGATTTCTTGAGTCGGCGCTGGACCCCCCTGCCCCGGCGCGCGGAGCGCGCCAAGGGCGGTACCAGAGGCGCCGCCAGGAGGGCTCGAACGCCGACCCAAGACATCCGCTGGACCTTCAGGTAGCTGTCCTTATTATGCCAGCGTGTCTCTTCGGCCGATGGCTCCCGGGCCCGAGGGCCGAAGCCGAGGAGGAACACCGAGCTTCAAGAATAACGCGACGGCCGAAACGATCGCAGACATCCATGGGACGCACAAGGACATACTAGTACTATGGAGGCGTGCGCTCGACCCGGGCACATAGTACACCCATCCTGTAGTATATCGTTTCCCGAGCGGTGTAGCCGAAAAGCGTCCGCCACGACGCATACACTATAAGATTTCTCGGTGCGCGCGTCGCCCCTAGGGGGAGACGCACACATAGTTTGACGACGTCGAATCCAATGCTTTGAGATCTTCAATACGGGGTCCCCGAAGTCCTGACCTTTTGCCTGGGGCCGGCTCTGCATCTTGACGGTCCCGGAGCCTGGCGAGGGCCCCCGGAGGACAAACCACGAAAAGCCTGTCTCTATTTTCTAATTACGTTCCCCGAGATCCGACGACGCGAACAAAATCCGCCGACCCTGTCGGCGTGTGTGAAAGGCTTCCGGTTTGAGTCGTCGTCGTCGTCGTCGTCACCGCTCCCCTCCCTTCACGCGTGTCCGTTTGAGTCGTCGTCGTCGTCGTCGTCGTCGTCGTCTTCGTCGTCGTCGTCGCCGCCGTCGCCGCTCCCCCCTTGTCCCTGCCCTCCTCCTCAAACGTTCCAGACAAAAGGAAATCGATAAACACCATAATCGAGCCGAAGCCCATTCCCTTTGATCCCTCCCCCGCCAGGGAGGGGGGGGGTCCCTGGGGTTGTGACACCGCCCCCCGCGGGGGGGGGGCATCCCTCCCTGGGAGAAGCTTTCCCCTTCGATTCCTTGCCTCCCAGACGCGTCAGGCTCACTTCTACTGCGGTTTGCTCCAGGAGGGCCCTGAAACAGCCCAAGATCACTCCAGAACGGTCCAAGATACCCTCAAGACGGACTCGGGCCCCCAAGACGCCACAAGAGGGCCCCAAGCGGAGCCCAAAGAGGCCCCAAGAGGCGATAATCGGCGATGTTCATGTAGTTCCCAACCATCCTGTGGTGTTGGGTCCTCGTTTTGAAGACAGGGTCCCCGCGTTCCTCCTTCCTTCCTTCCTTCCTTCCTTCCTTCCTTCCTCATCCCCCTCCTCCTCCCTCCTCCATCATCATCGCCATCACCTGTTTCAGCACGACCCTCACACACTTCGTGGCCGCATAGGGAGCTCCACCGAAGGCCCCAGTGGCACCGCCCGCATGCATCACACCCACCCAGTACAGCGCTTCGTGGCCCCATAGGGAGCTCCACCGAAGGCCCAAGTGGGGCAACGCCCGCATGCGTCACACCCACCCAGTACAGCGCTTCGTGGCCCCATAGGGAGCCCCACCGGAGGCACCAGTGGGGCAACGCCCGCGTGCGTCACCCCCATCCAGTACAACGCTTCGTGGCCCCGTAGGGAGCTCCACCGAAGGCCCCAGTGACACCGCCCGCATGCGCCACCCCCCACCCAGTACAACACTTCGTGGCCCCATAAGGAGCTCTACCGAAGGCCCAGTGGCACCGCCCGCATGCGCCAACCCCACCCAGTACAGCGCTTCGTGGCCCCATAGAGAGCTCTACCAAAGGCCCCAGTGGCACAGCCCGCGTGCGTGACCCCCCACCCAGTACAACGTTTCGTGGCCCCATAGGGAGCTCCGCCGATGGCCCACAGTGGCACCGCCCGCCCGCATGCGTCACCCCCACGCAATACAGCGATTCGTGGCTCCATGGGGAGCTCCACCGAAGGCCCCAGTAGCACCGCCCGCATGCATCACACCCACCCAGTACAGCGCTTCGTGGCCCCATAGGGAGCTCCACCGAAGGCCCAAGTGGGGCAACGCCCGCATGCGTCACACCCACCCAGTACAGCGCTTCGTGGACCGATAGGGAGCTCCTCCGAAGGCCCCAGTGGCACCGCCCGCGTGCGTCACCTCTCACCCAGGACATCGCCTCGTGACCCCATAGGGAGCTCCACCGAAGGCCCAAGTGGCACCGCCCGTATGCGTCAGCCACCACCCGGAACAGCGTTTCGTGGCCCCATAGGGAGCTCCACCGAAGGCCCAAGTGGGGCAACGCCCGCATGCGTCACACCAACCCAGTACAGCGCTTCGTGGTCCCATAGGGAGCTCCTCCGAAGGCCCCAGTGGCACCGCCCGCGTGCGTCACACCCCACCCAGGACATCGCTTCGTGGCCCCATAGGGAGCTCCACCGAAGGCCCCAGTGGCACCGCCCGCATGCATCACACCCACCCAGTACAGCGCTTCGTGGCCCCATAGGGAGCTCCACCGAAGGCCCAAGTGGGGCAACGCCCGCATGCGTCACACCCACCCAGTACAGCGCTTCGTGGCCCCATAGGGAGCCCCACCGGAGGCACCAGTGGCACCGCCCGCATGCGTCACCCCCCACCCGGTACAGCGCTTCGTGGCCCAATAGGGAGCCCCATCGAAGGCCTCAGTGACACCACCCGCATGTGTCACATTTGTGGCACCATAGGGAGCTCCACCGAAGGCCCCAGTGGCACCGCCCGCATGCGTCACCCCCCACCCAGTACAAAGCTTCGTGGCCTATAGGGAGCTCCACCGAAGGGGCAACGCCCGCATGCGTCACCCCCATCCAGTACGACGCTTCGTGGCCCCCTAGGGAGCTCCACCGAAGGCCCCAGTGACACCGCCCGCATGCGCCACCCCCCACCCAGTACAGCGCTTCGTGGCCCCATAGGGAGCTCCACCGAAGGCCCCAGTGGCACCGCCCGCATGCGTCACCCCCACCCAGTACAGCGCTTCGTGGCCCCCTAGGGAACTCCACCGAAAGCCCCAATGGCACCGCCCGCATGCGTCACCCCCACCCAGTACACCGTTTCGTGGCCCCATAGGGAGCTTCACCGAAGGCCCCAGTGGATGCACTCGCATGCGGTTCCCCCGCCCAATGCAACGCCGCGTGGCCTCGCATGCGTCCCCCTTACCCAGCACAGCGCTTCTTGGCCGCATGGGGAGCTGCACCGAAGGCTCCGGTGGCTGTACTCGCATGCGTTCCCCCCACCCATTACAATGTTCCGTTGCCACATAGGAAGCTCCACCGAAGGCCCCAGTGGCGGCCCCGCCCCACTGCGGCGCACGCCTTACGCTTTTCGCGGCCCCATAGTGCGTTCCGCCTAAAGCACGAGCGGCAGCGCCCACATGGCGGCCCCGCCCCACATCGGGACACCCTTCGCATGCTTCATGGCCCCATGAGGAGATCCCCCGAAGGCGATACCCACAACGACGGTACTCACAACTGCAAATGGTTGGGTCCTTCGCCGGGAAAATATTCCATGTTTTTCGCGTCCTCGCCTTTTCGGGCTCCGACGCTTCAAAACGGCCCAAGAAGCACCACAATCGCCCCAAGACAGTTCAAGGCGCTGCCGAAAGCAACCGAAAACGGCCCAAGACCGCCCCAAGACGGCCCAAGACGGGCCCAAGAGTCTTGGTCGGTTTTGGGCCAGACCCGACCAAGAGGCCCCCAAAACGACCGAATAGCGCCCCAAGAGGGCCCCAAAGGCCCCCGAGAGGGGGGACTCCAACCGACAGTTCGAGCCTTCCGCCCCAAGAGGCCAACAGGAGGCCTCCAGGAGGCGCCCAAGAAGCCCAAAAGAGGCCCCAGAAAGACCCAAGAGGGCCTCAAGAACACTCACAAGGAAAATCCCAAGAAGTTAAATTCAATGACTTCCCTTTTAAGTTTTTGAATGTTTTCCGTCGTCGTCGTCGGGCGGATACGAGAAAAAGCAACGGGGCATCCCGCACCCGCAGGCCGCCACCATGGAAACCGCCTTCGAATCGTCGTCGTCGTCGTCGTCGTCGTCGTCGTCGTCGTCGTCGTCGTCGTCGTCGTCGTCGTCGTCGTCGTCGTCGTCGTCGTCGTCGTCGTCGTCGTCGTCGTCGTCGTCGTCGTCGTCGTCGTCGTCGTCGTCGTCGTCGTCGTCGTCGTCGTCGTCGTCGTCGTCGTCGTCGTCGTCGTCGTCGTCGTCGTCGTCGTCGTCGTCGTCGTCGTCGTCGTCGTCGTCGTCCGTCGTCGTCGTCGTCGTCGTCGTCGTCGTCGTCGTCGTCGTCGTCGTCGTCGTCGTCGTCGTCGTAGTCGTCGTCGTCGTCGTCGTCGTCGTCGTCGTCGTCGTCGTCGTCGTCGTCGTCGTCGTCGTCCCCCCTTCAGGTTCGGCGGCACTGACCTGAAGACCTTCACAATACAACGTCGGAACAAATACGACGAGAGCCCCGAAACCCGTCTTTCTGCTGCATTTTGCGAGCCGGGTCGATCTGTGAGGGCCCCGGAGCCCGGTACTAGGAGAAAACGCCCGATTTGACAAAACTGAATTGCGACGCGAGGATCTCGGGGCCGGATGTCCGGCATCCATCCCTCGGATCTCCAGGCAGCGACGCCGCGAACCCTGCGGGCGTGCTTCTCCCGGGGGCGCGCTGGCCGAGCCGGCCGAGGCTGGCGAAAGGCAGCGCCTGCCGGCAGCCCGGCAGCTCCAGATCGGTCTGCAGCGACGCCCAGTTCGTGGACACGCCGAAGTTCCCACGAAGACCTCGGTCGCACGCGAACGATGCCTTTTTCGGCGTTTCAACATTGGGCGGAAGGGGGGGAGGGGGGGGGGACTGGCTCCCGACCTCTGCTCAAAGCGACTGTTTGCAACAGTGCGTCATACGCGTGGGGAAAATTCCACCAGCTCGAAAAAGGCGCCAAAGACAGCCAAGATCTACTCCATGGGGGAGGGGTGCGAGGGCCCGCGCCGATCGGCGAAACAGTGCATAAGAGAACGATCACCAGGCCTCCGGCTGCTTTGGTCGCGGCGCCTGCGATCGCTCCGCGCGGGAGGGCCCAGGTCGGGCGCGGAACGGTGAATCAGCACCAGGGGAAGCCGGTGGACAGGCGAGGACAGCCGCGACGAGGGGACTGCGGTCGGGCGAGGCGCTCAGAGCATGCAGCCCACCACGCCAGCGTGGCGGCACAGGCTCCGGGCAGGAGTCATGCGAACCCCAGGCCTCCAGCAGGCGATCGACGCTGGGTTCACAACCCGAGATCTCCGGCAAGACGTTTTTCTGTCCAGGCGTTCATCATGCCGCGCAGTTGTGCCGTTGGCTACCATCGGGGATGGACAGGCCTCCCTTTAGTAAAACGTGGTTTAGTGAAAACGACCTGAGGCCCAAACCTGGCGGGCGCGAGCCTGGAAAATAACGGCCGCGGCGCTCTCTCGGGAACCGAAAAAGGACAATTCACTAATCGACGTGTCACTGTTGGGGGTTCTGTCCAGGCGTTCATCATGCCGCGCAGTCGTGCCGGTGGCTACCAGGCCGCAGGGCCGGGCCCTGGAGAGCCGCAGAGGCGACTTCGGCTCCGATGCCAAGCTCTCGGCGAGCCGATGTTACTCGACTCAGGCCTCTGGGGGCCCGTGTTCGGGGCCCCCGGGCCCTGGACAGACCCGGGTCGAAAAGCTCCCCCCCCGGGGGCAGGGGTCGGGAGCGGCCAAGAGGGGGGTGTCCAAGAGGGGAGGGTGCAAATCATGACCGGCGGCATGTGCGCGGCCCAGCGGGGGGGCCAGGGACGTAATGAAATAAGAAGAGTCGCCATGAAATCTGGGGCAATATCATGGCCCACGCCATGATATCCACCCCCCCCTAGTCATCACCCCCCTCTTTTCCGCCCCCGAGAAGGGGTCGGGAGCTCTGAGGCCCCAGAGCGACAAGCAGATCGGAAGACGTCTGGGACCCGGGCTGGCGCCCAGGCCCAACGAGGGGCCCAGGCTGCCGGCACGGACGGAGAGGTCCGTCCTCCGAGGGCCAGGTTCGTGCCGAAGCACCCTGTCTGCGAAGTAGGGGGCCACCTGCGAACCCCACCCTCCCCCTCCCCCTCAGAACAGAGGGTGAGCATTATAACGTGTCGTCGTCACCGTTCGACTTCTTCGCGATCTTCTTGTCCGGGGCAGCTGGATTGCTGCTCCCGGCCTTAAGCTCCCGGCCTTCTCCTTCTGCCTTCATCTCGGTAATCCCCGACATGACGTAGGCTGGAGGCTGCCGAAAATATGCAGATGTCGAGATGTTCGGTCTGAGCCCAACGTTTACTTGAGCCAAACCCCGCGAGACAGTGTGCGTTTGCAGGGTTTCGGCGGGGGTCCCGCTGTCTGTGGGCCACTGTGCGCTTGCGCGCAGGTGCCACGAAGCCGGAGAGCGTGAGGGGCACGTGCGGCCGCCCCCCTTCGCTTTTCGCCTGAGAGAGCGGGCGCCGCCACTACCGTGGCATATGCGCCACCTGCTCGCTTCGCTCTTGGAGGCCGCTCCACCAGGTGGAGCTGGGGAGGCCAGGAGACGCAGGGGGGGGGCATGACATCGGGGAGATGTCACGGCCCCTGCCATGATAACCACACCCCTGGTCCGCAGCCCCCCCTCTTGGACGCCCCCGAGACATGTTCCCAGACGTCCGACGACTCGAGTGTTTCAATACGAGGTCCACGGCAGTCCCGACCCTTTTCCCAGGGCCGGGATTTCCTCCCGAGTCGCTTTTGACCAGGACGGAGCCCGGCGAGGGCCTGCCGAAGCCGGAAAACGGCAAAGACCTCCCCTCGAGATTTTTGCCACGACGCGATCATGTCCTGGCTCCCCGCCCACGAGCACCGACACCGACGGAGTTTTTGGACGCCCGAAATGGGCACGGAAAGAATGGGTACTATGCCCAACAACAAATGTTGTCCCAAGCCAACAGCGGCCGCTGTTGGGCAGGCGGCCCTCTGTCTCGAATGGACACAGGCCGCGGCGGCGCGGACAGCGAGTCCTGTTCAAAATGAACAGGAACTGCTGTTGGGCATTGTACCCATTCTTTCCGTGCCCATCTCGTTCGTGCAGAATCATGTCCGGGCTCCCCGCCCACGAGCACCGACACCGACGGAGTTGGCGACGTCGATGGGCCACCGGGGCGCCGGCTGGCGAGCAGGCCTGGGGCGTCGTCGCGCCCGGCCCGGAAGCGCGGCGGGTCGAGCAGCGCGCGCCTCTGGAGCGGAGCGCGCGCGCGCGCGCCCCGGTGCCGCGCCGCCGACGACGGCTGGCGGCAGCGGCGACGAGGACGACGAGGACGACCATCTTGTGAACATGTGATCCCACAAGCAGTTTTGACTTTCACTTGTTTGACCCTCTCCCCATGCACCCGCCCGAGAAGTCTATGAGCCAACCCCCTTGTGGGGGGGGGGGGGGGGCGTCTTTTCATACGGACCCTGGAGAAGCATTCAGCAGCGCACTCTGCATGCGCGCCGCGCCGCCATGGCCGTCATGTGAGCTAACACGCCCGCGAGCAACTCTCGCCGACTTGACTGAGTTGCGAGAACGCCTCGCGTGAGATCACTGCACCTCGGCTTCGGAGGCGCTTCAGCCAGGGCGTCTCGGCGTAACAAGGAATGAAGCATCGAGTGGGGGCCGCTGTCGTCGCAGCTGGGCCGTGACCAACTTGACTGAAGTGCGAAGAAGCATCGGGCGAGAGCGCCGTTCTTCCCGAGTTTCGGGGCCTCTCTGGCCAGGGCGTCTCCAAGTAAACTGAAAGTATAAGTATCGAACGGGGGCTGTGGTCGTCGTCGCTGGCCCCATACCAATTTGACGGATTTGCGAAGAAGGGCCCAGCGAGAGAGCCGTTCTGGAGTTTCGGGGCCTCTCTGGCCAGAGCGTCTCCGAGTAGAGTGTGAGGAAGTATCGAACGGGGGGCATTGTCGTCGCAGCTGGGTCGCTACCACTTGATTCAACTGCGTGGAAGTCTCGAGCGAGAGCGCTGTTCCTGTGCTTCGGGGTCTCTGGCCAGGACGTCTCGGAGAAAACTGTGAGAAAGTATCGAGCGGGAGCCGTTGCCATGATCCCTGGGCCAACGAACGGGAGCTGATGTCGCCCGCGCTCGAGCGGGAGCATAGCTCTCCAAGAAAATGCAGCTGGCGTCGGGGCGAGACAGTCCGAACCACTCTCCAGAGCTCAGCAGTTCCGTCTGGAAACGAATATTCGACGACGATCCCGAGGACGACGACGGCGACGGACACGGCGGCGGCGGCAGCGGCAGTGGCGGCGGCGGCGGCGGCGGCGGCGACGAAGACGACGACGGTGATGACGACGGCGACGACGACGACCAACGAACACGACAACGACGGCGACGGCGACGACGATCGCGACAACGACGATCACCAGGGCGGTGGCGATGGCGATGGCGGCGAAGCGACGGCAGCCACGGCGACGGTCTCCGTCGGCAACTCCTGCCTGCCTGGCTGACGAGCATCAGTGTCGGCTGGCGGTCAGCTGCATCTGGCACTGGGCCGAGGTGGAAACTCGGATGGCGCAGAACTTGGTCCCACGGAACCGCTGCTCAGCCCGAGTGTCACGGGCCACTGGCCCGGAACCCCGGGGACGACGACGACAACGACGACGACGACGACGACGACGCCTCCTCCTCCGCCTCCTCCTCCTCCTCATCCTCCTCCTCCTCCTCCTGCTCCTCCTCTTCCTCCTCCTCCTCCGCCTCCTCCTCCTCCTCATCCTCCTCCTCCTCCTCCTCCTGCTCCTCCTCTTCCTCCTCCTCCGTTCATGTCTCGGACAGATAACTCCTCCCTGTCGCATCCCGCGACAGGGCGGGCCGGGCGTTTCGCCCGAGACCTCCTCACCACTTGTGACCCTGAAGCCTATACATCGACAACCATTTCACATACGGAGGGCGGGTCCTTTTCAAAATGTGGCTCTCGCCTTCTTGTTGCGCACACTCGTCTGACAAATTTGCAAGGACCCTCACGGATGGAATGTGGGACGTTTTCAAAATGTGGCTCTCGCCTCAGCACCGCGAGCATTCGTCTTACATATTTGCAATGGCCTCACGGATGGAGGGCGGCTCCTTTCCAAAATGCAGCTCTCGCATTACCGCCGCGCACAGTCGTCGTAAATATTTGTAAGAGCTTCAAGGATTGAGGGCGGGTGGTTTTCAAAATGTGGCTCTCGCCGTAGCTCCGCGCACACTCGTCTAAAAACAATGGCAGGAGCTTCACGGACTGAGGGCGGGTCGGTTTCAAAATGTGGCTCTCGTAATACCGCCGCGCACGCTCGTCTCTAAAAAAATGTAAGAGCTTCACGGATTGAAGGCAGCTCCTTAATGTGGCTCGCGCCTAAGCACCGCGCACATTCGTCTTGAACATTTGCAAGGGTTTCACGGATTATGGCTAGCGTAGCAGAAACGGTGTTTTGGAAGGACTCATGTTTGCCTGGGCGCACCAATGCGCTGATTCGCGGTGTTGAAGTCCCATGGCAGCATTCATGACCGTCACGACGCAAAAATCAAATTCACTCGTGGCGCTGGAATTCCGAGAATGCTGCTTTGGTACGCTGCAACGGGGCGCTGCCTTCAGTGGAAATGAACCCTTGGGGGGGCCTGTGAAGAGGGAGCTTGGGGGGGTATTCCAAGATCGTTGGTGAGTCTTGGCTTTACATTGATCCACCACCTCCTCCTCCTCCTCCTGCAGGCTCGCAACGGTCTTCTTCATTCCCGTTCCTGGAGGTCACGTGGGGCGCACTCTGGGAAGCCGAAACAGGCTGCGATCTACAGAATTCGCGCCCCGCGTGCCGTGGGCGGCCGTTTGGGGCCTTTCAGGGCCGAGTTCGGCCCTGAAGGGTCCTTGTGTCTCCTCTGCTCCGCTGCTCTTTGCCGCTGCTTCCCCGTGTTGGCTGCCCTGCGCAGGGAGCGCACTCTGGGGCAGCCGAAACGGGCTCCGACCTGCAGAATTCGCGCCCCGCGTGCCGTGGGCGGCCGTTTCGGGCCCATATGCTCGGGCGCGCGCGCCCCAGGACCGATGCAAGGGCGCCGGCTCGCCCTGCGTGCCGTGGGCGGCCGTTTCGGGCCTCTCAGGGCGAGTTCGGCCCTGAAGACGTCCTTTCGTCTCCTCCTCCTCCTCCTCCTCCTCCTCCTCCTCCTCCTCCTCCTCCTCCTCCTCCTCCTCCTCCTCCGTCTCCTCCTCCTCCTCCTCCTCCTCCTCGTCCTCCTCGTCCTCCTCCTCCTGGTCTCCTCCTCCTCCTCCTCCTCCTCTCCTCCTCCTCCTGCCCTGTTCCTCTTCCTCGTCCTCCTCCTCCTCGTCCTCCTCCTCCTCCTCCTCCTCCTCCTCCGCCTCCTCCTCCTCCTCCTCCTCCTGCTCCTCCTCCTGCTCCTCCTCCTCCTCTCCCTTCTCCTCCCTCCCCCAGCAGCAGCACAGCCTACAAGCCACCCCGCGACCAGCATGGGCCACGCGACCAAGAAACAGAGCAACCATGGGACGATGACGCACATCGGCGCCACGCCCTGCCGCCTGCTCAGCCGGCCAGCGCTGCCCGCAGTCCGGCGGCGCAGGCAGCGCGGCCCACACCGAGGGCGGGCCGCAGCTATCGCGCGCGTTGGCTGTCGCGCGCCGGCTCGCTGCAGCGCCACGCTTGGCGCAGCGCCACCGCTGCGCACCCTGGCCGTCCCATGTCCGGGCCATGGCACAGGTCTCCGGCAGCCGTTCGGGACGACCCGGGCAGCCCCGGAGCGCTCTCAGCGAGGCGCAGCTGCTGAGACACATCCCGAGGAAGGAAGACCTCCAGGAGCCGACGAGGACGTCCGAAAAAACCCTGCCACTGCCCAAGGGCGCTGGCCAGCGCTGGGGCCCGCCCCCCATCGGCCTCCCTCCTCCTGGCTGTGCGGGCGTCGGAGCCCCAAGAGCAGGCTGGCCCCGCTGGCTCCCCCGGCGCGGCACGACGCCAGCGGGGGTCGCGGACTCCTGCGTCACTACACGCCGCCCTCGCGATCCTCCTCCCTCCTCCCTCTCTCTGGCGTTGCCCACAGGTGAGTGGCGCGGGGGGCGTACGACTTGTAGGAAGGCGGCGGGACTGCTAAGAAGGCAGGGGGTCGTCTTGAAAGCCCACCTGGATTCCAAGAGGCCTTCTTAGAAGCCTCCGGGTCCTTCAGACAAGGCCACTGCCTTACAAGCAGCTCCTCCGCCTTCTTAGAAGGCCGATCTCCCTCTCGCCACCCCCTTGTGAGGGAAAAGCACGTTTGCACTGGCCTGCTAGCGATGGCACGGTAAAGAATCATGTGGTCAATGGAGTCCCCAAGCGAGGTCCTCGACTTCCTCGGATGCGACTGTTTCAACTGTGAGCGAGGGTGTAGGCGACGCAAAGTATTGCCTCGCAATGCACGCCAGGTGTGACACTGCCCCACTCGGCGTCTTGGCATGGACCTCGGTATACCAAGCAAATGATGAGCACCCGCGTGATCATGATCCACCATCTGTGCGCATGAAGATCTTCACCTTCGATACCCAAAGTTTCCCCGCTGGCGGCACGCACTCTTGTCACCAGAGGATCACCCGACTTTCATGGTGTACTTCGACAGGTGGTTGGCGACCTGGCTGAAACATCGTCGACGCCATTGTACTGGGTTTGCTTTCGACTCGTTGGTCCTCCAACAAACTTCCACCAAAGCAATTGACTTGTCGGACACACGGGTG
>CAUYUJ010007724.1:445878-458378 GCA_963575745.1 Prorocentrum cordatum
CCGAGTCTGTCGCTTAGGCCGGCGCTCAAACCGTTGCTTCATGAATTCTGCCTGCAGGGGTGCACGCTAGTAGGTGCAGACTCTGGGAGTACAGGGCAACGTGGCGCATGCAAAACGCTCATCGGCAAGCAGTGTGCAGTGATCTACATAGCAAGATGTAACTGGCTCTCGCCTGAGCCGGCCAGGTCGTGGGGAGCGGCAAGAGGGTGCAGTAGCAGGTCCCTCAAATCCGACGCCTCGAAAAAATCAAAACCTCGTGAAAAATAACGACCATGGCCCTAGATAAGACGAAGCCAGGACGAGGATAAAATCGGCTGAGGATGATTAGATCGAGAGTCTCTGAAATCCAGCGGCTCTGGAGGATGTCTCGCGCACCGCGGCCTTCTCAAAGAATTCTGGAACGCTCCGAGAGCGCTCCGGAACACTCTGGAGCGAATTTCTCCTCGTCCCAGCCCCGTGCGACCGGACCCCGTCATTGAGTCGGGCCTGTCCCCCTACAGGGGGATTTCGGCCGAAAAATAAAGAATAGCCCCCCAAAAAAACCCAGATGCTCAACAATGGTCCAAAAATCGTCCCCAGACTATTCTTTTGACTACCTACCAGACCACCCCAACCCAACCCGAAGACCCGAATTTCGGGTTGGGGGGGGTACGGGTTCAATATGTGTTTTCTCGATGTTCCACGACCCCCCCCACTGGAAATCGAGGATAAGTTGGGGCCTTCGGGTTGGGTGGGGGTGGTTTGGTGGGTGGTGGATCTTTGACTACTTTTGGATATTCCCCCCGTAGAGGGACAGGCCCGACTTCAACCCCGTCACTCTGGGACATGTCTTCGAGCTCGATCGATCTCTTTTGAATTATCCCCCCGTAGAGGGACAGGCCCGACCTTCACCCCGTCCTTCTGGGACATGTTTTCTCGAGCTCGATCGATCTGTGAGGGCCCCGCGGCCCGATGCCTGGACAGAAAAGCGCCCGGCTCGAAAGAATCGGGTCGCCGGGCTCTCGGGGGTCTCCTCCAAGGCCGCGAATCCCCCAAGAGCTGGATTGGCTAAAGAACAAAACAAAAAACATAGAAATAGAATCAGAGCAAAGGAACAGAAAGTCGAGACGGCCTCCTCGACGAGTGCGGCCTGGTGGAGGCCGCTTCCGGGCCCCGTGGGCCCGTCGGAAGGCTGCGGAAACTGGGCCCGGGGAAGGGGTCGAGATCCTCGGGGGGGAGGCCCGCGTCGCGGCGCAGAAAAGGCGAAGCTGGAGGACTGGGCCCCCTGGCTGAAGGACGTGGGCGAAGATAGGGCGACGAAATCTATGCCTATCCACTGCTCCCTGACCAGGCCCACCCTGACCTGGCAGCGGTGTATACGCCACGCCTTCCTGGCTTGGCCAGGAGGGCGCATACACGGCGCCTGGGCCCAGGAAGGGCCTGGGCCGGGGGGCAGTGAACATGTATAGATTTCTTCGCCCGAGAAGGACGCACGGCGTGAACGGGAAAAAGCGGTGGGGACTCCTTGGATCGGCGCCAGACGCGCCGCCAGGGGGTCCAAGGCCGATCCAGGGGATCCCCGCGGACCTTCGGAAGCGCATGCATGCTTGGCCCGTTTTGCGAACAGCACCCAGGTCCCAAGATCGGATCAAGACAGCCCAAGAGGCGCGGGAACCACCGTGGCCAAAAACGTGGGGGCACCGGGCGTCGGCTCGGGAACACTCCGGATCCCTTAATAATCGACCCCCCCACACTAAAAAACTTGACCCCCCCTCCTTCGCGGCTTAATTTTCCGGACCCCCCCTCCGCAGGGGGCGCCTTAATATTCCAGACCCCCCAGATATATACACATACACACATATATATATATATATACACACATACATACATACATACATACATACATACATACATACATACATACATACATACATACATACATACATACATACATACATACATACATACATACATACATATACATACATACATACATACATACATACATACATACATACATACACATACATACATACATACATACATACATACATACATACATACATACATGCATGCATGCATGCATATACATATACATATACATATACATATACATATACATACATACATACATACATACATACATACACACATACATACATATACATATTCATACATACATACATACATGCATACATACATACATACGTACATACATACATACATTACATTACATTACATTACATTACATTACATTACATTACATTACATTACATTACATTACATTACATACATACATACATACATACATACATACATACATACATACATACATACATACATACATTACATACATACATACATACATACATACATACATACATACATACTTACTTACTTACTTACAGACATACATACATACATACATACACATATACATACATACATACATACATACATACATACATGCATACATACATACATACATACATACATACATGCATGCATGCACGCACGCATGCATGCATACATACATACATACATATGTATATATAACAAAACATATTACGAATGCAATACTTGATGACGGCGAGAGGAAGGGCATTGCGCAGCTATTAGCGGATGCAGACGCGAGCACATGATGGCAGCGGGGGCGATGCTGTCGATGCTAACGGTGATTGAGAACACAGTGCTAAGGGCGCGTCAATAACATGCCGTCGACGGCGGCCATAAGAATGACACATGCGATGATGATGTTGATGATCATGGTGGTGGCGGACACCGACGATGACGACGTGTATGATGATGTATGATTGGGGATGATGATAATGAAGATGATGATGGGGTCATTGTGGTGATCGAAATTGCACGCGCAAAAGGCGCCCTAATAAACCGCACCCCCCTGAACGTCGACAAACGTCTTGATAAACTGGACCCCCATGCCTCCCAAAAAGACGCCATAAAAAACCGGATCCGGGGGACGATTATCAATGGATCTGGAGTAACCCTAACCCCACGCCAGCCCCCGAAATTCTGAGGACGACGACGAGGAGGACACGAGCACAGAAGGGGAATGAACAACAAGGCGACCAGGGAGGAAAAGAACACAGGTCAGCGCGCTGGCTCTCCTGCTGATCACCTTCACCACCTCCCTCTCTCTCCTTTATGCCCGCCGTCACTCGGTCTCGCTCACCGCCCCCTGCATCACACCCACACCGAATCTCCCCTACTCGCCGAGGTCTCCTCAGAAAGAATGCGCCTGCGCCGGCACGCAGAAGAGCGCAGGACTACGCCCACATGAGAGACGAAAAGAAACGGGTCTTACGCAACATAGCGACAGTGCATCGTAGCCTATGCAGGCCGCCAGCGCGGCACACTGCGCGGAGAATGAGGGCGCTTACGCGCGACCTTACGCGGGGAGCTTTCGCGCTAATGTCGGCGCGGTGGGCCCCGTTGTCTTCCGTCGCTGACATGGGCTTGCTCTTCTGTTCGGACATCTGTGAATTTGTGTCCCTCATAACCTATCCATGCGGACACAACACCGATTTGAACTGCACGCCAAGAATCCAGACTTCGACACAAGCGCAGAGGGCCCAGACCAGGACGGAACACGCAACAGTCGAAGATGTGGTTTGTTCTACCCACGGCACCAGAGGTCACGACCACTTCCTCAGAGATAGTTTTCGTCCCCGATCCAGTGTTGATGGTCCTGAACGCCGATAGCGGGTCCAATAAAAAGCCGAAACCAAAGAAAAACGCCAGGATTGAAAAAAAACACATCGTCTGCGATCTGGGTATCCCCGCGTCCTGCCGCGAAAATTGATCGCGAGGAAGCCGTAATCATAGCCTCGGGGCAACCAGGACGCCCGGCGAACGCGACAAAGCGGCAGCGGCGGACCCGTTTCGGACGGCAGGCGCGGCAGGGTTGGACGACGACGACGACGACGTCGACGAGGACGACGACGACGACGACGACAACGACGACGACGACAACGACGACGACGACGACGACGACGACGACGACGACGACGACGACGACGGCCGACGCTGGGCAGAGGCACACTCAAACCAAGAAGATTAGCCCGTTCGGGTCGGACGAATGGGAGGTAGTAGAGGGGCGGGATAGCACATTAACTCACGTGGCTGGTTTTCCCTGCGCCTCCTGGCGACAAATTCACCAACGCATCAACGTTTCCTGACGCCGGATGCTCCTAAGCCTACTCTTTTTCCCAACCGTCCTGTTGTGTTGGGTCCTCGTTTTGACGAGACAGCGCCCTGCGTTCCTCACCTCACCTCCCGCGCTCCCCCCCTCCTCCCTACTCCTATCCCTGCCTCTCCTCTCCCTGTGCAGTCATCAACATCATTAACGTAATCTTCATCGTGACCACCATCACCATCATCGGCGTCAACATCGCCATCGTCATCGTCGTGACTTTCTTCTCCGCATGTCCATATCGGCACACCTCGTCACACGGTCCGCGGCCCCGTAAGGAGTTCCACCGAAGGCCCCGGTGGTACAGTTTAGATGCGCCCCCGCCACCCATTACGGCACAACCATCACACGTTTCGTGGCCCCCTAGGCCCTAGGGAGCTCTACCGAAGGCCCAAATGGCACAGTTTGCATGCGTCCCCGCCACCCATTTCGGCACACCCCTCGCACGCTTCGTGGCCCCATAGGGAGCTCCACAGAAGGCCCCAGCGGCACAGTTTACATGCGCCCCCACCCATGTCGGCACACCCCTCACACGTTCAGGCCTCAGTGGTACAGATTACATGCGTCCCCGCTACCAATTTCGGCACACCCCTCATACGGTTCGCGGCCCATAGGGAGCTCCACCGAAGGCCCCAGTGGTACAGTTTACATGCGTCTCCGCCACCAATTTCGGCACACCCCTCGCACGCCTCGTGGCCCCATAGGGAGCTCCACCGAAGGCCCCAGTGACACAATTTACATGCGTCCCCGCCACCCATGTCGGCACACCCTTTCGGTTCGTGGCCCCATAAGGAGCTCCACCGAATGCCCCAGTGACACAATCTACATGCGTCCCCGCCACCCATGTCGGCACACACCTCGCACGTTTCGTGGCCTCCCAGGGAGATTCACCGAATGCCCCAATGGCATAATTTACATGCGTCCCCGCCACCAATTTCGGCACACCACTCACGCGGTTCGTGGCCCCATAGGGAGCTCCAACGAAAGCCCCAGTGACACAATTTACATGCGTCCCCGCCACAAATTTCGGTTCACTCCTCATACGCTTCGTGGTCCATAGGGAGCTCCACAGAAAGCACCAATTTTACAGTTTACATGGGTCCCCACCACCCATTACGGCACACCCCTCACGCGGCGGTGCGTGGCCCCATATGGAGCTCCACCGAAGGCCCCAATGGCACAATTTACATGCGTCCCCGCCACCCATTTCGGCACATCCCTCACACGGTTCGCGGCCCCACAGGGAGCTCCACCGAAGGCCCCTGTGGTACAGTTTACATGTGTTCCCGCCACCCATGTCGGCACACCCGTCACACGGTTCGTGGTCCCTTAGGGAGCTCCACCGAAGACCCCAATGGAACAGTTTACATGTGTCGCCGCCACCCCTTTCGGCACACCCCTCGCACGTTTCGTGGCCCCATAGGGAGCTCCACCGAAGGCCCCAGTGGCATGCATCCAGTGGCACAGTTTACATGCGTCCCCGCCACCCGTTCCGGCACACCCCTCGCACGTTTCGAGGCCCACCGAAGGCCCAAATAGCACAATTGACATGTGTCCCCGCCACCCATTTCGGCACAGCCCCTCAGACGGTTCGTGGCCCCATAGGTGAGCTCCACAGAAGGCCCCAGTAACACAGTTTACATGCGTCCCCGCCACCAATTTCGGCATACCCCGCACACGTCCAGGCCCCAGTGGTATAGTTTAGAAGCGTCCCTGCCACCCATTATGGCCCACCCCAGACGCGGTTCGTGGCCCCGTAGGGAGCTCCACCGAAGGCCCCATTGGTACAGTTTACATGCGTCTCCGCCACCAATTTCGGCAAACCCCTCACACGGTTCGTGGCCCCCTAGAGAGCTCCACCGAAGGCCCAAATAGCACAGTCGGCATGCGTCCCCGCAACCACTTTCGGCACACCCCTCGCACATTTCGTGGCCCCATAGGGAGCTCCTCCGAAGGCCCCAGTGGCATCCGGTGGCACAGTTTGCATGCGTCCCCGCCACACATTTCGGAACACCCCTCACGCGGTTCGTGGCCCCATAGGGAGCTCCACCGAAGAGGATATCCACAATTGCTGTACTCACATCTGCGAATGGTTGGGTCATTCGCCAGGCTAATCTTAAGGCACACCAGTTGTTCTGCACAGCAGCCAAGATCACCTCCCTTCTCGCCGGCAACTCCGAGGCGGCGAACTCTAAATCCGTCGGATTTCACAGCCGCCAGTGCAAACTCCTTGCTCATATGCGCTCCGAGACGGCGAAATGCAAGGTAGAACCATCTGTTAGAACCACCAACAATGCGCCCTCCTTGCTCGCCTGCACGAACGGTCAACAATTAGTGAGAAAACACTGCCTTGGTCGTGCTACACGTTCCCGTGCCTTTGGCCGTCGCAAAATCACCGCTTGCGAATGCGAGCCGGCCACGACCGTGCCACTTGCCTTCGTGCCCCTGGCCGTTGTAGACATCGCAATCGGCCCACGACGCGATGAGCGCTATGTGTGTAGAGTACTCATATGAGTCGTTCATGTATGCTCGTATGCTGATTACGTCTGCCATGCGTGTACATTCGCTATGTCGCACACTGATGCTCTCGATACTAGTTATTGATGCCTGTTGATTGTACCCCTTGGCGTCCTTGATCTTCGTGGTATGAACGCTCGTTCGTGTACGTTCAAGGTGTCTGCATTTGATGTATGATCCTGATGCCTGGCTCTTGAACTATGTGACCGATGACGATCCTTGATGAATATGCTTGATGATTGCCATTGATGCCTGATCTCGGCCTCTGTTACTGGTGTGTGTGTGTCACTGGTGTCCGTATGTGATGTATGTTCTTGACTTCTCAGACTGTTGAATGTGACTGATATGTTGTATCTTCATAGTGCGTACTGTTGCAGTTTGCCCATGATGTTCTATCATTGGTACCTGCACTTGATGCATACTATTGGAATGCTATGCTCATGTCTTCCATTGGTACTGTTTGCTGCAATTGGTGTACGTTTTGGACGTGTTTGGTGTATGTCATTGATGGTGCGGATGGGGGGACGATGTCAATGCATGTTCTAAATGTATGTCCTGCAGGTCTCCCCGTGGCAGCTGTGCTACTACTGTGTGCTTGGTGTATGTAACTGGTGTACATTCTAAATATGGTATCGCTGTATGTTCTAGATGCACGCGGACAGCGCAACACCGCGACTCCTGCGACTTCTGACTAGCCGTGGACACACAATTCCAGCCGGAAGGAAAAGATCTCCAGCCACACATCTGCCTGCCATCGTGATTGATGTATGCTGTAGGAGCTGGTTGTGGGTGAATGGTACTGGTGAGTGTTCTCGGTATATACTACTGATGACAGAGATTGACGCATGTCGTTGGTGTATGCTCGCGGTGGCAGCTATTGGCGCGTATGCTCTCGGTCTGTATGATACTGATGAAGGGTAATGGTGCGGACTGTTGAAGTGTGATCTTGCTGTCGATTCTTGATCGTACGTCCTGTTGCTCTTAATGTTATGTGACGCGTGCATGCTCATAAGAGGTTATGACGGAAATGTTTGGGTGAAACAACGAGCGTGTCAGCTTGTTCTATGCTAAAGCCTTTTTTGGATGACAGACGGGCAGGACGTTGTGTACTCTTGCGATACAGACTTGTTGCGAGCGAAGCAGCAACACAGACATGCATCGCAGCTGAAACCTTGTAAGGTCTGGGCGTCAATACTGGGTTTCTTACGCTGCCTGAATTAAGGCCAGGACGACGACATGGGTAGGGTCATTCAAGACATGCTGGATATATTCGAACAGGTCGTCGTCCTCAGTCTCCACGTACGCGACGGTGCCCGCGGCCGCCATGGTGATACGCTTTGCCGCCGCCGAGGCAAGAGGAGCTTGATGTCTTATTCGCGCTCGTTTTCGTCAGCGCGAAAACCAAGAGTGCAGCTCGTCGTATGTCATATCCTGCTCCTTCTCCTCGCCGTCAATGCTGAAGGTCACCTCGAGCTTGGCTGGACCCGCCCTGGGGCACTCGGCTAGTCCTGCGACGCAGAACGCAGCCCCAGAAACCTCCACAACCATATTTGCCACCTCTTTCGCGGCATGCTCCGCGCTGGCAGTGGAGGCCGTCCTGTGCAATTTCTGCGTCTTCACTGTCGCCTAACACCCGCGTCTCGTGTTCGTCAGAGCAGTGACGTCCAGGTCGGCCAGTGGGTCTGCCCTCTCCAACCGCTGGCAGCGCCAGTGGCACGGCGGTCATCTCTTCCGCCTCAGCCCGCTCTGCCGCCGCTGCCTCGGCCTCTTCCGTCTTCCGCGCGGCCTCGGTCCTTGGCCTTGCGGTCGGCCCCTGGAGGTGAACAAGGAGGCTTCAAAGCGGAGCAGCCCCTCTGGCTCCACAACCCGAGCAGCTTCGGCATCAGCACCAACACCAATCCGACACGAGGTGGCGCCGCTCCGTCACGGCCGTCGCGCGCCAACGCCGCGTGCTCCGGCCGTTCAGCCCGTTGCCCCTTCAGCGCCAAGAGAGGTGGCGACCAGCCCCGAGGGAGGCTGGCCATGCAGGGGATGCCGAGTTTCCTCGGGAACAGGTGTCAGCTCACCTCGCAGCTCGTCGTGCACTCCGCCCACTCGGCGCCAGTCGTGGCGCCAGCGGCACCACAATAGGGCCCCCGGGAGGCCCGAGGAGGGCCTCAGGAGCGCCGCTGGCCCGTGGCAGCCAGGGACGCCCGGCGCCCATCGCGACGCGGCGCAGCGGCCGCGGCCCGCCGAGTGTGCCGGGGTCTTCGAGGAGCTGGACGGCCACAAGCCGCGGTGGGCCCCCGGGTGGTACAGGGCTTGGGCCACATTGATCACACAGGGAGAGGACCCTCAGGTCGGGGCGTGGAGAGAAGCAGTGAAGACGGGCGTGCTCTCCCCGCCTCGGGCACCAGTAGCACCACGCATCACCATCGTAAGTGCGATGCGGGTCAGCTCCAGCTCCGCGGACGCCTCGTCCGCGACCGTCTTGGCCCTCCTGAGCACTCTGGAACGTTATGGGATGCGTGTCGGGCTGTCCTGGGCCAGTCCAGGGAGGGTGTTGAGCCGCCGAGGCGCTCAGAAGCATGAACTAGCGAGATCGCGAAGAGCATATTTGGAAAACCAAAGGGTAATTAATGTTTTGTCGTTGGGGGCCTTCAGAGCCTCTTTGGGCGCCCCAGGGGATTCTTCAGCGGTCTCGAGGCCGCCCAAAGCCTCTTGCGAGCCCGCGCGCCTTTGTGTTGAAGCCATCTTGAGGCATCTTAACGCCGTCTGAAAAACCCCTGGGCCACCAGAAAGATTATGGGAACATCATAAGGGGGGCCTCTTGGGCCGTCTTGAGACACTTCTGAGGCGTCTTCGAGCGTCCGCGTCGGGCCGTCTCGGGCTGGTCTGTGGAAGGTGTTGGGCCGCTGGGGGCGCTCAGAATTTCTGAAATGGCGACAGCGAAAGTCTTGTAAAATAGGAAGACGAAACTCCCTGTTGTTTTAACCTTGGGTACGTCCAGGGAGTCTTCTCGGAGCCCTCTTGGAGCGTGCAGCCGGCTTCTTCAGCGATCTCAGGGCCGCCGAGGGCCTGTTGGGAGCCTATGGGCTGTGCTGAAGCCATCTCAGGCCGTCCTCGCGCCCTCTACGAGACTCCCAGGGCCACCAGATAAATTCCAGGAACGTTCCTGGCGGCTGCGAAGCAGGGCTCCCAGCCCCCCATGGAAAATCATGGGCCGTGTCCAGAGGCCCTGGGCCCCTCCGGCAGGGGTACACATACATACACATATGAATATGCACTGTAAGTGCATAACTGTATATATACAGATGTACAAATATACAAATATGTTAGCCAGCGTGGATCCCAAACAGCGATGTTTTGAAATCTATGTGATGCGATCTAGGTGGTGCAATTAGTTTCTGTTCGCAGTGAGTTGGCCACTCCACTGCTCGCGCAAACATCCCACCCACCCACCCACCCGAAACTTGGCTTGCAAAATCTCTTAAGACCGTGACGGTGGGTACCAAATGCCACTTGGCAACGACAGCGACGCCGACGACGACAGCGACAACGACGACGACGACGCCGCCGACAACGACTACGACGACGCCGACGACGTCTCCAACGACTTCGACGACGCCGACAACGACGACGACGACGACGACGACGACGACGACGACACCGACGACGACGACGACGACGACGCCGACGACGACGACGACGACGACGACAACGACGACGACGATGACGGCGACGACGACGACAACGACGACACCGACGACGACGACGTCAACGACGCCGACGACGACGACGACGACGACGACGGCGGCGGCAACGACGACAACGACGACGACGACGACGACGACGCCGACGCCGACGACGACGACGAAGACGACGACGACGACGTCGCCAACGAAGACGACGACGAGGGAGGAGGGAGGACGACGACGGCGACAACGACGACAACGACGACAACGACGATGGAGGAGGGAGGACGGCGACGACGCGAATGACGAAGAAGGAGGAAGGACGGCGACGCCGACGACGACACCGACGAGGGAGGAGGGAAGACGACGACAACAACGACGACGACAACGACGGCGACGAAATACCAGGGACGACGACGAGACGCCGACGACGGACGACGACGACGAGGGAGGAGGAGGAAGGACGACCACGGCGACAACGACGACGGAAACGACCACGACGCCAAAGAGGACGACGAAGACGAACACGAGGAAGACAGAGGACGACGTAGGCGACGGCGACGACGACGACGACGCGGGAGGAGGGAGGACGGCGACGACGACGACGACGACGACGACGACGACGACGACGACGACGACGTAAGAGCGCGCGCGCGCACGCTTTTGTTGAAAATACGTGTTGCGAAACCTTGTGTTTTTGCAGATTTTTGGACACACGATTTTGAAATCCTTCCGAAACCGATGGGTTTTGAAGGTTTTCGGCATACGCGCGCGACGACGCGCGCGTCTGCACTTCGTCCCGTTTTTCGCAGAGGATTCTCGCGACGGCACACGCGCAAAGGCGTTCGACAGATTTCGACATGCGCGCGCGAAGCCCGTTTAATAGCATTGTGTGAAAATCTTGAAAAACCTATGGTTTTCTTAAGATTTCGCAAGAGCTCGCGCGGAAGCTTTTTTAGCAAATCAGTGTTGCGAAACCATGTGTTTTTTGTATGTTGTTTGGAAACTCGATTGCGAAATCCTTCCGGCACCGAAGGTTTTTGGAGGATTTCGGCATGCGCGCGCGACGACGCGCGCGTGTGCACTTCGTCTAATTTTTGCAACGGATTCGCGAAAAAGTGCTATGTTAGAACAGAAAATGTCACCGCATTGTGTTTTTTTAACAAGGGACCCTCAGAGGGGGGGGGGCCCGGTTGGCCCGGGACATTGTGATTTCATCTTTAAAATGGACATGTGGTCAGAATCATATGTGATTTACATACCCGAAAGGGGGACCGATGACGCCGGGGGGGGGGTAGTGTCTATTCTCTTTTTAGAAAGGAGAATGCATGTGGTGCAACCTAGGCGGAGCAATCCACGTGGCGCAAGCTCTATGCGGCATAAAGCAAGGCAAAGCAAAGCAATGGACAGCAACGCAAAGCAATGCAATGCAGAGCAACGCAAAGCAAAGCACAGCAATGCAAAGCAAGGCAAAGCAATGCGAAGCATTGGAAACCAGTACAAAGCAACGCAAAGCAACACAAAGCAACGCAAAACAACGCAAAGCAACGCAACGCAGTGCAAAGCAATGCAAAGCAATGCAAGGCAATTCGACTGCGACTCCGTAGGAATCCCTAGGAACCCCTGCCTCAGGAATCCCTTGCGAATCCTGAAGACTCCTTGCGCAAACCGAACGCCTTGCCCGTCCGGGCCCCTAGTGAAATCCTTCGGAAGCCGCGCAAATCTTTACGATTTGCAAGGACTCCTAAGGATTTCACGACCTAGGACTCCCAAAGAGAATCCCTTGGAACCCCTAGGAATCCTTAGGAATCCCTAGGAATCTTTAGGAAACCCTACGAATCCCTACGACTCCCCAGGGATCCGTGCGACACCCTACGACTCCCTAGGAATCCCAAGGAATCCCATCCCTACGAATCCGCCGGAATCCCTTGCGAATCCTGAAGACTCCTTGCGCAAACCGAACGCCTTGCCCGTCCGGGTCCTTAGTGAAATCCTTCGGAAACCGCGCAAATCTTTACGATTTGCAAAGATCCCTACGGATTTCACGACCTAGGAATCCCTAAAAGAATCCCTGGGAACCCGCAGGAATCCTTCGGAATCCTTAGGAATCTCTAGGA
>CAUYUJ010007724.1:463378-498378 GCA_963575745.1 Prorocentrum cordatum
CACTGGGGCCTTCGGTGGAGCTCCCTATGGGGCCACGAAACGTGTGAGGGGTGTGCCGAAATGGGTGTGGTTGACGCATGCGGGCGCGGGCACTGGGGCCTTCGGTGGAGCTCCCTATGGGACCACGAAACTTTTGAGGGGTGTGCCGAAATGGGTGTGGTTGACGCATGCGGGCGCGGGCACTGGGGCCTTCGGTGGAGCTCCCCATGGAGCCACGAAACGTGTGAGGGGTGTGCCGAAATGGGTGTGGTTGACGCATGCGGGCGCGGGCATTGGGGCCTTCGGTGGAGCTCCCCATGGGGCCACGAAACGTGCGAGGGGTGTGCCGAAATGAGTGTGGCTGACGCATGCGGGCGCGGGCACTGGGGCCCTCGGTGGAGCTCCCCATGGGGCCACGAAACGTGCGAGGGGTGTGCCGAAATGAGTGTGGCTGACGCATGCGGGCGCGGGCACTGGGGCCTTCGGCGGAGATCCTATGGGGCCACGAAACGTGCGAGGGGTGTGCCGACTTGGGTGTGGGTGACGCATGCGGGCGGCAGCACTGGGGCCTTCGGCGGAGCTTCTACTATGGGGCCACGAAACGTGTGAAGAGTGTGCCGAATTGTGTGTGGGTGACGCATGCAGGCGGCAGCACTGGGGCCTTCGGCGGAGCTCCTATGGAGCCACGCAACGTGTGAGGGGTGTGCCGAATTAGATGTGGGTGACACATGCGGGCGGCAGCACTGGGGCCTTCGGTGGAGTTGCCTATGGAGCCACGAAACGTGTGAGGGGTGTGCCGAAATGGGTGTGGGTGACGCATGCGGGCGCGGGCATTGGGGCCTTCGGTGGAGCTCCCTATGGAGCCACGAAACGTGTGAGGGGTGTGCCGACATGGGTGTGGGTGACGCATGCGGGCGCGGGCACTGGGGCCTTCGGTGGAGCTCCCTATGGAGCCACGAAACGTGTGAGGGGTGTGCCGAAATGGGTGTGGGTGACGCATGCGGGCGCGGGCACTGGGGCCTTCGGTGGAGCTCCCTATGGAGCCACGAAACGTGTGAGGGGTGTGCCGAAATGGGTGTGGGTGACGCATGCGGGCGCGGGCACTGGGGCCTTCGGTGGAGCTCCCTATGGAGCCACGAAACGTGTGAGGGGTGTGCCGAAATGGGTGTGGGTGACGCATGCGGGCGCGGGCACTGGGGCCTTCGGTGGAGCTCCCTATGGAGCCACGAAACGTGTGAGGGGTGTGCCGAAATGGGTGTGGGTGACGCATGCGGGCGCGGGCACTGGGGCCTTCGGTGGAGCTCCCTATGGAGCCACGAAACGGTGTACTGGGTGGGGGAAGAGGAGAGGAGGAGAGGAGGGGAGGAGAGAGGAGAGGAGAGGAGAGGAGAGGAGAGGAGAGGAGAGGAGAGGAGAGGAGAGGAGAGGAGAGGAGAGGAGAGGAGAGGAGAGGAACGCGGGGCACCGTCTCTTCAAAACGAGGACCCAACACCACAGGACGGTTGGGAAAAATCCTGGCGATGGACCCAACCATATGCAGTTACGAATGCCGCAAAGCAGGTTGAACGAATGAGAGGGAACTCCCTAAGGGGCCACGAAACGTGTGAGAGGTGTACCGAAATGGGTGCGGTGCCGCCATGCCAACGCAGCCACTGGGGCCCTCGGTGGAGCTCCCTATGGGGCCACGAAACGTGTGAGGGGTGTGCCGACATGGGTGCGGTGCCCCATGCCAACGCAGCCACTGGGGCCCTCGGTGGAGCTCCCTATGGGGCCACGAAACGTGTGAGGGGTGTGCCGAACATGGGTGCGGTGCCGCCATGCCAACGCAGCCACTGGGGCACTCGGTGGAGCTCCCTATGGGGCCACGAAACGTGTGAGGGGTGTGCCGACATGGGTGCGGTGCCGCCATGCCAACGCAGCCACTGGGGCCCTCGGTGGAGCTCCCTATGGAGCCACGAAACGTGTGAGGGGTGTGCCGAAATGGGTGCGGTGCCGTCATGCCAACGCAGCCACTGGGGCCCTCGGTGGAGCTCCCTATGGGGCCACGAAACGTGTGAGGGGTGTACCGACATGGGTGCGGTGCCGCCATGCCAACGCAGCCACTGGGGCCCTCGGTGGAGCTCCCTATGGAGCCACGAAACGTGTGAGGGGTGTGCCGAAATGGGTTCGGTGCCGCCATGCCAACGCAGCCACTCGGGCCCTCGGTGGAGCTCCCTATGGGGCCACGAAACGTGTGAGGGGTGTGCCGAAATGGGTGCGGTGCCACCATGCCAACGCAACCACTGGGACCCTCGGTGGAGCTCCCTATGGGGCCACGAAACGTGTAAGGGGTGTGCCGACATGGGTGTGGTGCCGCCATGCCAACGCAACCACTGGGGCCCTCGGTGGAGCTCCCCATGGGGCCACGAAACGTGTGAGGGGTGTGCCGAAATGGGTGCGGTGCCGCCATGCCAACGCAGCCACTGGGGCCCTCGGTGGAGCTCCCTATGGGGCCACGAAACGTGTGAGGGGTGTGCCGAAATGGGTGCGGTGCCGCCATGCCGCAGCCACTGGGGCCCTCGGTGGAGCTTCCCTATGGGGCCACGAAACGTGTGAGGGGTGTGCCGAAATGGGTGCGGTGCCGCCATGCCAACGCAGCCACTGGGGCCCTCGGTGGAGCTCCCTATGGGGCCACGGAACGTGTGAGGGGTGTGCCGAAATGGGTGCGGTGCCGCCATGCCAACGCAGCCACTGGGGCCCTCGGTGGAGCTCCCTATGGGGCCACGCAACGTGTGAGGGGTGTGCCGTGATAGTGCGAGGAGAGAGGAGGGAGGGGGGAGGAGGCGGAGGAGGAGGAAGGAAGGAGAGGAGACGCGGGGCACCGTCTCTTCAAAGCGAGGACCCAACACCACAGGATGGTTGGGAACAAGAAACGTATGATGTCACGTAAGTCTACGAGCATTCTACGCGTTTCTTTAAAATGCGGCGAGGAAATCAAGTTTGGCGCAAATCAATTCTGTAGTTGATCCCCTATTCGAAACTCGGCCGTGGCGGTGAGGCCCTCCCCCCGAAGAGAACCCCAAGAGGCGAGAGCGAGGGGAGGGAAATCGGCAACGGCAAGCACTGTTCTCTCCTCTGACCTGGTCCTCGCTGAGCTTCTCCCAGCCGCTGCTCGACGCCGAGGGTGCCCTCGAGGAGCAGCCCGAGGCCAGCCTGCAGGGCGGCGAGATCGGTTGCATGCCCACCGCCCCTCGTGCCCAGGAGCGGCGCACGCGCCCCTCCCAAGTCCAGAGCTCCTTGGCGCGGCGTGGAGGCCCTTCCTGCTGCTGGCTCTCGAGGCGGGCAGGTGGGCAACTTGGCAGGATGGGCTTCCGAGAGCCAGTGCCACGAGGGGCGCACGCGCCCCTCCCGGGCCCAGGCTCGCCCTGGCCAGGCGCAGTGGACCTGCACCGATCCCATCGCCCGAGGCCTGGCGCTCCGCGAAGGCGCCCCGCCGCCGGGCTGCGCGGCGCCCAGCCGGCGCAGCGCCGCGCTGCTCGGCGGCTGCAGCCCGAGGCGCCGGCAGGACGGGCCGCACCGGTGGGCCGCCAGGCACGCGCGCATGCCGGGGGCGCCGAGGTCGCCGGGCCCGAAGGCGGCCTCCAGCGAGAGGACCTGGGGCCGGGCGTCCCGAAGCGGTGCGGCGCCAGGCCGTGCAGGGGCCTCGGGATGCCCCGGAGCCCCAGAGGGGCCTCACCGCACGGCCCGAGGCCGCACGGTGCTGGGACCTCGGAGGCGGCCCCAGCTGCCCGAGACATGGGAACGGCCCGAAGCCCCAAACCGTGCTGTCACCCCGAGGAGGTGGAGAAGGAGGAGGAGGAGGAGGAGGAGGAGGAGGAGGAGGAGGAGGAGGAGGGGGAGGGAGGGGAAGAGGATGTCCCCCCCCAGCCTGAGGATCCGTCAGCAGGACCTCCGCCGGGCGGGCGACCCCCTGCAGGTCTGCCACCATCATCCTGCCGCCGGTCGCGGCGTAGGAGAAATGGAGGAAGGCCTGGACGGCGTCCTGGTGGCGCACGGGACCGTCGTGGACCCAGCCGTTGTTCGAGTTGTACTTCAGGAACACGCCTGGCAGGTAGCGCTCCGCGCAGAAGTGCCGCGCCTCCTCGCCCAGGGGCTCGCCCTCGACGTCGTAGACAAAGCACGGCACGAAGAACAGCGTCGGCAGCTCCCCGGCGCTCCGATCGGACCAGGTGGCCTCGTTGAACCGCGCAGCGAAGAACCGCGCCACTGCTGTTGACTTCGCGTGCGCCTCGACCGTCCTGCGGTCGTTGAGCGCCGCGTCGCGGAAGCGTGAGCCCTTGGCCACCATCCAGCTGTCCGTGTCCTTGACCACCTCTGCGTCCTGGAACCCATAGACGAGCCTCATCCCGCCGCGCATGTACGGCTTCTCTCGCCTCGCCACGTCGCTGGCGTCCCAGCGCTGCTCGTGGAACTCGGCGCCGTCGTACCTGAATGAGGAGCGCGCCGCCCTGAACCGCAGGACACCGCGCTTGCCGAAGACACCGACCTCTGGCAGCTCGAAGTCGACCTTCCGGGTGGCGTGCCGGTGCTGCGAGCCGACAACCTCGAAGGAAACGCCGCTGCCGATCGAGGTGATCGTGGACGAGACGGAGGAGAACGCGGTGCAGAGGGCCCGGATGCTGCGCCCCGACATCGAGAACGACCCGCCGCTGATGCAGGCGAGCTGCTGCAGGGCCGCGAAGCTCTCCTCTGGGAACAAATAATGGCATAAACAACAACTTTCGGAGGCTCCGAAGAGACCCCAAGAAGCATAGCTGAGGACTCTGACCCACGTCAGAATCGTCGTCGTCGTCGTCGTCGTCGTCGTCGTCGTCGTCGTCGTCGTCGTCGTCGTCGTCGTCGTCGTCGTCGTCGTCGTTCAGGGTCGGCGGCACCCACAATAAGACCTCTCCAATAATGGCAGAAACAGCAACTTTCTGAGGTTTGCGCGGATTCTTGGATCGGCGCTGGGACCCCCCTCCCTGGCGCACGGAGAGCGCCAGGGAGGGGGGTCCAGCGCCGATCCAAGAGATCAGCGCGGGCCTCCGAGAGTCTATGTTTATGCCGTTTTCTGCTCCCCGAGCTCCACGGTAGACCCGAAGGCAATCCCATGGACTCGCGGGCCCGGCACGAAGTCCCTCTGAAACAGCTCGAGCGCCTTCTTCGTGTTGGAGGGGCGCGGAGGAGGAAGAGGACGAGGAGGAGGAGGAGGAGGAGGAGGAGGAGGAGGAGGAGGAGGAAGGGGAGGAGGAGGAGGAGAAGGAGGACCAGTGTAAATCCAAGGCTCATCAACGTTGTTGGAATATACTCTCCCGTCAAAAGCTCCCACTTAAGCCTCTGCAGGGATTCATTCCCACTGAAAAAAATCCCAATTGGGAGACAACCGTTTGAAGGTCCTGAAGCGTGCGAAAACACCGTTCTCGGGACTTCAACGCCACGAGTCAACCTGACCGTTGCGTCTTGACGGTCCTGAACCGTGCCAGAACGCCACCCCTGGGACTTCAACACCGCGAATCCACGTAACTCTTGCGCACTGACTATCCTGAATCGTTCCGAGACACCATCTCTGGCACGTTAACCATGAGAATACATGAAACTCTTGCAAACAATTAAAGCGAATGTGCGCGACGCTAAAACGAGAGCCACATATTGAAAAGGAACCGCCCGAAATCTGTGAAACTCTTGCAGTGTTTTCAAACGAATGCGCGCGGTGCTAAAAGCAAGAGCCACATGCTGAAAACGACCGCCCTCAATCCATGAAACTCTTGCCATTTGTTTAAACACATGGGCGGGGCGCTGAAGCGAGAGCCACATGGTGAAAACGAACCGTCCTCGACACTTGAAAGTGTTGCACGCGAATAAAGCGAATGTGCACGGCGCTAATGCGAAAGCCACACTTTGAGAACGGGCCGCCCTTCATAAAGGGGCCCCAGGACACACAAATAAATACACACAAATAACAAGATTCCCCATCTTTTCCCATATTTTCTGTGTTTTTTGTCTTCCCCCCCACTTCCCATATTTTCCAATATTTTCCTGGGGATCGACGAATAATTGTGTCTGTGTGTTTTTCCCCCTCCTGAATATGGTACGGAACTCTCAGGCGAAACGCCCGGCCCGCTCCTCGGACGGGCCTCGGGGTGCGACGGACAGGAGCTGTTCACAAGGGAAAGACCTGGATGAGGAGGACGGCGACGACGACGGCGACGACGAGGACGACAACGACGACGAGGACGACGACGACGACGACGACGACGACGACGACGACGACGAGGACCAGAAGGAGGAGGGGGAGGAGGAGAAGGACGACGACGACGACGACGAGCGCCTTCTTCGTGTCGGCGGGGCGCCCGTCGGACAGCACGACGACGTGCGCCGGGGCCCCAGGCCGCAGCGCGAGCAGGCGCGCCGCGGCGCGGAGGCCCTCGGCGTAGAAGGTGCCGCCCACGCCGCGGATGGCCACGGCGCCCAGCGCGAGCTTCAGGCCGTCGGCATCAACGGCTTCGGCAATGACCTCTGGTGGGAGCCGAACTCTGACTACCTACCAGACCATCCCCAACCCAACCCGAAGGCCCGAATTTGACCCGAATTTCGGGTTGGGGGGGGTACGGGATGATCCAATTGATTCTTCAACGTTCCCCGACCACCCCCCCCACTGGAAATGGAGGGCAAATTGAGGCCTTCGGGTTGGGTTGGGGTGGTTTGGTAGGTGGTGAAACTCTATACACCGACACTTTTTCCGGCCCTGCACTGGAAGTCGCACAGGGAAGCGGATCCTGGTGTTTACGAGATCCTGGTGTATACATTTTCCGCTGTTTCCCGGGAAAACGGGAAGCATGTATGCACAACACCATCTCGACGCCGTCCCCGACCCTCAACTGGGATTGAACAACAGCCCGCCGCTGGTAATGTATCTGTTCCAAAGGAATCAGAGAGGTACCGATACCGCCACTGCGTGGACCTCTCCCCGGGGCGCGCTCTGACCCGGGCTTCTGGGCGGATCCGGTCGCACCCACGCCGCGGATGGCGGCGGCACCCAGCGCGAGCTTCCAGCCGTCAGCATCAACAGCTTCGGCAAAGACCTCTGGGGAATCGAGTGAGCGACGAGAATAAGCAGGTCTTACTCGAGATGGCGCAGCGACCTTGCGCGGTGGCTTGCGCAGGCGGCCAGCGCGGCACGCAAGATGGGAAGAGAAGTGAGGGTGATTGCGCGCGACCGCTTGCGCGGACAGCTCACGCCGCGCACGTAGGAACAATCGAACCCGTTTTTGTTGCGTCGCTGCTACAGGTACGGACACCGCCACTGCGCGGATCTCTCCTGGGGCGCGCTCTCACAAGGACATCGGGGCGAATCCAGCCGTGGCGACGAGGGAGGGGCAACGGTATCGCTTTTTTACCTAACAGCGAAGACTGATAGGTTTCTAGCGGTGTCCAAAGAGAGCAGCAGATGACTCCACAGGGGGGTCTGGGCGGCATCCGGGGAGCTGTGTCCGAACTCGTGTCCGAACTCGTTTTTCGCAAACAGTCACACACTTCGTGCTCTTCGACCTCCCAGAACTCCATTCCCGGGCCACATTCTGAATGCCCGGAGCCAACTGTAGGCCACTTCGTGCTCTTCGAGTTCCCAGAACTCCATTCCCGGGCCACATTTTGAATGCCCGGAGCCAACTGTAGGCCACTTCGTGGTCTTCGAGTTCCCAGAACTCCATTCCCGGGCCACATTTTGAATGCCCGGAGCCAACTGTAGGCCACTTCGTGTCTTCGAGTTCCCAGAACTCCATTCCCGGGCCACATTTTGAATGCTGAGGCAGGCTGATGCTGAGGCTGAGGCAGGCTGAGGCAGGCTGAGGCTGAGGCCGAGGCTGAAGGCAGACTGAGGCTGAGGCTGAAGCAGGCTGAGGCTGAGGCTGAGGCAGGCTGAGGCTGAGGCAGGCTGATGCTGAGGCAGGCTGAGGCTGAGGCTGAGGCTGATGCAGGCTGAGGCTGAGGCAGGCTGAGGCTGAGGCCGAGGCTGAAGGCAGACTGAGGCTGAGGCTGAAGCAGGCTGAGGCTGAGGCTGAGGCAGCTGCAGGCTGAGGCTGAGGCAGGCTGATGCTGAGGCAGGCTGAGGCTGAGGCTGAGGCTGATGCAGGCTGAGGCTGAGGCAGGCTGAGGCTGAGGCCGAGGCTGAAGGCAGACTGAGGCTGAGGCTGAAGCAGGCTGAGGCTGAGGCTGAGGCAGGCTGAGGCTGAGGCTGAGGCAGGCTGATGCTGAGGCAGGCTGAGGCTGAGGCTGAGGCTGATGCAGGCTGAGGCTGAGGCAGGCTGAGGCTGAGGCCGAGGCTGAAGGCAGACTGAGGCTGAGGCTGAAGCAGGCTGAGGCTGAGGCTGAGGCAGGCTGAGGCTGAGGCTGAGGCAGGCTGATGCTGAGGCAGGCTGAGGCTGAGGCTGAGGCTGATGCAGGCTGAGGCTGAGGCAGGCTGAGGCTGAGGCCGAGGCTGAAGGCAGAGGCTGAGGCTGAGGCTGAAGGCAGGCTGAGGCTGAGGCTGATGCAGGCTGAGGCTGAGGCAGGCTGAGGCTGAGGCCGAGGCTGAAGGCAGACTGAGGCTGAGGCTGAAGCAGGCTGAGGCTGAGGCTGAGGCAGGCTGAGGCTGAGGCTGAGGCAGGCTGAGGCTGAGGCAGGCTGAGGCTGAGGCTGAGGCTGAGGCTGAGGCTGAGGCAGGCTGGCTGAGGCCGAGGCTGAAGGCAGACTGAGGCTGAGGCTGAAGCAGGCTGAGGCTGAGGCTGAGGCAGGCTGAGGCTGAGGCAGGCTGAGGCTGAGGCTGAGGCAGGCTGAGGCTGAGGCTGTGACTGCGATTGCCGTTGCCACTGCGACTGTCATCGCGAATGCGACTACGACTGCGAGAACAGCAGAATTCTACAACTGGATTCTCATCCGAATCTTAAGGGGAATGCTTCCAGATATGCTCCTACACATCGCTGTTAGGTTGCTTTGCCGGGATAAATTTTATTTTTTATTTTGAAATATAAACGGTTTTTAGGGGTAACGGTATCGCTACTATGTCCCATGGAAAAATTACCGATCGAAGAATCACCCTCCGCGGCCAACCCCGGACAACCCTTGCAGCAAAAAAAGACGCGCCAGAAGCGATACGGCACGCTCGGGGTGAGCTTCTGGCCAACCTCCAACAACCCAGCCAACCCAACTCTGGTCAGGTAACTCTTTCCATGATATGATTGTTTGTCTCACGAGCGGCGAACATGTCCGTATCCGCGCCCTCGCAGTCAGGGCTCCGGGGCGCGATCTCGCTGATACGCAGTCGCACGGATACGCTCCGCGCAGGGCATCCGCGAAGAAACGCCTCGTATCCGCGGGGTCGCGGCCCAGGGGCCTGGTCCACGAGGCCGCGGATACGGATACGGCAGGTTCGTGTCGTGTCGACCTCAGCTTTGTTTCCTTTTTTTTTGTATCCTGTGCGGCCAGCATCTCTGGCGCCAGGACCCAGTGCGCAATACAGGCCGTTGTGTACAACAAGTCGGGCGGCAAGCGCAATTCGAGAGGTGGCGCAGCAGAGACTGTGATCACTGTCTTGTCCATGACGGTGGTCGTCAGCCTGCTGCTCCCCAACTCCACATCTCCTCCCCCTCCTCCTCCCTGGCTGACGCGCTGACACAAGTTTTCGCTTCGCGAACGGTCCTAGCCTATCCTGCCCCCGGTTCACACGAGGAAGTCCATCAGGCTGGGCTCCCGCGTCGCGGAGCCCCCACCTTCCTCCCCGAACATGCTCCTCGTGAAGCGCAGCATGTCCCCGAGGGCCAACTCCCCCGGCCTCTTCCACAGCGTGAGCCTCGCCTCGCCGGTCAGCAGCCCGGGCACCTGGGCGTCCTGCTCCTCCGTGAAGCCGCCGTCCGCGCAGCGGCCCTCCTGGAAGCCCGCGGCCGCCACTGCAAGGTCGGCGTACCTGCGCGCGGCGGTGGCCTGGAAGCACTCGGCGCCTTCGGAGCGGTAGATTGTGGTCCAGCCCTCGTCCGCCTCCGCCGGCTTCGCGCCCCACGCGTACACGTCCGCCTGGACGCCCGGGCCCTTGGCCACGGTCTCGTTGTAGATCTCGTAGCCGAGGCTCGCGCACACGGCGCCGCTCTCGGCTTCTACGAGGCTCGGCGCGAAGAACCTGGCCACGAGGGCGGCCTGCGGCGTCATGCAGACTTCGCTGCACAGCCGCTTCTCGTCGTTGATCTCGTAATACTTTGATCTTCCCTCCTCGCAGGTCTTGCAGCACACGGGCAACCTCTCGGTGGGCAGGCCCATCGCCCGGGCGAGGGCCTGGCTCAAGGCGCCCTTGCCCGCCTTCTTCAGGCCGGCCAGGGGGTCCGCCTTCTTGTAGAGCGTCACGTTGACGTGCCCGCCGATGATTGGCACAACGGCGCTGCGGCTGCCCGTCGGCTCCTCGTAGCCATGGGCGCCGCAATGGCCCTCCGCCATCTGGAGCCACTTCTCCGCTGCCTCCTTCAGCCGCGCATCTATCGTGAACTGACCACACTCGTCGGGGCCCTGTGACACCTTGTACAGGGTCACGGTGGTGGCTGGCAACTCTGGCGCATTCGCCTGGCCGGCAGCCGCAACGAGCGGCGCGAGGGACCAGGCGGCAAGCAGCCGCATGACTGCGGGCTCTCTTCCCGTCTACTTCCGGCGCGAGACCGGGGCAGCGGCAGCGAGCGCCCTTGAGCCAAAATGGCTACGGAACCTCAGCTTTGTTTCCTGACACCGCAGAGATCCTGAACGATCGGCCGTTTCCGAAACGCCAGATCGTTCAACATCGACCGACTGTGGGTCGCCGGCGGCGTTCAACCTTGAACGCCGGCGGCGGGGTCGTCGCCGGTCGACACGACGCGAACCTACCGCACGCATTTTGCCCACGAGGGCCTCCGCACTCTCGCCGAAGACCGCGCACGAGAAGGCGTCCAGCGGCCGCGCCTGCGCGTGGCCCACGGCGAACTCCGCCGCGCACCGGAGCGCCGCGTGCAGCCGCGAGGCCTGCCCGCCAGGGGCCTCCGCGTCATCGGCCTCCACGTCCTTTAGAAAGCAACCCACCCTGAGGCTTTTGGGGTCGTCCCCATGGCGCACAATTGCGCGCCCAATCGCTCGCAGAGCGGACATGATGCATCTCCCCCACATGGCGCGATTGGGGGCGCCACGAGGCGCCACTGGAGCGCTGCTCGGCGCTAATTGCGCTCCTGAGCGCCACTCGGCGCTGTTCGCCAACATGCATTCAGCCCACGACGAGCGGCAGCTTCTGTGATTTGCTATCTGCTCAAAATTATATCTGAAATTGTCATTATCCACTCTAAAACACCATTTTATGGACGAATATGTAATTATATCACATACAAACGCAAAAAAAAACACCTAAAAAGTCCTCGGTGCGCATGCTGCCCGAGGCGTCCAGCAGGAGCACCACGTGGCCCGCCTCCCGGGCGGCCTCGGTGGGGCCCGCCCGCTGCCCGCGGGGGTGCGAAGGCAGGGGCGCGAGCCCGTCGAGGTCGCCGTCGCTGTCCTCTCTTGGGGGCCCCACACGGTCGTAGAGGCCTCCCGCATGGGGTCCGAGCAGACGGGGTCGGACGATCGCGCCGCATCGCCGATGCATCGCTGATGCATCGGCGGTGCACTGGAAATACACTGGCGACGCCGGCGATGCATCGGCGACGACGTCGGCGCAGGAAGATCGGGCTCCGCGTCGAGCCGCATCGCCGATGCCTCGGCGACGCGGCGCGGGCATCCGACCATCATGCACTCGGGAGCCCACATTGGAGGCCCAGAGGCCAGGAAAGTGTTGCATGGGGTGTCGCGACACAACGGCCCCGGGCGACACGCTGAGCCCTGCGAGCGGATATAGCGGGTCGCTCCGCTCCGCAAGGCGGGAGGCTCCGAGAGGCTCGGGGCGTTCAAGATCGGGGACCGGGAACTCGACAGCCTGTCGCGCCGAAGCGTGGCGGGCCGGAACCGGCGGAGCGACACGCTGCCCGAGAAGTCCCGGCCGCAGACGGTGCGGCAGAAGGCCACGGGGCCCCCAGAGGCCTCACTGCACGGGCCGTCGCCGCACGGTGTTGGTGGGCCCTGGCCCAGCCGCCCGAGACGCCTTCGGAGAGCGGCCCGGGTCCCAAAACTGTGCGATCGCCACGAGTCCCCACTGGCTCACCACTTCTGCGGCATCTCATGAGAGCCTCCCATGTCACCTGACTGGCTCTTGCGAAGCGACGCTATCCGACGCGGGTCGATGCTCACCGACGCTAGATCGACGCAAGCCTGCACAACATCGGCGCTTCCTCATTGACTACCAATCGATAGCACACGCTAACGCACCCTGAATACGGAATCTCGAAGTCATACAGGGCTCCCATGAGTTGCTGCCGAACCACAGTAGAGACCTCCTTGATAGGGGTCAGAATAGATGAAGTCGGAGGCCTGGAATAGAAGGCTCCCACATGTTGCTACCGAACCAAAGTCTTCTTCGTCTTCGGGGACGGCCTCAAAAACTCCTCATTGAGAGAAGGCCCGCCCCTTCTCATTCCCCCCCTGGTCAGGGGTGCGCACAGAGAAGCAGGGGGAGGGGGGAAGGCTTCTTAGAAAGAGGCTGCTTCTTAGAAGGCGCCGGCCCTACACCTATAGACAAGGCCCGCGCCTTCTAAGAAGCAGGGGTGCTTCCAAGAAGCCTTCCCCCCTCCCCAGAACCCCGACGTCGTGACTTCTCACAGCGTCGACCCCCAGAGGTCTGGACCCCTTCCCCGGGAACCGTTTTTCATCCTCAGTCCTTTTTTCACGGTCCCGGGGCCTGGTAAGGGCCCCAGAAGCCGAAAATAGCCGCATCTCCCGTGGTGACTTTCGGCGGCGAGCGAGGGGGGGAAGTGAGCAGGGGCGGGCCTTCTCGGAAGGCTCGGAAGACCCCAGGCGTTCAGAGAAAATGGAACCTGTCTGAGCCTTCCCCGAAGGCACCGAAAACCTCTCCGAGGGCCCGAGGGCTTCCGAAAACTCCCCGAGAAGGCCCTCTCCTCCTCGCTCCCCCCCCTCGCTCGTGACTGCCTTCACCGCGCGAGGGGGGGCCGGGGTCTCCCCCTCGGAGCGTGGGCTGACCTGGGCGCGCCGCCGACGCGCGGCGCGGTCGCCCCGGACCGCCTAGCGCTGGCGGCGTGCACAAAGGGGGTGGGGGGAGGGGGGAGGGCTTCTCAGAAGCAGGCTGCTTCTTAGAAGGCGCCGGCCCTACACCTATAGAGAAGGCCCGCGCCTTCTCAGAAGCAGGGGGTGCTTCTGAGAAGCCCTCCCCCCTCCCCCCACCCCCCTCTGCGCGTGGCTGATAGGGCCCCCCCGCGAGGCCTCGCCCTCCGGCCCGCTGGAGGCCGGGAACGCGGCTCCGGCGCCGCAGGGCCGCGCCTCCTCGCCCAGGGGCTCCCCGTTGCCGTCCTCGACGGCTCTTTGGTTGTGGAGGGGGGGGAGAGTATCCTCCTCCTCCTTCTCCTCCTCCTCCCTCCTCCTCCTCCTCCTCCTCCTCCTCCTCCTCCTCCTGCTCCTCCTCCTCCTGCTCCTCCTCCTCCTCCTCCTCCACCACAGTTACTCAATATGAAAACTACTCTCCTCTCTCCCCTGAGTCTGTGGCGGACTGTCTCGGAGTGTTCGGCCCCTCCTCGCGTAGTGTTTTTTCCACACAGGCTGTCGGCGAGTTGGGTTTTCGCTTGTTTTTTTTCGAAATCTGCTCTCTCTGAGGCGCTGGCCTTATTTTCGGGCTTCCGCTCGTTCCGAATCGTGCTCCCGCTGCAGCGCTGGCTTCATTTCCGCGCTTCCGCTCATTCCGAATCGTGCTCCCGCTGCAGCGATGGCCTTATTTTCGCGCTTCCGCTCGTTCCGAATCGTGCTCCCGCTGCAGCGCTGGCGTCATTATTTCCAGCACCATGCCACGGCATGGTTTTCGGTCCTTCCAAATAGGACCCCAAAACTAGAAAATGCCCCCCGAAGCAACCATCGGAAGTGACTACATATTCGTTGCTGATTCGTTGATTTGTTTGGCCGCAGAAGCCCCCCCCCCACTTTGCGGCGTCAGGCTACGCGTTGATCTTCAACACCATGCTATGCCATGTAAAGCTATGCCCTGCTACGACATCCGACTGTGCGAATAGAGAGGAGGTCTACGCCATGGCAAGGGAGGGGAGGGAGGGGTAGGACGTCAGATATGACGCGAGCGCACCTAGCTTGCCATCCCCCCTCACCCCTCCCCCTCCCACTCCCCCTCCTGCTCCTAGCTCCTACTCCTCCTCCCTCCTCTTCCTCCTCCTCCCCTGGCCCGAGGTGCCCCCAGCTTTTCGCTCCATTTTGGAGCCACTGGGGCCCCCTGGGCCTCGTGAGGGGTGCTCTGGAGACCCTGGGAGTCTCCATGGAAATCCTCGGGGCACCTTGAGCCAGGGGCACCGCTAGCAACACCTGCGAGAGGAGATCGGACATCCCGTCGACAACAACCTCCGCACGCGAGGCAGGCGGGCTGATGGAGACGGCAGCGCGGGCAGTTATCAAACAGTGAGGAAACAAGGCTCGTAGCCCTGGGGGCGCGTGCGCCCCGCTGCCGTCCTCGATGATCAGGCGGTGGCACGTCTCGGTGACGTCGCCGGGCCTGCTCGCCTTGTGCTTGTGCTGGCAGGCACGGCACGTCCACCTGCGGGGCCCACAAATCCGCCGACCCTGTCGGCGTGTGTGAGCGGCTTTTCCGTTTGAGTCGTCGTCGTCGTCGTCGTCGTCGTCGTCGTCGTCGTCGTCGTCGTCGTCGCTGTCGTCGTCGTCGTTGCTGTCGTCACACCGTTCCCCCTCAAGCGTTCCAGCCAGAGGTAAATCGAGCAACGTCGTCATCGAGTCGAAGGAAAACCCCGTCCCTTTGATCCCTCCCCCGCGGGGGGGGGGTCACGGTTGTGACCTCCCCCCCCAGGGGTAAGCACCCCTCCCTGGGAGAAGCTTTCGGCTCCAGAGCGTCTGCGTTGTCGTCGTCGTCGTCCCCCGTCAGTCGGCCTCACCGGCCGTAAGGCCTTCGCAATATACACAACCACCGCCTCTCTCCCTTCCCATCGCAGGGAAAAGGAGAGGAAGAAGAGGCTGGAGGAGGGGAGGGAGGATGAAGGGCGAAGGTGGTGGTGGCGGTGGTGGTGGTAGTGGTGGTGGTGGTAGTGGTGGTGGTGGTGTAAATTCTTGGCACGCGTGCACCGTCCACGCAGCACGGTGCCCTTGGGGTCGCTGCGGCTGCAGTCTGTGCATCGCACGCTGTCCCAGCAGGCGGCGCAGTACGCGAGGCAGTCGTGCTGTGTCCACGACGCCGGGAGGTTGCTCCGACAGGTGCCGCAGAGGACGCAGACCGCCTTCTTGCCGCGAGGCGGCATCTGCGACGCCGACGGGGACAGTATCGCGGGGCGGCGGGGCCAGGGGGCAGGCTGGAGCTCCGACGCTTCAGTTTGAGCCATTTCTTGCCCCTGCCTGGTGGAACCGAGGCCCACGTTGCCACGAGAGCGGGTGACGGCCAATCAGTGCTTGCACCGAAGGGGGACTCGCGGAGACGGAAGGATTCGGCGAACAGGGTCGGACGATGTCGATGGGAGGCCAGGTTCCCGGGTTGCCAGAGGCGGCTAGGTTCCCCGGCCCACGAGTCCAGACACAGTAGAGAGTAGAGGGTACATGACAGAAGGTATACGAAGCATAGAAACTTCATGTAGGGCATGGCAGAGAGCAGAGGGCATATAGTAGAGAGCATAGAGTAGCGAGGCGAGAATGGATGATAGAGAATACTATTGGGCCCCTCTTTAGGCCCTCTTGGGGCCTCAGTGGAGCCTCATTGTGGCACCTCTGGGGCTTCGGGAGGGCCTCGATTGTGCCCCAAGAAGGCCCCCGTCGGAACCTACACATGGACCCCAAGAAGATGAGAGCATTGCATGGTACCAGAGGGACCGTCTTGGGCCCAGGATAGGAATGTCGACGGGGCGCAATAATGTGCAGAATGCGAATGAATGGAAGGAAAAGAAACCAACAAAAACAAAAACAAAGAAACAGCTGGATATCAACAAGCAGATGACGCAAACAAACATCATGTTTGCAACATCAGTTTGTCATGTATCCAACTGTTTTCGTCTGTGTTCTGCACATGAGCTATTGGATGCCGCCGCGAGTCTGACCAAATGGGGGCCTCCTTCTTGGGGGCCCTGTCAGGCCACCTCGGGGGGCCCACCAGACTAGACCTCTTTGGGGGCCCTCTTGGGGCCTCGTTGAGGCAGTCATGGGACTTCGGGAGAGCTTCAAAAGTCCCCCCAAAAGGCCCCCAACGAAATCTACCAGGGAGCCCATTTTCAACTGGGGCCCCTCCTGGGGCCCTCTCAGGGCATCTTTGGGGCATCAATATGGCACCCATGGTGCCTGGAAAAGGCCTCAAGGTTCTCCGAGTCAGCCCCCACTGGAACCTGCCTCTGGGACCCTCCTGGGGCCCGAGTTAGGGCCTCATCGAGGCTTTCTCGGGGCTTGAAGGCCTGAAGAGCGCCCCATGAGGGCCCCCTAAGAGCCTACCAGGGGACCCCTTTGTGGTGCGTTGGGTTGAAGCCCTCTTGGAGTCCCCCCTCTCAGGTCCTTCTGAAAACCCTCTTGGGGCTCAACGCACATAAGGCCCTTGTGTGTGACAGGTCGCTGGGCCGTCTCGGCGCCCTCTTGGAGCCCTTTTGGGAAGGGGAATCGAGCCCATCTCTGAGCTCCGTTGGATCTTCCCTGGGGGTGCCACATTCACCATCATTTTGTCATACCCACCGACATCGCGTTGTGAACCCGCCACCGTACCTTGGCATGTAGTAGACTGTCCTCAAGTCCCTCAAATCCCTGCCAGCCCCCTGCGTGTAGAATTGAATATTGTTCAACGGAATTTTGGGTGTGAAACCGAAGTGGGAAGGAGTCACCCTGGGAACTCGCATTCAGCTTCGGTCCGTGCCTCGCGTGCGGGCGAAGCGAAGCAGCGCGAGCCCCGTCACCAGCTAAGCCCGAAATCACGCCAAAATGAATCGTTTCACTCCGCACCGGGGCGAGCCTGGGGTTGTCCCGCGGTTGTCCCCATGGGTGTCCTCTTGGTTGTCCCGATGATTGTCCTGTTATTTGTCCCGACGGTTGTCCCGATGGTGGTCCCGATGGCTGATCCGATGGTTGTCCTGCTGGTTGTCCCCGTAGTTGTCCTGTTGGTTGTCCCGATGGTTGTCGCGATGGTTGCCCCGTGGTTGTCTCGCTGGTTGACCCGCTGGTTGTCCCGATGGTTGTCCCGATGGTTGTCCCAATGGTTTTCCCGATGTCTGTCCCGTGATTGTTCCGTGATTGACCCTTATCTATCCCGTGGTTGTCCTGTGGTACTTCAACGCTTGCACCATGCTTGTCCCGTGCTTGCCCCGTGGTTGTCCCGACAATGGTCCGTGGCTGTCCTGTGGTGATCCCGTGGTTGTCCCGTGGTTGTCCCGTGGTTGTCCAATGGTTGTCCCGTGGTTGGCCCGCGGTGTCCTGACGGTGTTCCGTGGTTGTCCTGTGGTTAACCCGTGGTTGTTACGTGATTGACCATTGGTTGCCCCGTGCTTAAACCGTGTTTTTCCTTCGGTTATCCCGTGGTACGCCCATGGTTGTCCCATGATTGATTCGCGGTTGCTCTTCGGTTGCCCCGTAGTTCTCTTGTAATCATCCGATGGCTATCCCGTGGCTGTCCCGCGGTTCTCTCAACGTTGTTTGGTGGTTGTCCGTGGTTGCCCATTGGTTGCTTCATGGTTGCTCCGTGGTTGCCCTGTGGTTGTCTCGCTGATTGACCCGATGGTTGTCCCGATGGTTGTCCCGTGGATGTCCCGTGGTTGTGCCGTGGCTGTCCCGTGGTCGTCCCGTGGCTGTCGACCGAAACATCTGACGGAACTCGATTTACCGTCGCTTGACTGGAAAAGAACCCACACCTCCTCCAAGAAACCCAAAGGGGGTAGATCCCCTTTCCCCGGAAAACGGGGGGGGGTCTTGTCGCATGTCGGACCAATTCCAACCGACAAACACAAACTTCAACCAACTGGGCCGATTCTCAACCGGTCGAAAAAACGAGCTGGTACCACTTACAGCCAGCCATCTTGAGCCGTACAATAGGACTCTATGACTCTATGAGTTGAGCATGTTGACACGATTCAAAAAAGGATTGTGCGTTTTCATTGCACACCTTCATACAAACATTATGAAAATGAGGAGTTGTACTGCATTGAAACTGAATAGCGGCCGCCAATCTCTGATTGGAGTTTCACGGGTGGCGCAAGAGAACTGGACAGCTTTCACACGACGGTTGCGTAAAGTCTCGGGTTATGCGATTATCATGTGGGTGCTGCGGAAGCTCCACCAGCATGCAGTAACATACCAAAAAAACGTGTGCACACTCGGGAAAATTCAGACAACTCCTTGTAATACGCTCAGAGTGTAATATGAGCACCTCAGGTCAAGCTCGATATGCGCAAATTGCACGAAAGAGCTGTTACATGATAAATGAGACCTCGAAGGTTTGCGTAAGTACACGTGAACTGTATCGCGGTATCGTTGTTTGTTATGCAATCGATTTTATACTGCGAATGTTTTATGTGCATTGTCTGCTGGTCGGTTGTACTAAGAATGTGTGGTACTCCTGGAAGGGGTCCCTCTGGACTCTTCCACGGGATCTCGCAGGAATCCTGGAAGAAATCCCTCGGGAATCCCCAGAAGGGATTCGTCGGGAATCTCTTGGGGATGTCATTTGGAATTCCTGGGAAAAAAAATCACTGAGAAATGCCAAGAACTCCTGATCCCTGAAGAATCCCGAGAAATCTTTGAAGAATCACAGAAGATTGGCCGGAATCCCGCGGGAATCCTCAACCATTCTTAAGGAATCCTTTTGAAATACTTACTGAAAAATCCCCGGGGCATCTCAGCATAGTCTCGTTGGCTTCCTAAGGAATACCAAGAAAATCCCGAAGGGATCTGGAGGAATCTCTGTGGAATATCCTTAGAATCTCTTGGGAATCTCGAAAGAAGAAAAAACTCGGAGGAATGTCTACAGAATTTCCACGGAATCTCTGTGGAACCTCAAAAGAATCTCTCGGGAATCCTGAAGAATCCCCGAAGAATCTCGCAAGAATTCTGAGGCTCTCTCGGGAATCCCTAAAGAATCCATGAAGAATCCCTACTGGATCCCCGAGGAATCTCGGAGGAATCTCGCAGGAATCCTCAAGGAACCTCTTAGGAATCAAAAGAATCCATGACGAATCCCTGAGGTGTCTCTACAAAGATACTGAAAAATCCCTTGTGCATCTCGGAGAAATCCGAAGGAATCTCCGCAGAGTCCTGAAGAATATGTCAGGAATCTGCCAAGAATCTCTCACAGGTGATGTAAAGAACCGCGAAGGCTTCTCGACAGAATGCATGAGGAATTTCGAGACAGGATCTTCAACGAATCCATGAATCTCTCCATAATCCTTGGAATCTCTACAGAATCTTCAAAGATCATGTAACGAATCTATATAAATATATATATATATATACATACATACATACATACATACATACATACATGTAGTTATATATATATATATATGGCATATCCCTGGCATCTCTAGGGAATCTCTAAGGAATCTGGAAGGAGCTCCCAACAAGATTAAAATTTGTACCGATGTGATTGGCATTGGTACCAAAATTGCTGGAATCCGCCCAACTCGGATGTAATCCGCCCCTTTTTCGGGCCCCCCCCCCCTTCCGAGTCCAACCAAGGTAAAGGGGGGAGGCGCTTCGAACCGGCTCTAATCGAATCCTGCCACTAGTGTTGGGTCTAACGCTAGCAGAATCCTACTGGGGCTCGATCAAACTCTAACGGAATCCTAAACAGGCTAGATCGAGCTCTCATAGAACCCTACTAAGGCAAGACCCAGCTCAATGGAATCAAACAAAAGCTCGATCCAGCTCTACTGAATCCTGCTACTGGGGCTGGATCCAGCTCCCATGTAATACAATGAAATCCCCGGATAGCTCCTTAAAGAGCTAAGTGGATTTGAAATTAGAAGCCGGCGGCACTGGCTGGGCCGGCAGCTCTGTCAGGCGCCAGTCAAGCAGCGTCGCAGCGAGTTGCTCGAGTTCCAGCGGGTCCAGGCAAACGTTTTCCTACTCGTTCCCAATACGCTTGCCGGAAGCCTTTCCGAAGCTCCATCGAAGTTCCTTGGGAGTTCCTGCGACGCTCTCTTTTTCCAGAGCTTGCAAGCTCCCCTGGCATTCTTTCCAGCGTCCTTACAAGCGTCTCCCACAAATGTTTCACGCGCTTTGGACTGCACCGCTATCCGGGTTCTGGACGCAACAAGTCTCGACCCAACTTTCAAATCCGACTGTGGGTTGGATTCAGCTCTAGTTAATAAGAACCGATTCGTGTTCGATTCATCTCTAAAAACGATTCTACGGCGGTCTGACAGCAGCTCTCATGAACCCTGCTAGGGGTCGACCCAGCCTTATACAGCCATACCAGGGCCCGATCCAGCTTGCATAGAAGATTTAAAAAAAAATTAGGTACAGCTCTTGCAGAATCCTATTTGGCCTGGATCCAACTGTAATGGAATCCCTCCCCCTTCTCCTCCCCCAATGTGAACGCGGGGGGCGGGGGGGGCTTCTCGACCTCGGCGCCCCCCCCGGCCCGAACCAGGGGGGGCGGCTCGAACCCACTCGAATCAATTTCTGCCTCTAAGGCTGAATCCAACTCCTAACAAAGTCCTACTGAGGCTCCATCAAGGTCTAATAGAATTCCACGAAGGCTAGGTCCAGCTCCCATAGAACTCCACTGACGCTGGATCCAGCTCCAATGGGATCTTACAAAGGCTCGATCCAGCTCTAATCGCATCCTGCTAGCTAGGGCTGGATCTAACTCTAATCGAACCCTTGTCGATCTCGATCCGACTTGAAGAGAACCTTACTGTGGGCTGGATCCCTCTCTAGGAGGACCCAACTAGTGTTCGACCCAACTCTAGTAGGATCCTTCTGCGGTCTGGATGCAGCTCTGAAATTACAAGAGGGGGGGCCTCTCAACCCGCCCTCCCCGGTTCGAACCCACATGGGGGGTCCGCCTCGACCCCCTCCCCCCGTTCGGAGGGGGAGGCTGTTTGACCCCCCCGATCCGAACCAGGGGGGCTTACCAGTAGCGGCAGAAAGCGCTCTTTCATACGTCGTGAGACCGATAGATGGTGCGAGCAGTACCTTGATGGTGATATCTTTGATTCGCATGACAGAGAGATCGGTAGATGCATGGTGAGAACGATAATCAATATGATCGATACTTCCATTGACAAGAATATCGCGAGCTTATGAGATCGATAGGTAGTGAGACCGATCGAAGACAAAGACATCGACAGAAAGATAGCTAATTCGCTGGATACATTGATGGATAGACTGCGAATCCGATCCGGCGCCAATCGCAAACCAAAAGCTGCACCCATTCCCCCCCAAAGCCTGCGTATCATCCGAAGGGTGGTCGTATAGGTATTCTTGACGGGGCCAACTGCCCCGAGTTCCCGGCGCCACCGCACGCTCTCGGGCGCTAGCGAGGCACGGTCGCGTGATTTTTCAAGAGGCCAGAGATCGCAAACACGGCCCAAGAGCGTCCTAGGAGGCCCCCGAGACAGCCTAAGAAGGTCCCAAGACGGCCCAAAAGCGCTCCAAGACGCCCACGAGGCCCCCAAGATGCCAAGATGCCCCTTTCGGCTTCCGAATCTCCAAGGACGGCCCCAGAGGCCCCCCAAGATCGCCCCAAGACGGTCCAAGAGGCCACCAAGAGGGCTCCGAGATGACCCAAGACGGCCCCAAGACAGCCCAAGAGGCCTCCAGGAGGGCCCAAGAGGGCCCCAAGAGGGGCCCAAGAGGGGGAGCACGAACTGACATTTCGAGCCCTCCGTCCCGAGATGACCCCCGAGGCCGCCAGCAGGCCCCCAAGACTCCCCAAGAGGCCCCGAAGAGACCCAAACGAGGCCCAGAAGAGGCCCCCAATGGGCCCCCGAGAGGTCCCAAAACATTCCGAAGCTGTCTCCAAAAGGCTTCCGAGAGGCCTCCCAAGGGATCCCGACAGGCCTCCAAGATGCATGTGACCTACAAGCCAGGCACGATGCATCTGACCTGCAACCCAGGCACGGTGGCGGGATGGAACAGAGGCCACCAGGTCCGCTGGACCAACAGCCCCACTAGATCCGCCGCCCCCTGCGGCGTGCCACAGTGGTCCTCTTCATAGATTCCAAAAGGGTCTCGGCCGATCGCGCTGGCCCCCCGGAAGGACTCAACGGCCGAGATGGCTCCGTGTGGCCTCCAAGATGCCTCCAGGACGGCCAACACGGCCCAAGATGGCCTCCAAGACGGCCCCAAGACGCCTCCAAGACGGCCCCAAGACGGCCCAAGAGTTCCTCCAGACGGACCAAGGGGCCCCCAAGACGCCCCAAGCGGGCTCCAAGAGGACCTTCGGGAGGCCAAAATCATGCTCCTCAGGTTATTTAATGATTTTACCGTTTTCCGTCTTTCAGGCTTCCGACGCTCCAAGGCCCCATAGGCCCCAAGACGGTCCAAGAGGCCCCCAAGAGGCCTGCAAGAAGGCCCATGAGGGCCGGAAGACGGCCCAAGAGGCCTATAGACCTCCAAGACAGCCCTGAAGCGCCCAAAGAGGGACCCACGACTGCTCTGACCGAAGGCCAAGAGTCCCTCAGAGGCTACCAGGGGCCCCCAGGAGCCAGAGGCTCCAGGAGGCCCCCAAGAGGCTCTAAGAGGCTTCCAAGATGCCCCTCAGAGACCCCCATGAGGCTCCCAGGGAGGCCACAAGAGAGCCTCAAGAGGTCTCATCTTCTTCGTCTTCCTCCTCATCCTCCTCTTCCTCAGCCTCCTCCTCCTCCTCCTCCTCCTCATCCTCCTCCTTCTCTTCCTCCTCCTCCTCATCCTACTCCTCCTCCTTCTCATCCTCCTCATCCTCCTCCTCCTTCCTCCCTCTCCTTCTCATCGTTTCTCTTCTACTCCCAAATGTTCCCCCAAGGGGGTCCACAACGGCTGGGAGAACCCGCAGTCCCATAGCCTGGCCAGACTTCGGCCCAACGTTCGGCCGCATGGGCGGTTCCGAAAGGCAGGAAGCGGCGGTAGTTCGCCGTAGGCGTCATCGATCCGTGCCGTGCTTCGCTTGATCAACTGCTTGAGGTGATCTCTGGTGTGATGCACTTACAAGCCACAATATAATAGAGCCACGAATTCCGACCATGTATCACAGGTGGGCATACCTTGCGAAGAAGAGAAAGGTACTGATGGGGATGCAAGCAGGCCTTGTTCGGGGACATTGTAAGGCTGAGGAAGAAGGGGCAAAAACGGATCGAGAGAACCAACTGGAAGAGAAGGATGAAGGAGGGCCATCATTATCCGAACGACATCCGCTGGCAGCCGATGTCTTGATTGCCGCTATCACTTCAACGCGTCGGCACAAAAAGGCGATGAAGAGCAGCGGCAGCAGTGGCAGCTACAGCAGCGGCAGGAGGAGCAGCAGCAGCTGAAGGATCTGTACACTTTGAGGCAGAGGAGGGGAAGGCGGAAAAGGACCACGGAAGGCAGGATGACGAAACGTGGGAGAGCCACCGGCCCGCCCGCCCCACGGCAACCTCCACGGCGCAGGAACCACGAGGTCAGGACGTCATTCGTGGAGACGAACCCACGGCCCAGAGACCTGGCCATCGGTGCCATTTCCCAGCCCAGGGTAGCGCCAGGGAAGCCCCAGCGTCTTGGAGCAGATCGTGATTACAAGCCATGGATGGTGCCATCGCTGGTCCGCGACACCATCCCCCGCAGCCCTCCAAACGACGGCCGAGCAGCAGCAGCAGCAGCAGCAGCAGCAGCAGCAGCAGCAACAGTAGCAGCAGAGTGTCTTCATACCTCCCCTTTACGCTTTTTCGGGTTTCCGACGCCCGAAGACGGCCTCCAAAACCACCCCGAAACGTCCCAAAAAAGTCCCCAAGAGGCCCGCAAGACGACCCAAGAGGGCCCCAAGACGGCCCAAGAGGTCCCCAAGACGGCCCCAAGACGGCCCCATAGACCTCCAAGACAACCCTAAAACACCAAAGAAGGGCCCACGACTGCCCAGAGAAAGCCTCAAGACGGCCTCCGAAGGCCAAGAGGCCCCCAAGAGGCCCCAGCAGGCCCCCATGAGGCTCCTCGGAGCCCCTTCGAGGGCCTCAAGAGGCCTCCTCGTAGTCCCCCTCCATCTCCTCCTCCTCCTCCTCCTCCTCCCCTCCTCCTCCTCCTCCTCCTCCTCCTCCTCCTCCTCCTCCTCCTCCTCCTCCTCTTCCTCCTCCTCCTCATCCTCCTCCTCCTCCTCCTCCCTCCTCCTCCCTCCTCCTCCTCCTCCTCCTCCTCCTCCTCCTCCTCCTCTCCCCCTCCTCTTAATTAAGATTATTAAGTTTGTTTCGTATGATTGCTACCATTAGTATTACGATTCGCTGTAGTAATAGAAGTATCAATGGTAGTAGTAGTATTACTGTTAATCCCACCAGCCCTTTGGGCGTGAGTGGTTTAGAGAGCCCTCTCTGTCCTCAACCCCACTTCTTCCCCTTCGGGGAGGGGTTTACCCCTCCCCCTACCCCCTCCCCCTGGGCCTGGAGAGGGCGTTCCGCGGGTGGTCAGAGGGGTCGTTTTCGACTCCTGGGAGGGCTAAAAAACGACACCCCTCACGAGGATTCTGGCCCCGACGGGGGGAGGCAGAAATTACCCTGCGACGTACCCAACCCACGTGCATCAAATGGCAAGAGGAGTATGCCAACACTAGCAGGAACAACGACAGTGTAGACGCGGCGATTTGCTGTGCAAGCTACATGGGATGCGCATGCGCTGCACGATTCACAGGACGACGATCGAAAGAACGAGGCTTGAGGCCCCAGGATCGAAGAAGAACGGGCACGGGAACGAGGGGTAGGAGAGGGATGGAATGGAGGGCGGGGGGGGCGAAAGGCCATCGCGGAAGCAGCAGCATGCATGGAGAAGGTGAGGCGGGGAATAGGACGACGATGAAAGTGGCGGGAGGAGACAGAAGACTGCCGCGTTTTTCAAGTGCGAGCTAAACCCGCAGCGCTGCCTGCGCCATGTCGTCGCAGAGTTCCACATGATAAAACTTGTTTAGAGTGCAAGGAACGAGCGAGGCGTAGCTCGCCCGCTAGCTTCTCCGCCTCCTTCCCGCACATTTCAGCGCGGGAGCTGAACGCTCGCAGGCGCGCCGCCAGGTCTGCGGGCGGCCCGCGGGAAAGAAACTCAAGGCCGGGGTCGCGCATCATCAATCGGTTGTCCATCGTCCAAAGTTGCATTGGCGACGTACTGGTTGAACGCGGAGCGAGCAGCATCACGCGCGTGCCTGAACGCCACGCAGGTACAGTGCACGCGCGATTGGGACTTCAGGTCGATCACGCGCGTCTCCACCAGGCTTGGCAACACCACGCGACTGAGGATCTCACTGCGGTCTGCCATGCTGCTGTCCGCGAATGCAATGCGCTGCCTGCAAGTAAGGCGGCGGCGTCCACTTGTCTCAGAAGATGTTCCCGCGGGCCCGAAGGGCGACCGCCAGCTCGAGCCGCGGCGCCGGCAGGCCAGATAAGGATCATGCAACAGCAAAGACGATGACAGAGCAACGAGGTATCGGCGAGTGCATGACCGGCCTCCGTTTCCTGCACTTCTTTCCTGTAGTTCCCCTAGCTCATCGAGCTCAGCAGATGTTTCTGCGGGTCCGAAGGACGACCGCCAGCTCGAGTCGCAGCGCCACGTGGCACGAACCGCAGAGCAAGGGCACGCGAGCATTGCTCGTGGTCAGAATCTGAGTCCCCGTGGTGCCTCACTCCGCTGGCCACCCACCAGCAGCCCTCGAAAGTGGCGACAGTTTCACAGATCGCAGCCGCCCAGGGGTGGCGAGGTCTAATCTGAGTCCCCGTGGTGCCTCACTCCGCTGGACCCACCAGCAGCCTCGAAAGTGGCGACAGTTTCACACAGGGATGGCGAGGTCTAATCTGAGTCCCCGTGGTGCCTCACTCCGCTGGACCCACCAGCAACCCTCGAAAGTGGCGACAGTTTCACAGATCGCAGCCCCCCAGAGATGGCGAGGTCTAATCTGAGTCCCCGTGGTGCCTCACTCCGCTGGACCCACCAGCAGCCCTCGAAAGTGGCGACAGTTTCACAGATCGCAGCCCCCAGAGATGGCGAGGTCTAATCTGAGTCCCCGTGGTGCCTCACTCCGCTGGACCCACCAGCAGCCCTCGAAAGTGGTGACAGTTTCACAGATCGCAGCCCCCCCCCAGAGATGGCGAGGTCTAATCTGAGTCCCCGTGGTGCCTCACTCCGCTGGACCCACCAGCAGCCCTCGAAAGTGGCGACAGTTTCACAGATCGCAGCCCCCCCCCCAGGGATGGCGAGGTCTAATCTGAGTCCCCGTGGTGCCTCACTCCGCTGGACCCACCAGCAGCCCTCGAAAGTGGTGACAGTTCCGCAGATCGCAGCCCGCCAGGGATGACGTGAAAGGCAAGAGAAGAGAAGAGGAGGAGCGAAGAGAGGAGGAGAAGGCAAGCAAGAGAGGAGAGGAGGAGGGAAGAGAGGGGGGGGCGGGAGGAGGAGAACGGAGACCGCAGTGCTCTATTCAAAACGAGTACCCAACGCAGGAGGGTTGGGAAAAACCCTCTCCTCTTCTTTGAAGCCAAAATCATTGATTTTACTACGGTTTTGGCCCCATTTTCGCCTTCTGAGGGGGCAGCGCTCATTAAAGCTCCCCTCTTCTTTCCAGGCAAAATCATTGATTTTACGAAGGTTTTGGGCCCATTTTGCCCTTCTGAGGGGGGCAGCGCTAATTAAAGCTCCCCTCTTCTTTGATCGATTTCCTCCAAGATGGCCCCAAGAAGCGCCCAGGAGGCACCAAGAGGCCCCAAGATGGCCCCAAGAGGCCCCCAGGAGGCCCCCAAGAGGCAGAGGCCTCCAAGAGGCCCCCAAGATGCCCCAAAGAGGCCCCCAAGAGGCCCCAAGAGGCTCCCCCGAGGCACCCAAGACGCTCCTGGAAGCCCCTGGGGCCGCCAAGAGGCCCCCAAGACGCCCCAAACGGCCTCCAAGAGGCTCCCAAGAGGCCCGAAGAGGCTCCCCCAAGGCACCCAAGACGCTCCTAGAAGCCCCTGGGGCCGCCAAGAGGAGACGCCCCAAGAGGTGCCCGAACGCCTAAGGACGAGGGGCCCGAACGACTCACACCACGAAGAGCCCGAACGACTCACACCAGAAGGAGGGGCCCGAACGACTCACACCAGGACGAGGCGCCCGAACGACTCACACCACGAGGAGCCCGAACGACTCACACCACGACGCGGGCCCCGAACGACTCACACCACGAGGAGCCCGAACGAGTCACACCAGGAGGAGGGGCCCGAACGACTCACACCAGGATGAGGGGCCCGAACAACTCACACCACGAGAAGCCCGAACGACTCACACCAGGACGAAGAGCCCGAACGACTCACACCACGAAGAGCCCGAACGACTCACACCAGGAAGAAGGGCCCGAACGACTCACACCAGGACGAGAAACCCCAAACGACTCAAACCACGAGGAGCGCTTTCTCTCCCTCCTCCTCCGCCTCGTCCTTCTCCCGCTCCCACCACAAGGAGGATGTACAAGGAAGCGGGAGGAAGGAGGAACAGGGGAGATATGCGGGGGCAGGCGGAAACACGCCTGAAAAACACGACTGCCGGCATGCTTCGCAAGAGTTGCTGTTTTGAGATGGGCTGGTGGGGATACGCGAAGCGTAAAGAATTCTCAATCTTAATGATTGTGTTCTTGATTGTCTTATTCGTCTGAATACTACTAGTACCATTATTCGTATACGTGTTATTCGTATTAGTCGCATGCTTCTTCTCATGAAAAATAAAATTGTTATAGAGACTCGCACTGTGCTAATTACCCATTTGCTTCTTAGTATCACAAATAATATTCAACCTCATTCTCCTCCTTCTCCTCGTACTACTACTACTACTACTACTACTACTACTACTACTACTACTACTACTACTACTACTACTACTACTACTACTACTACTACTACTACTACTACTACTACTACTACTACTACTACTACTACTACTACTACTACTACTACTACTACTACTACTACTACTACTACTACTACTACTACTACTACTACTACTACTACTACTACTACTACTACTACTACTACTACTACTACTACTACTACTACTACTACTACTACTACTACTACTACTACTACTACTACTACTACTACTACTACTACTACTACTACTACTACTACTACTACTACTACTACTACTACTACTACTACTGCTAGTACTACTACTACTACTACTACTACTACTACTACTGCTGCTACTGCGACTGTTACTACTACTGCTACTACTACTACTACTACTACTACGACGACTACTACTACTACTACTACTACTACTACTACCACTGCTACTACTACAACGACAACGACAACGACAACGACTACGACAACGTCTACGACTACGACTACGACTACGTCTACGACTACGACTACGACTACGACTACGACTATGACTAGTACTACTGCTACTACTACTACTACTACTACTACTACTACTACTACTACTACTACTGATACTGCTACTGTTACTACTACTACTACTACTACTACTACTACGACGACGACGATGACGACGACGACGACGACGACGGCGGCGACTACGAGTACTACTACCTATCCTCCCCCTTTCTCTTCCTCTCCCAAATGCTCCCCCAAGGGGTCCCACAACGGCTGGGGGGAGCGCATAGTCCAATACCTTGGCCAGGTTTCGGCCCCACGTTTGGCGGCATGGGCGATTCCAATAGGCAGGGGATGGCAGTGATTCGCAGCAGGCGTCTTCAACACTAAAATAGCATAATGTCTCGTCGCATACGATACGAGCACAGAATCCAACATGTTAGCCAGCGTGGAGCCCAAAAAATGCGTTTCGACTAAGCCAGGTGGCAATTTATATGGAGCAAACTATGGGGTGCAATCTATGTGTCGCAATAGTGCGCAATCTGTGTTGTGCAACCTATGTGATGCAATATGTGTTGTACAACCTTTGTGGTGCAATCTACGCTGGGCAAGATATGTGGGGCAATCTGCGTTGTACAACTTATGTGAAACCATGTATGTGGTACTATCTACGTGGTGCAATATATGTTCTGCAATTGACTACCCTGCACCGCGCTTGACCACTCCACTGCTCACGCAAACATCCCACCCACCCACCCGCAATTTGGTTCGCAAAATCTCTTAAGACAGTGACGGTGGGTACCAAATGGCACTTGCCGACGACAGCGACAACGACGACGACGACGCCGCCGACAACGACTACGACGACACCGACGACGTCTCCAACGACTTCGACGACGCCGACAACGACGACGACGACGACGACGACGACACCGACGACGACGACGACGCCGACGCCGACGACGACGACGACGATGACAACGACGACGACGATGACGACGCCGACGACGACGACGACAACGACGACGCCGACGACGACGACGACGACGTCAACGACGCGACGGCGACGACGACGACGACGACGACGACGGCGGCGGCGACGACGACGACAACGACGACGAAGACGACGACGACGCCGACGCCGACGACGACGACGAAGACGACGACGACGTCGCCAACGAAGACGACGACGAGGGAGGAGGGAGGGACGACGGCGACAACGGCGACAACGACGACAACGACGAGGGAGGAGGGAGGACGGCGACGACGCGAACGACGAAGAAGGAGGAAGGACGGCGACGCCGACGACGGCAACGACGAGGGAGGACGACGGACGACGACGACGACGGCGACGAAATAGGAGGGACGACGACGAGACGCCGACGACGGACGACGACGACGACGAGGGAGGAGGAGGAAGGACGACCACGGCGACAACGACGACGGAAACGACCACGACGCCAAAGAGGACGACGACGACGAACACGAAGAAAGACAGAGGACGACGTAGGCGACGACGACGACGACAACGACGCGGAAGGACGACGACGACGACGACGACGCAAGAGCGCGCGCGCACGCTTTTGTTGAAAATCCGTGTTGCGAAACCTCGGGCTTTTGTAGGTTTTTTGGACGCGCGATTTCGAAATCCTTCCGAAACCGCTGGGTTTTGAAGGATTTCGGCGTACGCGCGCGACCACGCGCGCGTCTGCACTTCGTCCCATTTTTTGCAGAGGATTCTCGCGAGGCACACGCGCAAGGGCGTTCGACTGATTTCGACATGCGCGCGCGAAGCCCGTTTGGTAGCATGTTGTGAAAATCTTGAAAAACCTATGGTTTTCTTAAGATTTCGCAAGAGCTCGCACGGAAGCTTTTTTAGCAAATCAGTGTTGCGAAACCATGTGTTGTTGTATGTTTTTGTGGAACTCGATTGCGAGATCCTTCCGGCACCGAAGGTTTTTGAAGGATTTCGGCATGCGCGCGCGACGACGCGCGCGTGTGCACTTCGTCTCATCTGTTGCAAGGGATTCGTGAAAAAGTGCTACGTTAGAACAAAAAATGTCACCGCATACTGTTTTTTACAAGGGACCCTCAGGGGGGGGAACCGGCCTGCCTGGGATGGTACGATTTTATATTTAGGATGGACGAGTGTGCTGAGTATATATATATGTGAAATTATACTATCCCAGGGGGAAGCGTTAAGTCCCGGGGGGGGTAGAGTCCTTTTTAGAAAGGAGAATATAATAGGTTGTGCAATATATGTTGTGCAGTCTACGTGTTGCAATTTATGTGGTGCAACCAACGTTGTGCAATCTAGGTTGTGAAGTCTATGTCGTGCAATCTACGCGGTGCAATCCTACGGCGGCGACGGGGGCGACCAGAGGGCGGCGGGCCAGCGACTGCGACAACATAGCCGCCAGACCGCCACACCAGCCCAGACGACGGGCGGCGACGAGGCGGCGACGGGTCGGCGACGGCGGCAACATAGCAGCCAGAACTGCACACCTGCCCATTTCCTCTTGTGTAAATATATACACATATATATATATACAAACAGATATCCCCTATATATATATATGTGAATATATTGAAAAATGGTTGGAGGTCCCCTAGTATAAACACATACTGTAAAACCGTACAATACACGACGACGCAAACTGACGTGACATGCTGCGGTACACGAATCCCTATGATGATAGAATACGATACACATGGTAGACTATAGTATACGATGGTGCATTGTGATGTTCAAACTGTTGCTGGCACCATGAAGTACGATGTACCCCACCACAATACAACATAATACGCGAGCACACCACATTCATGATAGAAAACCTTGCAATGTAATATTCCATAACATGGTACGGCAAAATATGATACAATATGATGGGGCGTAGCACGCACATAGTGATGTAGTTTGGTAAATGCTGCGCGTTGTAATGCAGCATAACATTTCGTATAGTGCAATGTAGCATGGTGGGGGACATGATGTTACAAAGTGGCGCAGTGGTATACACTTGCCCGTGTAAAGTACCTTGCGAGGACGACCTCATCATTTGGTCGATACGATTACGGAGCCGGACTTGCTGATGGGGGTGACGTTCGTGATGTCCGCATGGTGACATGAGCGCGCTCGAAACAGCATCAGGGACCGAGCGGACACAACTCTTGGCAATTGAAATGGTGTGAGAATCCTACGCCCCTGCCGCAATTTCTGGGTTTGCGACGGCTGAAACCAAACCAGAAGACTCGCCCCCCATTTCATGATTCTGGTGACAGGAACCGTTGATTAAAATCAAATCAAAACATAGTCGTGAGTTTCATGTCTAGGAAAAAATTCGAACCAGAACACCCTAGTGATTCTCATGTCTGGATCTGGAAAGACTGAAGACGAGCCAGTACACACTAGTAAATCTCATTTCGGGGCAAACGGCTCCAGAAAGCCAGAGTTAGCCTCATTCCTATATCTCAGCAGGCTGAAATTGAGCCAGAACACAATCGTGAGAGTTCCTTCTGGACCGAATCGAGCCAGGATACCAGAGTGAGTCTCATTTCTGGATCTGCGAGGGCTGAAACCGAGCCAGGATACTCAGCACCCCCTGTTGAAAATTCGATTGAAACAAATCTCTGGCGTGAAATCAAGCCAGAACACGTAGTGAATCTCATGTCTGGACCAGATCGAGCCAGAACAATATAGTGAGTCTCATTTCTGAATCTGGGAGGGCTGAAGTTGAGCCAGAACACCATACTGGGCGTCACTTCTGGACCAGATCGGGCCAAAACACAAAATTGAGTCTAATTTCTAAATCTGCGAGGGCTGAACTCGAGCCACCACACCATAGTGAGCCGATTCCGAACAGCCGCCAGGCAAGTGAGACGCCTTCCCCGACTTCCCCTTGTGGAGATCCCAATAAAGGAAATCAAAGCAGAACAATATTGTGAGTTTAATTTCTGGACTCAACGGAGCCAGAACACCATAGTGAGTCTCATTTCTGTATCTCGGCGGGCTGAAATTGAGCCAGAACACCATATTGAGCGTCACGGTTGTGCCAAATCGAGCCAGAACACCACAGTAAGTCTAATTTCCCAAATCGAGCAAGAACACCATGGAGAGCCTCATCCTCGGCAGCGCCCCTGGCAGCACGCTGGGCCTGGGAGACGCCCCACCCCTGGCCCCCCGTGAGGAAATTCTGGTGAGAGGAAATATTCGAGCACTATTAGAACCCTCTAGCGAAACGCTATCTGGAAAATATAATACAGCACAAGTCGTAGAATTGTATATAATATGGCAATACGTCATGGCACAAATAACCAAAAAGTCAGATGGATAAAGGATGCACAAACATACAAACATACATCTGCATGCGCGTATACATGTGTATCCGAAACTGTGCCTGCACGGAGTGGGCGTGTTGGAATGTTCGTACGTTGTCTGGGAGGTTGTTTATTTGTTCTAGGGCCGCCCCCCCATACGAGCGCGCATCGTTATGAGATCATCCCCCTGAAATTGCTCTGGGGCGGGTTGTTCTTCCTGCAGACGGCCAGGATGGCCTCCAAGACGGCTTCAAAGAGAGCCAAGATGACACCAAGACGGCCGAAAATGACCCAAGACCCATCAAGACGCCTCCAAGACGGCCTCAAGACAGCCGAAGAGGCCTCCGAAACGGCCTAAGAGGGCTCCAATAGGCTATTCAGGAGAGCCCGAGGAGGCGACAGAGTATTGATTTCCACACCTTGTTTCAAGGATTTTGAAACTCTCGCTTGTTTGGCTCTGCGACCGCCCAAGATACCTCCAAGATAGCTCCAAGACCGCCCAATAGGCCCCCAAGAGGGCCGCAGGTCGGCCCAAGAGGCCCCAGGAGAACCTCGGAAGGCCCCCAAGTGGCCCCCGAGAGGCCCCCAAGAGGCTCCCAAGAGGCCCCAGGGAGGCCCCAAGAGGCCCCCAAGAGGCCCCCAAGACGTGAGAACCTGGCAACCTTGCAATGCCGGGAACCCCAGGCCTGAATTCGGAACCTGGGAACCCAGCTGCCCACCGAAATCGGACTGGAACGTAGAAGCGGGAACCCGGGAACCCGGCCGCCCACCGAAATCGGCGGGGAACTTTCGCCAAATCCTACACCTTCAATGTAAGCACTGATTGGGAAAGTATTGCATTATGCTGGCTGGGCTTACCCGAGCCTGCCGACAGGGAGCGGGGCATCGCTGGACAACTGAGACGACCATGGCTTTGCAGAGTTAAGCTCCACCCAAGTCACATAAGCTAACGTTGGTTTCATTTGCCTTGTGTCTTATCGGAACGCCAAGGCTTAGCACAGCTGAGGCTCGACTCCCCTTGGTATTCGTCCCCTTGTCGGTTCCATGGTGCTCTGTGCATTCTTACTTCGAGTTTCCGATTGAAAGTATTAGCGCGAGATCTAGGGGGGCATCTATTCGGGCACGAACCCCAGAAAGATGCGGACGTCTGCCCAGGTGAACATCTGCGACGCAGCGCGGTGTGCATCGATAGGCGTTGCCTGCGAGAGCCATGCTTGTGTCGCACCTTGTCCCATCTCATTGCTCCTGCACGCCCACATTCCCGGAGTGCTCCTGCACACCCACATTCCCGGTGGGTTACCCTGCGCCCTCGCTCTGGTGCTCCTGCAGCTAGTTCCTCCCCCCGCTTCATCGCCATCGCTCTGCCCCCCCTGCCTGGTGTTCCACCCACCCATCCTCCTGCAGCGCGACAGGATCACAGGGATGCGCGACATGGAGGCAAGGACCTTGGACGCCCAAGTTGAACCCGCTGGAGCGAGAATGGCCAGCGATAGTTCATGCGTAATGATGGGCCGAAGATACAAGGACGGAAGGGCGCCTCGGGAAACCTGCGCATCCTCATGATCCTGTCTGACTGCCCGCCTTCGCTCCCGTGGCCTCTGCGCCCCCTGCTGGTTCCTCCCCCGACGGTGCTGGAGCAGTCAGCAGGACTGGGCAACTACCCGCATCGACAGCTCAAGCTCGGCCCTGGATAACCCTCTGGCCCTGAGAGCCGAGGTTGCAAAACAAGTGCAACATCGCGAGAGATCACAACTGGAGCCCCAAACCAAGTTGTCCTGCCGCACTTCTCGAGCTGGGTCGACCCGTGAGGGCCCCGGGCCCAAAAAACCCCGGCGAAAACGGCCGGCGTGAAAGAAAAGCGCAGCGCCCAGAGCTCGGGGAGTCGGCAGGACACGAACCCAGAGATCGGACGCCCTCGTTTCTCCAACACGGGCCCCCCCGGAGTCCCGACCCCTCCCCCGGAGCCGGTGCTTCGTCCCCAGTCGTTTCCAGACAGTCCCGGGGCCAGGCGAGGGCCCCCCGAGGCCGAAAGCAGCCCAAAACGCGCTGGATGTCTGGGAGCCTCTCGGAGCCCCTGCGCTCTGCGGAGCGGGCCCCCCCGCGGCGTGGGACCCGCGCGCGTGCTCGCGCTTGCGC
>CAUYUJ010007724.1:503378-512598 GCA_963575745.1 Prorocentrum cordatum
CGGCGGCGTCGGCGGCGTCGGCGGCGGCGTCGTCGGCGTCGTCGGCGTCGTCGTCGTCGGCGCAGGCGTCGTCGCCGTCGTCGACGTCGGCGTCGTCCTCGGCGTCGGCGTCAGCGTCGGCGTCGAAGGAGGAGGAGGAGGAGGCGGAGGAGGAGGAGGAGGAGGAGGAGGCGGAGCAGGCGGCGGAGAAGCAAGAGAAGGAGGAGGAGGGGGAGGGGGACTTCGCGCAGCGAGGCGGGGAAGCAGCAGCGAGGCGTGCGACAAAGGCACAAGGCTGCAGGACGGGGCGAAGGGAGAAGTCAGGAGAGAGGAGGGAGGGAGGATCACTGACCAAGCTGCCAGGTCTGCGAGCGAGCCGCCTTCGAGCAGTCCCTGTGCCAAGGAGGGATTGCCAGTGGGGGGCACCCGTCGCCTAGGGAAGCCCCAACTCGCAGCCTGTTGACGTGAGTTGCTAGCGAGAGCGCGCCATGGGTAGCAACCCACACCACTAAGACTTTGAAGGAGCAGCGACACCGCACACCGCACAGTCTCTGCAATGCAAGGCCAGGCGACATGATAAGCACCTTCTGCTGCGCGCTTGCCCGCACTGCCCTCCCTCTCACGGCGACGCATCCGTGCACACGGGAGGGGAGGGAGCCGGAGGAGAAGCGAGGGAGACGGGGTAGGGGGGGGACCAAGGGGGAGCAGCGGGAGGGGGGAGGATGGAACGGGAGGGGGAGAGGGGGCCGGGAGGGGAGAGCGCGCGTCCCTGGCATGCTGGCTGCCACGCCCTGCATGCCACGCGGGTTACACAAGACTATGATACTTCTCCCTTTTGGACACAGATGCTTCACAACCTGGACGTGCCTTGCTTCTGATGGGGTGTCAAAAAGGCCATCGCGAGTGAAATGCCGATGCCCTCAGTATTCAGAGTAACTATGTCACGCCCTTCTTGTTGCGCAGCTCTGATTTTGCTGAGGATGGTATTGTTGCCGAGACTCTCGCGCAGCTGCTCCAGATTTGGAACAACAGGAACAATCCCCCATATCGAACTTTGATGGGCCAGCTCAAGACCATTCTGCTGTGCTGTCCGACTTCCTCTGTCCGACCCAATGAGCTCAACAATCGCGTCGCCGGCCCAGAAGAAGTGCTGCGTGATCCCTGGGTAAATGCTGCTTGTACTACGCCGTGGCTGAAGACCAATATCTGCGAACGCTTGCACAGATTGGCTGAGACAGCTTGAACGTACCACTACATGGTCGACTCCGCAACACTGATTCCAATGGTAGTTGGGATCTCTGCTAACACTGTGCGAATCGAGCATGTCCTCGAGAGGCAGCGTGTGCAAGGGGATCCCATCAATTTCAGTTTTGTCCGGTGCAACCCCATTCCAACACCAACCAGCGTTTGATGTGTTTTTCGGCGTCGTGCTCGGAGCCTGCTGGAAAACGATTGCAAAGCTGTCGGAAAGTCTCACGTATGTGTTGACCTGGCTCACGTGATCATCGCTTCGGGTCAATGTGAAGCCCGCACGTTCCCACGCCCTGGGTGAGTCATGAACTACTAGACCGAGTAGGCGCGGCTCAGGTCCAGTGCTCATAACTTCCCGAGCAGCAGCACTAAGAACACGAGCTCGTCGGGACTCTCGGGCAGCAAGAGAACACTGACGTCTTGCCACTCGCGCGCCGGCCATCATGAAAAGGCGCGGGGGAAGCCCAATCCAGATTTGAGCCGAAAGCCGACGCCCCATGAAAGGCTCCCAAGAGCCTCGAAGAGTTAGCGGCTTGCAGGGGAGGCGGACCTTTGCCCAGAAGGAGGCGGAAGCTCCTGCAGCCGAAGCGCGCAGGGGTAGAGCGGGCACACGGACCCGAATGGACGCTGGGGCCGTCAGGGGGAAGAACGCGTACCCGTTCGCGCCCAGATCGCGGGGACGCCTCGGGCGAAGCGCCTGCTTGGCCCCCCCCCCGACCCTTCTCCCCGGACATCCGACGGCGTGACTTCTTCGGCCCGTGGCCGCAGAGCTCCCGACACCTCCCCCAGGGGCAGTTTTCTTCCCGGAGGTTGTTAGTCCCCAGACCCGGCAGCGGGCCAGAAAAATCACCCAGACTGCAGGAAACCAGGCCGTCGGGTCCTCGCAGTGCCCCGCGGCCCTCCGGATGGAGCAGGCATGGCCTCTCGGTGACCCAGGCAGTGAAGCCGACCAGCGGCAAGCAAGAAGTGGAGCCGACCAAGAAGGGAAGCCGACCTCTCGCTTCGGTCACACGCGCGCGCAACCCCCGCCCCCCCGAACCAGGTTGTGCATGTTCGATCGCTTCTCCTCTCGCACTCCTCCTCTCGCGCTTGCTGCTGTCGCCCCTGGGGGCGAGGGCTGCTCTTGGGCTCACGAAGGCCCGCCGCATCCTCCCTCCTCCCTCCTCCCTCCTCCAGGAGGGGCGACGAAGGGGGAACGAGGAGGAAGAGGAGGAGGAGGAGGAGGAGGAGGAGGAGGAGAGGAGGGGAGGATGAGGCAGGAGAAGGTGGAGGAGGTGGAGTGGGAGGTTGAGGACGGCGATGGGAAAGAGGGCGAAGATGAAGGAGGGAGGAATACGCATGGAGGCAGCAGGGCGAAGAGGAGGACGGCGACGAGGAGAACGAGGGCGACAACCGCGACAAAAAGGGAGGAGGAAGAGGAGCAAAGCAGGATAGGATGAGCATGCTCACATGGTCATGTGGACAAGGCATGTGACTACCTACCAGACCACCCCAATCCAACCCGAAGACCCCAATTTCGGGTTGGGGGGGGTACGGGCTTCATACTTGTTTTTTCGATGTTCCCCGACCCCCCCCAACTGGAAATGGAGCAAATTGAGGCCTTCGGGTTGGGTTGGGGTGGTTTGGTGGGTGGTGAGCATGGATACACCACTCCTGCACGCGGCCAGCGACATCCTGGCCCCAGGCATGGTGCACGCGCCCTCCCGGCCGAGGCTGGGAAGCTGTGTGCACCGCCCTGGGGCCCGGGACATCGCCCAGGCCAGGCACGGCGGTGGTGTGCAGCTGCCTCCTCCTCCTCCTCCTCCTCCTCCTCCTCCTCCTCCTCCTCCTCCTCCTCCTCCTCCTCCTCCTCCTCCTCCTCCTCCTCCTCCTCCTCCTCCTCCTCCTCCTCCTCCTCCTGCTCCGCCTCCTCCTCCTCCTCCTCTAACTCTTCCTCCAGGAGGATCAGGATCACGAGGCCCAGCCGTCCGACGATGTGATGATTGTTTCGCTCCGCAGCCCCAGATCTTCCGCCGCACTTGCAGCGGCTGGTGAGCGCCTGGCCCTCGCCGTCTTCTGCAAAGCAATGGTTTCTGTTTAAGCCCCCTGACGCCTCGAGCCCAAGATGCGCTCCTCTGTGTGGCCATGTCCCTGCGTTTTTTGGCTTCCTACGCAGAGAAAAAACATGCATAGGAAAGCCTAAGGCAGGGGGGGTCCGTGGACCCTCCCCCCTCCCCCATTCCTCAATTGCACAATATGAATGCTACTGTGTTTTTACACACAGGATTCCAGCGAATTGGTCTGTCATGTGTGTTTTACGTATCCGTTTCTTTCCGGTCCTTCAAAATGTTGCTCCCGCTACAGCGCTGACCTCAGTTTCGGGCTTCCGCTCGTTCCGAATCATGCTCCCGCTGCAACGCTGGCCTCATTTTCGCGCTTCCGCTCGTTCCGACTCGTGCTCCCGCTGCAGCGCTGGCCTCATTTCCAGTGCCATGCCATGGCATGCAATGCCAGGCTTTGGTGTGTTCCGCTGTGCGATGCCATGCCTTCAGCTCCAATATGCAGTGCTTGGCTACGCAGTGCCACGCCATGCTATGTTATGCTACGCGTTGATCTTCAACGCTATGTTATGCCAAGTAAGGCTATGTCATGCTACGACGTCCGACTGCGCGAATAGAGAGAAGATCGACGCCGCCATGGTAAGGGATGGGAGGGAGGGGTAGGACGTCAGATAAGACGCTTTGCGCACCTAGCTTGCCTCCCCCCCTCCCCCCTCCCCCTTCCCCCTCCCCCACCCCCCCCCCCCCTTCCCCCTTCCCCTCCCCCCTTCCCCTCCCCCCCCACCTTTCCCCATCCCTATTCACAATTACACCGTACGAATACTACTCTCCTCGCTACCCTGACTCTGTCTGGAGAATGTCCCGTCTTCTCCGCGTATTGCTTTTCACACACAAGATTTCATTATTTGGTTTTTCCGATGTGTTTTTCCAATCCGGTCCTTTCTGATTCCAAAATTGTGCTCCCGCTGCAGCGCCGCCCTCATTTCCGCGCTTCGGTCATTCAAAATCGTGCCCCACTGCAGCGCTGGCCTGGTTCCCGCGACTCCGGACGGCACTTGGCATTTGAAAGCGCCCACATCGGGCAGGCAAAATTGCGGAGGACGTGGAGCTGGCATTCCAGACAGGCCATGTCCTCTCGTAGACGGGCCACTTACCCTCCAAGTCATTCGGCGCCATGCCACGACATGCAATGCGATGCTGTGTTGTGCACCGCTGTGCGATACCATGCTTTGCGTTGCTATGCTGTTTTGATGCAATGCTTCACTACGCAATGCCACGCCATGCTGTGACATGCTATGCTCTGCCGTGCTTTTCTACGCCATGCTTTTCCATTCATCACGTACCCTCTTGGGATCATTGCTCTGCTCGACATCCGACTGTGCGAATAGATAGAAGATCTACGCCATGGTAAGGGAAAGGAGGGAGGGATAGGACGTCAGATGTGACGCTAGCGCACCTTGCTTGCCCCCCCCCTCCAAGAAAAGGTCTTTCTGTGGCCTGTTGGACCGTTCCGCGGCCCGTTCGGGTTTTCTGTGGCCCCGTTGGGGCATTCTGTGGCCCAGCTTCCCTGGTGGCCCTGGTGGGGCTTCCTGTGGCCCAGCCGCCGCTTGTGAACACTATACCCCAAAACACCATACAACGCACTTCAACTTCAACATTAGAGACACAGACACGACACGTACCTAAACCTTGGAGACACAAACACGACACGCAATTAAGCCTTAGAGACATAGACACGACACGCACTGAAACCTCAGAGACACAGACACGACACGCACTTAAACCGTAGCGACACAGACACGACACGCAGTCAAACCTTAGAGACACAGACACGACACGCACCGAAACCTTTGAGACACAAGCACGATACTCACTTTGATATTGGAGGCCAGGGATGAGCGGGAAGAGGATGAGGATAGGGGGATGAGGATAGGGGGAGGAGGAGGAGGAGGAGGAGGAGAGTGAGGGAGAGGAGGAGGAGGAGGAGGAGGAGGAGGAGCGGGAGGAGGAGGAGGAACATGAGGGGAGAAGGTGGAGGATGATTGGGGCGGACGCCGGAGGGATGAAGAAAATAATGTTGATGACGGCGGCGATGAGGATGAGGATGAGGGTGAGGATGAGGATGAGGATGAGGATAAGGCTGAGGATGATGATGATGATGATGATGATGATGATGATGATGATGATGATGACAACGATGGTGGTGATGATGATGATGATGATGATGATGATGATGATGATGATGATGATGATGATGATGATGATGATGATGATGATGATGATGATGATGATGATGATGATGGTGATGAGTATGATGATCACGGATCCGCTGGCGCAGCCGATCCAAATAAGCAGAGCTCTTGCCGCGCGCGGCGCGCGGCGCGGACGGCGCTGTGCAGCACCGCCTGGGGGCGGCCACCCCTTACGAAGTGCTCTTTCATGAGGTGGAAGAGCTTGTGGGCGGTGGCGACGCGGAAGAGGCCAACGTTGGAGCACAAGCCCAACCGCTCACGGGTCGAAGCCGGAGTCGAACCTGGCCACGTTGCGAGCAGGCCCCAGAAACCGTCGCACTCGAAATAATGTTTTTGGTCAGCATTTTGGTGGCCGCAAATATAGCAGGCATGCCGGACGGGTTCGTGCATCCTGCGAGTCGTAAACCATCCGTGCACCCACGTCCGCAGGATGAGGGTACGGAGGGGCCGGCGAACAGCACGAAGGCTCGCGACTCCAGCTGTGGCGTCGTCCAGGGTCGGGGTGGCATCGTTTGTGAAGCTCTGCCATCGCTGCAGGATCAGCGACGGCCAGTCAGGTTCCCACCATTCCTTGAGAACTGCACTCTGCACCGCGAGTTGCAGACTCCTGTGCACAAGACAACCGCGAAGCCAGTCACGCAGCACAGCGGCAAGATGGCCATGGCGATGCCAATCTGGATGCATAGCCGCCGCGCGCTCGAGGTTGAGCGCCAGGAGCGGGGACTTCCACCAGGTACGCGTGAGAGAGCCGATCGCGTGGGTGACCCCGAGGTGCTCCTCAGCCATCCTCCGTGTAATGCCGACGATGTCCCACCAAACCGGGGTCGCCGATCTGTGTTACCAGGGAGTGTTGCCGTTCCGCGCCACGGCTTTTTCATCACTTGCGACGCCACCCAAAAGCCAGTACGACCAGGACACGGTTGAAGTCATCCGCACCCCCGACAACCTTCGGCCTCTAAGCGGCCGCAACGCAAATGCGAAGGCGATTGCGGGTGGAATGGCGCTCGTGATGAACCCGTTTCTCTCCGACCAGGCGCTGATTGAGCAGCGCGGGTTCGTGAAAAACCGCTTGATGCTCACATGGTTCAAGCTTCCTACCGTCCACCTGGCAGCTTCCTACCCATTTGCCTTGCGATGGACTACGGTACGGCAGTTGTGTCTGTGGCCCACAGCTGGTTGATCAAAATGCTCGTCTCCCAGGGCTGGCCAGAGTTCGTCATCGGTCTATTTCATTATATGTATGGCTTTGCTGTGACTGTCATCTCCATCGATGGTTCTTGGATCCCCAGCTTCACATCTGCACGGGTGTGCTGCAGGGGGACCCGCTCAGCTCGATGTTCCTCGTTCTCGGCACGGGCCCGCTGGCGTTCGGGCTTCGTGCTGCGACTCAGGCCAAGGGTCTGTTTAGGATGTGCGCCGATGACGTCGGGATCTCCTTGTGGGACATTCGTGCCCTGACTCCTATCCACGCCTTGTACAGGGCAGTTTTTTATACATAGGATTTGAAAAAAAATGATTTTAATACATGATTAATGTATGAATAAATGTATACATGAACGCATCGTTGTTTTTAATACTAAATCCCTGCATTTTTAATACATGATCCGCACGCGGAGCATGTACTAAAAACGGCACTGTATCCACGCCTTGTATGTCCTCGTCGGGCGCACGACGGGCCTGACCGAAAAACTCAAGAAGTGCGTCATGCCTCCTACGGGCTCGAGATCTACGCCGGCCTTGGCCGATCTCCTCCGCGACTGGATGAACCTCAATGTACCTGCTTGGGCCTCGATGCGCATCGAGTTCTTCTTCGAGCACCTCGGGATGCTTCTTGGCCAGAACGCCGGTGCTATGCAGTGGACCAAGCCGGCGAACAAGTTCCTGCACCGCCTGGCCCAGCTCGGCCAGGCCCACGAATCGATGACCCAGAACATCCTAGAGTACAAGGTTCGTATTCAGACCGCGCTGAGCTACAAGCTACAATTTGTGGACCCACCGAACACCTTGGTCAATCGGCAGGATTCGACCATTGCCAAGATTTTCCGGTTTCCCTGTTCAGCTATACCACCATGGGCCGGATATCACATCGGCCTTCTCGGCTTCGGGCGCGTGACGCCGATCGAGGGGTACGGGCTTTCCATCATGACTAAGTTTGCGCTGTCCACCGTGATGAGTATGATGATGATGATGATGATGATGATGATGATGATGATGATGATGATGATGATGACGATGACGATGATGCTGATGATGATAATGATGCTGATGATGAGGCTGATGCTGATGATGATGACGCCGACGCTCACAACAATTACGGCGACGAAGATGAAGATGATGACGAAGGGAAGAAGAGGAGGATGATTGAGGCGGGCGCGGAAGGATGAGAAACATGGTGTTGATAACGACGAGGATGATGCCGATGCCGATGACGATGGCGACGACGACGACGACGATGAGGAGGAGGATGATGATGACGATGGTCGTGATAATGATGATGAGTATGATGATGATGATGATGATGGTGGTGATGATGAGTATCATGATCATGATGATCATGATGATGATGCTGATGGTGGTGATGATGATGGTGATTATGATGATGATGTTGATGGTGATGGTGGTGATGATGATGCTGATGCCGATGATGATGCCTATCATGATGATGAGGAGGAGGAGGATGTTGATGATGATGATACAGATGATGAGTACGATGGTGAGGATGGCGATCGTGATGATGGTGCCGACAATTAGCACAACGATGGCGGCGACGAGTACGACAGTGGTAACGGCGATGCTGACGATGAGGCTAATGGTGATGCAGAGGAGGAGGAGGAGGAGGAGCAGGAGGAGGAGAAGGAGGTGGCGGAGGAGGAAGAGGAAGATCAAAGCAAATGCGTAGTGGTATCTAATGGTGTACTTGCATCCAGTGGCCTTCGGCCCATCCCGCCTCCGTTCCTGGCTTGTGGCTCAGAGTCATCAGCGATGCTTCTTGGGGTCTCTTCGGAGCGCTGTCGGAGGCGGGGGGGGGCAAGTTTTGGGGCCTCTTGGAAGCCTCTCGGGGGCCTCTTGGGGCTTCCTGGGGGCCTCTCGTAGCCTCTTGGGGGTCTCTTGGAGGCCTCTTGGGGCCTCCTGGGGCTCTCGGGGCCGAAGGCTCGAAATATCCGTCCGGGTCCCCCGCGAAGGTTTCTTTCTCCGGGAAAAGGGTTCGTTCTCCGGGATAAGGGTTCGTTCTCCGGGTGTACGACCGACCCCTTGTAGATTCCTGGGGATTCTTCGGACAGGGTTAGTTCTCCGGGTGACACCGCATCGAGGATCCTCACTTCTGTCAAAACTGACATTCGCAAATCGCAATGAGCTGCCCTCAAGGCGCCACAGAGATTTCCCATCAGTCTGGCTTCATGTGCCCGGAGAAGGAACTCTTCTTGGCAATATTACTACACGACATGTGGCGAACAAGTTGGTAGCAGCTCGTAGCTAGCAGCTCGTAGTTAGGACGTACTGGATAGTACATAGCAGTGGGTCTTTAGTGATGAGTAGTGGTCCGAACGAAATGAACAATCTGCTGTTAGTAGCTAGTCGCATGTAGTAAGTAGTAAGTAGCTAGTAGGTTGTAGGTAGTAGTTAGAAGCTAACGGTTGGTAGCCACTATTAAGTAGCAGCAGTGATAATAGTAGTAGTAGTAGCAGTAGTAGTAGTAGT
>CAUYUJ010007725.1:0-22500 GCA_963575745.1 Prorocentrum cordatum
GCGGTGTCCCGGGCGTCCAGGCGCTGACGCATGTCCACAATTCATGTGTTTCGGCGCCTGCGGCGGGCTTCTTTATCAAATCCAACTTATCTTATCCAATCCATCTTGTCCAATCCAATCAAATCCAACTTATCTTATCCAACCCATATTGTCCCATCTCGCGTTATCCAACCCAATCCAATCCATCCAACCCAATCCATCAATTCATGTGATTATGCGCCTGCGGCGGGCCAATCCAATCCATCTTATCTTATCCAATCTAGTTCTTCCCATCCAACCCATCTTATCTGATCCAATCCATAGTATCGCATCCAATCCAACCCAATCCATCAATTCATTTTTGTCGGCGCCTGCGGCGGGCTTTCTTATCCAATCCAGCTTATCTGATCCAATTCAGATTGTCCAATCCAATCCGTCTTATCCTATCAAACCCATACTGTCCCATCTTATCTTATCCCACCCAATCCAATCCATCCAACCCAATCCATCAATTCATCTGTTTCTGCGCCTGCGGCGGGCCAGTCCAATCCGTCTCATCTCATCCAATCCATCTCCTCCAAACCAGCCCACGTTATCTTATCCAACCCATCTTATCCCATCCAAACCAGTCCACCCAACCCAATCCATCCATTGATTCTTGTCGGCGCCTGGGGCGCGATCGCGGCAGACTGCGAGGCTCGAGCGTTCGGCGCCCCTGCCCTTCGGGAGCCGCTCCGTGGCATATCCCTCCGTCCGCCTGCCGTGGCGTCTCCCGCGGCGCCATGGCCTCCCTCCGTCCCGCCTCCCACGCGATGGCTGTCTCGCGATCGTCTCGCGATTGTGTGGACGGCTGTCTGGTGGTTGTCTCCCCTCCTCCTCCTCCTCCTCCTCCTCCTCTTCCTCCTCCTCCTCCTCCTCCTACCATCCTCCACCTCCTCCTCGTCTTCCTCCTCCACCTTCTCCTCCTCCTCCTCCTCCACCTCCTTCCACCTCCTCCTCCTCCGCCTTCTCCTCCTCCTCCTCCTCCTCCTCCTCCTCCTCCTTGTCCTCACCCCCCTCCCCTCCCATGCGATGGTTGTCCGACAACACATCGTTTTTCGGCGCCTGCGGCGGGCTCTCTCGTTTTGCTTTTGAGGTCGATAGTGAGATCGACAATTCGAGTCACCGATAGGTCGGTCGACGGATAGGGAGATAGTGTGATCTCATCGTCATCGCGATCACCAGTGTGGTGGAGGGAGACTCTGATAGAGAGGGAGAGAGAGAGAGAGGGCGAGAGAGAGAGAGGGACAGAGAGAGAGAGAGAGAGACAGAGAGAGATGAGATCAAGGTGACAGGCTGGAGGTCGGTCAGGGTGGGCATTTGATCTCAATCCCCCAACCTCCCTATCCCCCGCAGGGCGGTCGTATAGGTATATATATGCGTATATGCATATAAACATCGAGGGCGCGCCGCTGGATCTCCCCAAGGGGGGGCGGGGGGAACCCCTCCCCCTCCCCCCTTTCCCCGATCCGCCGTCGGGGACCCCCCCCCCCCCGCTTCCACCCCCTTTACCTCCGTCGTCGGAGAACCCCCTCCCCCTCCCCCCCTTTCCTGGTCGGTCGTCGGGGAGCCCCTCCCCCCCTTCCCCGGTCCGTTGTCGGGGACCCCCCCCCCCTCCCCCCCTTTCAAAAGGGGGGGGTCGTCGCCGTCGCCGTCGTCGTCGTCGCATTTTCTGGCGCTGGCCTTGCCGAGAATGAGGCACAAGCCCGAGCGATGATCCGAACCCCCCACCAACCATCGATTCTCCTGCTTCGATGGGCGGCGGGAGCAGGGTCTGGATTCCGCCACGTGCTCGACGAATGCCGACGCCTACCATCGAGTTGCCCAAATCGTTCATCGGCGAGGGTACGGGTTTGGACATCGCCGCCGAAAGGAGGGCCAGCCCATCAGAGGCCCTGAATGGTCGCCCCGTCGACGTCGTCGTCGTCGTCGCGGCCGCCGCCGCCGCCGCCGCCGCCGCCGCCGCCGCCGTCGTCGTCGTCGTCGTCGTCGTCGTCGTCGTCGTCGTCGTCGTCGTCGTCGTCGTCGTCGTCGTCGTCGTCGCCATTGTCTGGCGCTGCCCTCGCCGCGAAAAAAAAACGCACGCACGCCCGGGCGACGCCGAGGAGGGCCCCGAGCAGCCCGCGCGCGAGCATCGCGCCCAGGGCCAGGGCCGCGGTGCCCGCCGCCACGACGCAGGCCACCACGGGCTGGCTGCGGCAGCACGGCGGCAGGTCGCGGCGCTCCCCGGCGAGGAGCCCCGACAGCGTCACGAAGCGGAAGCCCAGGGCCCTCACGACACGACGAGGCCGGGACGAGGATGAATTCGGAGGGAGGATGCATCTCAGAGGAGGAAGATGATACCCATACCGCTACCCTTCTCTCGCTTTCCCTCTTTCTGGGGCTCCTGGAAGGCCCTGGTCGCCACTGCTGGATTCGCCTCGAAATCCTGCTCAGAACGCTCCCCAGGAGAGGTCCGGGCATGAGTTTTCCCAAGACCGAGAAATTCTGAGATCCGGCGACTCTGGAGGATGGCATCGGGCGCCGCGGCCTTCTCAGAGCGTTCAGGAACGCTCTGGAACGGATTCATCCTCGTCCTGGCCTTAGGTCGGGCATGTCCCCCTACAGGCGGATTTTGGACGAAAAATCAAAAATAGTAAAATGTTCAAAAAATGTTCAGAAAGTCGTCCCCAGACAATTTTCTACTATTTTTGAATATTCCCCATGTAGAGGGACAGGCCCGACTTAGTCCTAGCCCCGCCGGCCACGAGACTCTGGTGCCTGTTCCATGGCGCTGTCCGAGTTGGGCCTGCTTCGAGCCACCTCTGGAGCAGCTGTGGGGCCGGAGTTTTGGACCGGCTCCGCCCCTTCACACATCGGGGGCGCGCAGACATGGACTAGCGATCCACGGATTAGGAGGATTTTGGGCGAAAAATAAAAGATATTCAACAAATACCCCCCCAAATGTTCAAAAATAGTCCAAACAATCGTCCCCAGACTGACTTTTGACAATCTTTGAACATCCCCCCTGTAGAGGGACAGGCCCGACTTGACCTGCAGGAAGAGACTGCTTCAGCTCGGCGCCGCCCGCGGCGCCCACGAGCCGAGGCAGGTCGACCCAAAGGCGACACGCCCCAGCTCTCCATTCGGCGGTGGACACACCTCCCTGTAGCAAACCTCCCTTTAGTGAAAGCGGCCTGGGTCCGAAACCGACGGACCTGGACCCGCAAAAACGACGGCCGCGACGCCCCCTCGCGAGCCGAAAACGGCCAATTCCTTAGTCGACGTGTCAGGGAAGGAGGTCTGTCCACCCCCGATCCATGGAGCCCGCCGCCGCCCGGACGTGCCCCGCCCCCCCGGGGCGGAGGCCCCCACAAGGGCGGCCGGCTGGAGCACCCCCCTCGCGAGGCCCATGGGGGGGGGGGGCCCAAGGGCTCCCCCCCGCGGAGCGACGAGCTGCCCTTCGAGCCTTTCGAGCGCGGCCCAACGTCCTGGGGGCACCCTTCGAGCCCTTCGAGCGCGGCCCGACGTCGCTCTCGCGACGCGGCCGAGGCCTCCGCGGCCGGTGCCGCGGAGGCTGCGGTCCTTGCCGCTCAGGGGGCACAGCGCTGCTGCTGCGCCCTCACACGAGCTGGGGGCACCATTGGGCTCCCGCGTGGAGCGACTTAGGTTTTTGTCGGAGATCGCTGGCAGGATTTCCGAGGAGGAGGAGGAGGAGGAGGAGGAGGAGGAGGAGGAGGAGGAGGAGGAGGGACGGAGGAGGAGGAGGGAGGAGGAGAGAGGAGGAGGAGGAGGAGAGGAGGAGTAGGAGGAGGAGGGAGGAGGAGGAGGCCCAAAGGGCGGCCCCCGGAGCACGCCTCCATCGCCAGGAAGGGGGGCCCCAGGGGCTCCCCAGAGGGGCGGAGCGGGGGCACCATTGTTCCCCCGTGGAGCGACTTAGGCTTTTGTCGGAGGGTCGCTCGGGGGATTCGAGGAGGCCCCCACGGCATCCAGTCGGTGACGGGGGCGCGAAGGGGGGGATAGCAAAGGGGGGGGGGTGAGAACCAGCCTCCCCATGCAATTAGCTGATCTCCGGCGCCTCTCGGCCGCCAATGTATCGAGGAATGGGCCCGCCGGCGGGCCGAAACCAGCTGCTTCGTGCAGCCGATTTTGGCACAAACCCTTTCCCTGTACCCCCTTCGTTCTGCCCGATCCAGGGGCCCCAGAGGGAGGAAAGGAGGACGAGGGGGAGGGACGGCAGGAGTGAGTAGGAGGAGGAGGACGAGGAGAAGGAGGAGAGAGGAGGAGGAGGAGCCGGAGGCAGGAGGAGGAGGAGGAGGAGGAGGAGGAGGAGGAGGAGGAGGAGGATCCGTACCCCCCCTGGCTCAAGCCGCTCTGGCTCGAGACGACGCCAGGCACAGGGCCTGCACGCACCGCTCTCCAAGAGCCGCCAAAGGCTCGCCAGCGGGAAGAATTTTTCTCCTTTCCTTGCAGAGCGTACAGCCATGTCGTTTGGCAAGGGCTGGTCGAAAGGGAGCGGCAAGAGTGCAGGCAGCAGCGCGCAGCAGCAGTCCTACTCTGGTGGCTGGCATGACCAACCGAGCCCAGCCAAGTGGAGGTGCAGCTGCGGGTGCGCCAAGAATCAAGCAAGTTGGAGCTGGTGCAAGCACTGTGGCACGCCGCGGTCGTCAGGAGAGGTCTTCGTGCCGCGCGAGGGCCCCTACGGCGAGGCGATGGCTCAGGGCATCCTTCCTCCTCCTGGCCTTCACATTGCACCTCGGCGGCCTGTGGGAGCCCAGGGGACTGGCAGCTGCGGCGGCGGCCAGGACCTCAAAGGCCTCACTGATGCGGAGTTGCAGAGTCTGGAGCAGCTGGGAGCCAAGTCGAACAACGTCCAGCTCACCAACGCTTGTCAGCAGGAACGTGAGCGCCGTCACCAGCCAGGGCGAGCAGCCCATGACGTGGCAGGTGAGGCGCACGCCAAGTTACAGTATGTGGAGAAGCAGCTCTGGGGGGCGACCGAGACCCTCGAGCGCCTCACCAAGCAGCAGATTGAGCAGCAGAAGGTGGTCACCGACCTGGTCGGCAGAGTCGAGATCGCCAAGTCAGAATACCAGCAGGCGGTGGCGGTGCTGCACGCCAAGACCCTCGGTCAGCAGCAGGCAGTCTCGTCCAAGCTGTGCATACGGGACATCTTGGACGGCAACATCCAGGACATCTTCGTGGACGACGAGAGCCTCTTCGGTCTGGGCGATGTGCAGGAGCTGGACGCCGCTGACAAGACACAGCTCGAGGAGCGCAAGAAGCTTCTGGCGGAGGGCCTCAAGACGGTCACGGAGAACCTGTTCAGTTCGGTTAAGGAGAAGGCGGAGTCCCTGGTCCTGCAGCACAGGGAGCATTCGGAGCGCCTCAAGAAGAAGCGCAAGGGCGGCGACGGCAGCTCTGAGGAGCCGCAGACGCCTGCGGCTGCGGCTACGCCTGAGGCACAGCCAGCCGCAGCCGCACCTCCGACTCCATCTTCGGCTGAGCCTGTTTTCCCTGACGCCCTGTCTCGTGCCAAGGCAGCACTGGCTGCCGTGGGCGAGAGCCCGCAGCGCTCCTAGCCAGCAGGAGTGCCGAGCTGCCTGCAACCTTCCCTCCGTTCCCCCGCCCCCCCCTCTTCCTCCTCCCAAGTTGCAGGCAGCGAAGCGCCGCGACGAGTTCGTAGTGGAGACTGCGAACTCTTCGGGTTGGGGGCCTCTTTGTCGATTTTTGGCTGAGGAATCCAGAGCTGATGTGGTTTTAACCCAGGAGATTGGCCGGGCTCAGTTTCAGATTAAAGAGGCAGAATCTCGTTTAGCTTCCTTGGGCTGGCAGTGCAGCCTGAGTCCCTCAGTAGTCACCCAGGACGGCGGGCTTTCGAGTGGTGTCGGTGTCGGATGTCGTCGGTCGTTCGGTATGAGCCTGCCGCCTGGGGGTAGTTGTCCTCGCCTCCCGAGCCCCCACAGGGTCCACATTCGCTGGATCAACGCGTACGTCCCTGGGGGGTTCCTAGCTGTTTCACTTTACCTTCCGACTGGGGGTATGGCCTTGGGGCCTGAGGGGTCTCATCTTCTAGCCAGGCTGGGGGAACTATTACACGGATGGAGGTTGCCGTATGTCATAGGCGGGGACTGGAATTGCACCCCTCAAGCCCTACGTGAATGCGGTTGGGAGTCTCGCTTACGTGCTACTATATGTTCTCCGTCATTACCTACGTGCAGGTGCGGTCATGTCTGGAAGGTTCTCGATTTCTTCATGGTCTCGCCTGGGTTAGCTAGTTCGGTCAAGGCAGTTCGCCGCAGCAGAGCTTCAACCTTGAAGCCTCACTGGGCAGTCCAGCTCGTGATGCGCCACAAGGCCGTGCTGCCAGAGGTGCCGCGATTGGTCAGTCCCAAGAGTTTCCCGCGAGAGCGTGCTGAGCTTCCCTTTGGGCCTCCGACGGAGCCGGTGGACTGGGGCACGCTCGCGGTGCGCCTCGAGGAGGCTCCAGATGCGCACAGGCTCCAGCATTTCTTTTCCGAGTTCGTGGGCCTTTTCGAGGACGAAATGTGCAGGGTCTTCTGCCTGGACCAGGAGCTCGGGGAAAAATATCGTGGAAGGGTCCAGGGTCCAAAAATCCAGAACGTCCCCGAGATTCAGACCACGGGTGGTCCGTATCCTGTGGGGTGTGCTCTGGCCAGGGGGTGGCGTTCCCTCTATATCTGGATCCTGGAATTATACTATATTAGAAACAAGGGGGTGTCTTGGCTCGGGGTCGATACTCAGTGTATCATTAACAAGATCGTCCGAGGCCCTCCGACCCTTAGGAGCAACCAGGAGTGGATCTCCTGGAGTCCATCACGTGCTGTGCTGCAAGGCGCCTCTGCTCAGGAACTGTATCACTGGGCGACAGACGCTGGCGGCATCGCCGACAAGTTAGAGCGCGTGCAGGTCGCATCACGCCAGACGGCTTGGAGGAGCTGGGTCAAAGAAGCGGTCAAAAATGGGGGGGGTCTTGGGCACCGCTACACCAAGGCCCCCACGGGCTGGGTCCCCGCGAAGGCCTCTGCCCCTGACCAGGCCCCTCCAGGCCCTCAAGAGATTCTTGGTGACCTGACTTCCGAGTGGGAGGGGATTTGGAACACCCCTGGGGGGGAGGTTCCAGATGAGGATCCACTGGAGGTTTTGAACGATCACATCGCCAGCCTCAGCGATGAGGAGTTTTTCGGCATGATGGAGTGGGACTTCGACCCAGCTTCCATCCGCGCATGCTGCAAGAAGTTTAAGGCGAGGACGGCCCTGGGCAGTGACAACGTCCACCCGAGGGACCTCCTCCTTGTCAGTGACGAGTGCCTACGAGCTCTTGCTGGCCTGTGGAAGGCCATCCTTAGACTTGGTCACGTCCCCAGTCAAATGAAGATCATCCTGGTGGCTATGATTGAGAAACCTGATGGGGGTCACAGGCCTATCGGGCTGCTCTCGGCGTTCGTTCGGGTGATGTCTCGGATGCTTCGTCGTGTTGCTGTCTCCTGGGAACGTGACCACCAGCGCGAATACTTTTACGGTAGTGCGGGCCGCTCGTGCGAGAGAGCGGTCTGGGAGCAGTCTGCTATGGGAGAGTTCGCCCAGAACACAGGCACGGCTTTCGCTTCCTCCCTTCTCGACCTCACCAAGGCGTACGAGAAAGTGGCGCATATTTTATTGGTCCAGGCTGCCATTAAACACGGTTTCAATGTTTTGGTCCTGCGGTACCTTCTGACCGTCTACAGGGGGCAGCGTCACGTTCTCCTGGGTAAGATGTGTTCTCGAGGTGTATTTGCCATCCAGGCTATCCTGGCGGGGTGCACGTTTGCGACTACCCTCCTGAAAGTCTTCCTCCTCGACCCCCTTGACGCGCTCGCCGATGCCTTCAGATTTATCCGAATCTTTAACGTGGTGGATGACATCACCCTGTGCATGGCGGGAAAGAGCAAGACAGTGTCCAACGGTCTTGGCCTCGCCAGCTTCTTCCTGTGCCAGCAGCTCGAGAGGTTGTGTCTTATCGTGTCCAGGACCAAGGGAGTTATAGTTGCTACCCAGGGATGGATTTCGAAGGATATAGCAAGTAAGCTACAGCGTTGGAAGTTCCGTCACAGCCACTCCACCAAGAACTTAGGGGTGGATTTCAAGGTCAGGGGAAGGTTGAGTGCTAGAGTTCATCTTGGTCGCATCGGGAAGCTCCAGCCTAGAGCCCATCGGTTCAGGGCCCTTCGTTCTGCAGCAGTGGGCGCCAAGCGTATTTTGAAGACTGGAGGTCTACCCGCTGGTATGTACGGGGCTAGAGTGCATGGTGTATCAAGCAAGAGACTTGGTCAGATCAGAGCGGTCATCGCTCGCAGCGCGTTCGGCACTTCGAGGGGCCGTTCGAGAACCTTGGAGTTTCAGCTGTGCGCCGACCCGACCCTGGACCCCACCTTCCAGGCCAACCTCCTCCCCCTCCAGTCCTGGGTGCAGGCCTGGAGAGAGCAGTGGTTGCCCAGAAGTCTCCTCACCAATATCTTCGAGGTTGCCCTTAAGACCCCTGGATTTGACTGGAAGCAGGTCCATGGCCCTGGGGGCGCTGTTTTCTGCACTTTAAAGCGTATGGGCTGGTCTGCTTGCCATCCCGTCGTTTGGAAGGACTCCAGAGGTATGTTATTTGACTTCGGTTATTTGGAAAAGAAGACCCTCAAGACCCTGGTCCTCTCTGGCACCAAGTCGGCCTTGCTGCAGGGCCTCAAAGGTACATCCTTCCATGGGAGTGTCTTGGCAGGAGCCCCGCGCCTGGAGCCCATCATCGAGGTCCTGAGGCAGTTACGTTCCCGAGGCCAGATGTCGAGTGCAGCTTTTTTGGCTGGTTCCGTGTCGGGCGGCTACCCGACGCAGAGCATCCTTTTCAGGGACAGGAGGGCAACCAGCCCGCATTGCAAGCTCTGCGGCGCCCTCGGCACGCCCCAGCACAGGATTGTAGGCTGCCCTGCGACGTGGTGGACCCGTAGGGAGCTGGACGTGCCTGAAGCAATCGCCGACTTCGAAGAGGCTTCGCCTTACGACATCGGCACCGCCAGATGCCTTGTCCCCAGCCTGGCTTTCGAGGCCCCTCCCCCCCGTCAGGATGCTGCTCAGGTTTGGAATGTTCTCCCCCCCAACGGCGTCTTCCGAGGCAATGTGGCGATCGACGGCTCGGCCTTCTCCCCAGGTGACCTCGCTCTGGAGAGAGCGGGCTGGGGGATAGTCCAAGTCGACCGCCATGGGGATTGGGTTGGGGCCCTATACGGGCCCCTGCCCCACCCCGTCCAGCAGTCGGGGTGTGCCGAAGTGTACGCTCTGCTTATGCTCATCCAGAATATCGGGGTGGAGCCTGTGCAGGTTGTTTGTGACTGTAAGATGGTAGTGGATATCTGGGAAGCTGGCAGTGGCCAGAACCTAGATAACATTGCGTACTCAGAGGTCTGGCGCGAGATTTTCCGCAAGAGTGAAGATATCACCGCGCCGATCACGGTGGAAAAAATTCGGAGCCACCAGTCCTGGGCCAAGGCGTCCGCTCAAGGCTGTGCCTGGTGGGCTTGGAGAGGCAACCGAGAAGCAGACCGCCTGGCCCGACTGGGAGCTCAGATACATCCTGTCCCCCCGCAGCTGCGCACGGAGCTGAAAGCCCTCGATTTCCAGGTTCGGGGCCGCTCTGTGTTGATCGCGGGCGTCGGGGGAGCGTTATCCAAGCTTAATTTCAAGGATGCAGATAAGTTCCGCGCCAAGCGGTATAAAGCTCCAGAGGTTTTGGAAGTCGTGTCTGATCCCAACGGGCACGAGGTAGTGCGGGTGGGCAAGAGATCCGCTTGCGTGTGCTGTGGAATTCGAGACTGGTCGAGGAATGCGATTACTGCGTTCCCTTGTTCGGGGCTCCCCAGGCCCGCTCGCGTGGCTCACCCCTCCCACAGACTTTGGAGCGGTGAAGGAGGCCGAGTGTGGTGCTGTGTCTGTGGGGCGTTCGGCACTAAGAAGGTGGTCCTCCTCGCCAAGGCCTGCAACGGCGGGCCTCGGAACAAGGACGCGGCTCATTCTTTGAGTCTCCTCAAAGGCGGGATCGACCCTTCCTCAGGTGCGGAATTCGGCCGATCGTTCCCCCTCAAGAGAGAGAGACCCCTCTAAGTGCCGTGCGTTTATTACCCCCCTTTTTTGTGCCACGTGTTGCATCAGCGGGACGTGGTGCGCCAAGGACCCAAGGACCCAAGGAGGAGGAGGAGGAGGAGGAGGAGCACCCCCCGCGAGGCCCCAGGGGGGGGGGGGGGGGCTCCGACGGGGAGCGACACGCCGGGGGCACCATGCTGGGACAGGGGCACGCCGCGGAGCGAAAGGGCGGCCCTCGGGGGGAGGCGAACCATCGGGGAGCCGCGCCCGGCACCGCCGGGCGCGGGCGGGGGCGCGGCGGGGGAAGTCGGCGGCGTTGCCCGCGGGGGAGTGCCTGAGGGGCCCCCTCGGCCTCACCTGCCTCCCCTATTGTCTCACTCCTCCCTCCTCCTCCTCCTCCTCCTTCTTCTCCTCCTCCACCACCTCCTCCTCCTGCTCCTCCTCCGTGCTTCGGGACCGTCCGTTGAACGACTCAGGAGGAGGTCTCCGGGAAGGGGCCCAGACCTCTGGGGGTCACGCCGTGACAGAATCGTGCCCTCTGGGGACTCGCATGATAATCATCACCGTACGCCGCCGCGCTGTTTGTTCTCGACGCGCCCAAGTGGACGACGCCGACACCACGGCAAGCCCACTAGGGGGCCACATGCGAACCCTACCCCTACCCCCCACGATTTCTGAGGGGGAGTGTGGGGTTCACTTCGTTCGGGAGCTCCCGAGCGAAGTGAACCCCACCCCACCCCTCAGAAATCGTGGAGGGGTAGGGGTAGGGTTCGCATGTGGCCCCCTAGAGAAGGAGCAGGCCTGTGGATGCCATGACAATCCGATCATTGAGTCAAAGATGCGTGTAAACATGTAAAACACGCTCTAAAAAGATAGGTCAAACATTTGCACACTGGTTTAAGACGTGTTTTAATCATGTGTTAGACATCTGGAGATTATCTGGCAGCGTGCTTCCTCTCCAGTGATCGTCCTCCACAAGAGCAGGCCTACGCGGAAGGCGGTGGGGCTGCTCCGAAGCCCTGCGGCCTTCTTCGAGGGAAGCGCGCTTTCGGAGCCGATTTGGAGGATGTCTCGAGCGAGGCGCTCATTTTCACCCCCAGGGGGAGCCGCCAGGGGTTATCTCACGGTCCCGTTCGCGGCCGTTTTGTGGGGACGTCTCAAGCGGTTTGCCTGTTTTCTGTCCCAACATCCTTCGCATTCGGAGCAGATTTGGAGGATGTCTCGAGCGAGGCGCTCATTTTCACCCCCCTAAGGGGAGCCGCCAGGGGTTATCTCACGGTCCCGTTGCCCATCATCAGCGCCCTTCGCTGGCCAACCTCGTTCGGTAAAGGTTCAAGGTTGCCCTTGCGTCCTTGCCCCTTCGGCCCATCCTTAGCGCCCTTGGCTGGCCAACCTCGTTCGATGAAGGTTCAGGTTGCCCTTGCGCCCTTGCCCCCTTCGGCCCATCCTTGGCGCCCTTCGCTGGCCGACCTCGTTCGATAAAGGTTCAAGGTTGCCCTTGCGCCCTTGCCCCGTTCGGCCCATCCTGGGCGACTTTCGCTGGCCAGCCTCGCTCAAAAAAGGTTCACATGGGCATCCAAGGCCCCCGAGCGTCCGAGGGCCTCCAAGAGCGCCCCCCAGAAGGCTCTGGAGGAGGAGGAGGAGGTGGAGGAGGAGGAGGAGGTGGAGGAGGAGGAGGAGGAGGTGGAAGAAGAGGATGGAGGAGGAGGAGGAGGAGGGGAGGAGGAGGAGGAGGAGGAGAGGAGGAGGAGGAAGGAGGAGGAGGAGGAGGGAGAGAACGAGGAGGAGAACGGGAGGATGACGACGAGGACGAGGGGGAGGAAGAGGAGAAGAGGAGGAGGACGAGGCGGAGGGAGGAGGGTAGGAGTAGGAGGGAGGAGGGAGAGGGCGTAGGGAGGATGGAGGAGGAGGAGGGAGGAGGAGGAGGAGGAGGAGGAGGAGGAGGAGGAGGCGGAGGAAGACGAGGCGGGAGGAGGGAGGAGGAGGAGGAGGAGGAGGAGGAGGAGGAAGGAGGAGGAGGAGGAGGAGGAGGAGGGAGGAGGAGGAGGAGGAGGAGGCGGAGGAAGGAGGACGGAGGAGGAGAGGAGGAGGAGGGAGGAGGAGGAGAGGAGGAGGAGGAGGAGGAGGAGGAGAGGAGGAGGAGGAGGAGGAGGAGGGGCAGGAGGAGGGAAGGAGGGAGGAGGGAGGAGGGAGGATGGAGGAGGAGGAGGGAGGAGGGAGGAGGGAGGAGGGAGGAGGGAGGAGGGAGGAGGGAGGAGGGAGGAGGGAGTGAGGGAGGAGGGAGGAGGGAGGAGGGAGGAGGGAGGAGGAGGAGGGACGGAGGAAGGAGGAGGAGGAGGAGGAGGAGGAGGAGGAGTGAGGAGGAGGAGGAGGAGGAGGAGGAAGAGGATGACTGTGTTGGGCGCCGCGGCCGTGCCAGAGAGCGCTCCGAGAGCGCCCCCCGAAGGCCCTGGAGAGAGTTGTAGCCTGGCCCTGGGCCCGCCCGGCCTCAGCTGGGGGACGGCGCCGCGCACGACGTCGAGCGTCTGCCGCAGGATGTCGGTGGTTGAGGACACGTGGAGGACACGAGGAGGAGTGGTGGAGGCGGAGAAAGGCGGAGGAGGAGGAGAGCGAGGAGGAGGAGGAGGGGAGGAGGAGGAGGAGTCCGGAGACGGAGCCGGAGGAGGAGGAGGAGGAGGAGGAGGAGGAGGTGATGCTGAGGCGAGAGGAGGAGGAGGAGGAGGAGGCAGAGGCGGAGGCGGAGCAGGAGGAGGAGGAGGAGGAGGAGGAGGAGGAGGAGGAGGAGGAGGAGAAGGAGGAGGAGGAGGAGGAGGAGGAGGAGGACCACGATGCTGCCATCGCACGCGGCGTTGACGATCATCGAAGAAGAATACACGCCATAACATAAACTGTTGGCGCTCCGCGCGGATTTCTGGGATCTGCGCTAGACCCCCCTCCCTGGCGCGCGGAGCGCGCCAAGGGCGGCGCCAGAGGCGCCGCTGGAGGCCCAGGCGCGGATCGAAGAAATCCGCGCGGAGCGCCAAAAGTTGATGTGTATGTGCTTTTTCTTGTTCGAGATCAGGTTGATGTGGAAGTCCGCGTCGAAGACGGACCAGTCGTCGGCGTAGACGTCGCCCAGGACAGAGAGGTAGCCCATGTCCTCCAGCACCTCGGCCATCGCGGACCCCTGCAGGGTTTTGGGGGGCCGGAACAGCTTGAGGTCGCCGTCCGAAGCGGGCCAACGCGGCAGGATCGAACGGATCCCCGTCTCCCGGAGGGCCAGTGGAGACAGCATCGGCTCTTCCGCTCGGCCCGAAGCCGTTGAGAACCCGTCCCCAAACATGCCCCCAGGGACCCTGCTGAAGTCAGGTCGGGCATGTCCTCCTGCAGGGGGATTTGGGAGGAAACATAACACGTAGTCAAAACAAGTACCCCGAAATGATCAACACACAGTCGCAACATCGTCCCCAGGCTGCATTTGACTATTTTCTAATATTCTCAGAGCCCCGAATCATCAGGGGTAACTCGGGTCAGGGCTAACTCGGGTTCGTTTTTCGGGATTCCGAACCCGAGTTATCCCGGACCCGAGTTACCCCGGATATTTCGGGCGTCAAGGGCCCCGAATCATCAGGGGTAACTCGGGTCAGGGCTAACTCGGGTTCCTTTTTCGGGAATCCAAACCCGAGATACCCCGGACCCGAGTTACCCCGGATAACTCGGGCGCCCAATATTCCTCCTGTAGGGGGACAGGCCCGACATCATTCTAAAGCCCTCTTTTCCGGGCCGGCTCCCCGGCCGTGGCGGCGAGCACCCGCCGGGCAGCCTGCAGAGAGAGCGAGCAGCGCCAGGGAGTCCTCCTCCTCCTCCTCCTCACTCCTCTCATCCTCTCCTCCTCCTCCTCTCATCCTCCTCCTCCCCCTCCTCCTCCGCCTCCTCCCCCTCCCCCTCCCCCTCCCTCCCCTGGTGACTGCCCCGCCCGATTCTCAGCCCAGCTGGCCCGCCCGAGCAGGGAGGCGGTCGGGGGCGGCCGGGGGCCCGAGCCGGACAAGCCTCGGGAAAATCTGTCAGGAGGGGGGACGCAGGCAAATGCAGCTCAGATCGATCCCCGGGCCATTCCCAGAGCCGAAGCCGACCCGTTCTCGAGAAGCGGACCCGGCAGTGGCGCCGAGGAAGCCCCAAGGCAGCCCTCAGAGAGGGAAGAGCGCCAGGGAGCTGCACGGTTTCCCCTAGGGGCCGTAGGCGACCCGAGGAGGAGGAGGAGGAGGAGGAGGAGGAGGAGGAGGAAGAGGAGGAGGAGGAGGAGGAGGAGGAGGAGGAGGAGGAGGGAGGAGGTGGAGGAGGAGGAGGACGAGGAGGAGGAGGAGGGGGACGAGGAGGAGGAAGAGGAGGAGGAGGAGGACGGGTCGCCTAAGCCCTTCGGAGAAACCCTCCACAGGAAGCGCCGCCGTCATCTCGACTGGCCCCGCTCCGAGTCTCCCACGCCTCCATGGCGGCTCGCACCTCGGCGCCGGTCATGCCCAGCATCGCCGTCGGCGCGGTGCCGTGGTTGCCGATCTCGTGGCCTGCGGCCGCGGCTTCCCTCAAGACGCCGCCGTGCTCGAGAGTGCCATTGTCCATGATGGCGAAGAACGTTGCCTGTCGCGGGCGGGAAATGCACGCAGACATGCTCACGGCGTGAAAAAAACAAAAACAACACGATTGACTTTCGTTGACACTTTCTGCCTCTGGGGGGGGGCCCTCGCCGGGCCCCCTTCGGCATCACAAGAGATGGGAAGCACATGGACATACTAATACTATATGTCCTTCTTGGAGGCGCGTGCCCGACCCGAACATATAGTATACCCATCTTGTAGTACATCGTCTCCCGAGCGGCGTGGCCAGAAAGCGCCCGCCACGACGCATATACTATAAGACTTCTCGGTGCGCGCGTCGCCCCTGGGGGGGCGACGCACACATAGTATGAGTACACGTCGGTCGGAAGAAGTAGGTAGAAACCTGAAGTAGGAAGGCGGGTGTAGCAGATTGGGCCCGGGTCCCCCCAGAGAATCACAGAGCACAGCAAAAAGCATGCCGATTCCTGAAGCAGGAGGGCGCTGGAGAAGTAGATTGGGATCTGGGAAGCCAGGAATGCCTACTTTCAGCGACCGGCGTGTGTGTTGGGGCGACGCCGCAGAGAATCACAGAGCACAGCAAAAAGCATGCCGATTTCTGAAGCAGGAGGGCGCTTGAGAAGTAGATTGGGATCTGGGCAACCAGGAATGCCTACTTTTCAGCGACCGGCGGGTGTGTTGGGGCGACGCCGCAGAGAATCACGGAGCACAGCAAAAGCATGCCGGTTCTTGAAGCAGGAGGGCGCTTGAGAAGTAGATTGGGATCTGGGCAGCCGGAGATACCTACTTTTTAACGACCGGCGTGTGTGTTGGGGCGACGCCGCAGAGAATCACAGAGCACAGCAAAAGCATGCCGATTCCTGAAGCAGGAGGGCGCTTGAGAAGTAGATTGGGATCTGGGCAGCCGGAGATACCTACTTTTTAACGACCGGCGTGTGTGTTGGGGCGACGCCGCAGAGAATCACAGAGCACAGCAAAAAGCATGCCGATTCCTGAAGCAGGAGGGCGCTGGAGAAGTAGATTGGGATCTGGGCAGCCGGAGATACCTACTTTCAGCGACCGGCGTGTGTGTGTGTGTGAGTATGTGTGTGTGTGTGTGTAAACATGTGATCGTGTGCGGTGTGTCGATGTGCGTTCTTGTGTTGTGTGTGTGCGTTGTGTGTGTGTGCGTGGGTTGTGGGTGTGGGGGTGGGGGTGGGGGCGTGGGGGGTGCTGGCTGCTGGGTGTGGGTGTGGGTGTGGGAGTGTGCGGGGGTGGGGAAGTGGTTGCGTGGGGCAGCGTGGTAAGGATCGTAACCAGCCCCGAGTTCAGTGTGTGTGTGTGTGTGTGTGTCTGTGTGTGTGTGCGTGTGCTGGGGCGACGCCGCAGGAGAGGAGGCTCGGCACGAGGCGCCGGCCCCCGGGGGCAGGGGGCGAGGCCTCTGGGAGGGGGGGGGGCCGACGCTGGAGCAGCCCAAAGGTCGTGGCGCCGGGCGGCCCCCGGAGAGAGGCACTGCTCGGGAGGTGCCCCGGAGAGGCACGTGGGTTCTGTTGCTCCCATCGTACGGTCGGGGCGTTGACCTAAGGAACCCAAAATAAGGAACGAGGCCCCTTTTTTCCCATGAGTTGACCTTCGATTTCCTGTCGAAAACATAAGGAACACCTGAGGCAAGCTGCGAAACAGTCAAGGGACACCGAGCCCCTCCCCAACGAAAAACGTTCCTTCTTCAGGGCCCCGACTGCACTTCAGGACCACATGCCAGAAATAATCTCGAGCGCCCGGAAGAAAAGTGTCGAAGGAGCGTCTCGAAGCAGTGTCGGACGAGCGTCTCCCAGGGCCCGACGCATGAACCCCCCCGAGTTCTTCGGTCTTTTTTGGGGTGCTCGACATTCTTGCTGGTGGTCGAGGCTAAAGTAATTAGGTTGGGGCATCGTAACACTTGAGGGGGGGGCCCGCGGGCGCCCGGGGAAGACACCGGGGAGGTGCCTGCGGGCCCAGGGACGAGGCACTCGTGAGGTGCCCGCGGGCGCCTGGGGAAGGGAGGAGGAGGAGGGGGAGGAGGAGGAGGAGGAGGAGGAGGAGGAGGAGGAGGAGGAGGAGGAGGAGGAGGAGGAGGAGGAGGAGGAGGAGGAGGCAGGAGGAGGAGGAGGACGGGAGGAGGAGGAGGAGGAGGAGGAGGGGAAGGAGGAGGAGGAGGAGGAGGAGGTTGGGAGGTGCCCGCGGGCGCCTGGGAAAGACACCGGGAGCAGATCCAGGGAGTCCACAGAAGACGTAGGCGCCCGGCCACGCACGTGATCACGGCCCCCATGGTCCGCCAGACCGGCCTCGTGGTACGACCGTTCGCGCACTGCGCGCTTTCGAAACCAGCGTGGGTTCATGTGCGTGTATGTGTGTCCGTTTGTCGCTCGCAGCGAAATCGCCTGAAGGTTCGATTCGATCGCTCTGCCACTATTGAAGTCCACTGCCCCTCAAGAGGGCTTGTCCTCCAGGACGCACGCGGCAGAGCAGCCGACAACACTGCAAGGAGGAGGGCAAAAACCTGCAGCGGCCCCAGACCTGGGCAATGGGTGGAGGAGGGAGGAGGGGGGAGGAGGAGGAGGAGGAGGAGGAGGAGGAGGAGGAGGTAGGGAGGTAGGGAGGCGGAGGAGGAGGAGGAGAAGTGAGAGAGGGCGAGGGGAGGTAGGAGGAGGGGAAGGGAGGGAAGGGGGGTAGAGTAGGAGGGGAGGGAGGAGGTAGGCGGAGGAGGATGAAGAGAAGGCGAGTGTAGGGAGGGCGAGGTGGGGAGGGAGGAGGAGGAGGAGGAGAAGGAGGAGGAGGAGGAGGAGGAGGAGGCGTAGGAGAACCCAAAGCACCAGGAGTACCGCCCAGGCCAGCCTGCACATCCTTACAGTGGAGGCCCGACCACGAGAAACATTCCACAAGAGACCCAACCCTGAGACCCCAGGACGTCCATGGACTCTTGGTGTGGAAACGGTACGCTCTCCGTGGCAAAACCCTCGAAACCCAAGAAGCCCAGGGCACCCTGGAGGCAAGCAGGGTGTCTCTTGGCATGGGCCCCCACTGTATCGGGTGTTGCTAGAGGCACCCCTGGCCCAAGGTGCCCCCAGCTCTTCGCTCCATTCTCGAGCCCCTGGGGCCCTCCGAGCCTCGTGAGGGGTGCTTTGGAGGCCGCCTGGGCCACCCCGAGAATCCTGGGGGCACCTTGGCCCAGGGGCACTTCGAGCAACACCCTGTTGATCCGCGGGTCGAGAGCGCACCTCTTCCGGTCGAAGCCTAAGCGGGCCGCGCGAAGCTTGAATTGGGCAAAGAAGAGGAGGCGGAGGAGGAGGAGAAGGAGGAGGAGGAGGAGGAGGAGGAGGAGGAGGAGGAGGAGGAGGAGGAGGAGGAGGGGGAGGGGAGGAGGAGGAGGAGGGAGGAGGAGGAGGAGGAGGAGGAGGAGGAGTGAGGAGGACGAGGAGGAGGAGGACGAGGAGGAGGAGGCGGAGGAGGAGGAGGAGGGGGAGGGAGGGGGGGAGGGGGAGGTGAAGGAGGAGGAGGAGGAGGAGGAGGAGGAGGAGGAGGAGGAGGGAGGAGGAGGGAAACACTTCGAGCAACACACGACCGCATCCACGGCCTGGCGGGCCAGGCCCCCGGGCCAGAGACCCCGCGGACACGTGCGCGCCCGCTTCCGCGGCGGGACCCCCCCCGCGCGCAGCGCGCCCCGTGCCTCCCCGCGCCTCCCCGGGAGCAGGTCGCGCCCAGGGCAGCCGGGCCACGGGGGCGGAGGACGTGTCCGGAGGCCCGACGCGCTCTCTTGAGCACGGGGGGTCCTCCCCCAAAGGCCAGCTGGAGGAGGAGGAGGAGGAGGAGGAGGAGGAGGAGGAGGAGGAGGAGGAGGAGGAGGAGGAGGACGAGGAGGAGGAGGAGGAGGCGGAGGAGGCGGAGGAGGAGGCGGAGGAGGAGGAGGCGGAGGAGGAGGAGGGAGGAGGAGGCGGAGGAGGAGGTGCCCGGAGGCCCGACGCGCTCCTTTCAGCACGGGGGGTCCTCTCCCAAGGGTTCTGCTGTTCCCATCCTACTCGAGGACCACGTCCCAGAGATCATGTCGAGCACCCAGCAAAGGGTCGAAAGAGTGGCGCAGGAGTGTCGAGACAGCGTTGGGCGAGTGCCTCCCAGGGCCCGACACGTGAAAACCATGGAGTTTCGGTATCTTTTGGGGGGCTCGGAATTCTTTCTGGTGATCAAGGCTACAGTAGGTCGGAACATCATAACCCAAGGGCCAGCTCTGCATCCTTTCGTAAAGTGTTTCTAATGGCCTGGGTTGGGGGCCCGGATATTGGCACCACCACCACCAGCACAGGGGGGTGCCCCCACACGGGGAAGACGAGATCCTAGATTTCGGTGCTGGTGGCAATACTTCGGCAACCTTGGAAGCCAGAAGATGACCACCATCACCTCGGTCGGGATCGTCTTCCCTCAGTGGAGGCACACCGCCAATCTTGGTGTTGGTGTCAACCTCTAGGCCTGGAACTGGGGGTCCGGCGAGGGCCCCCAGGGACTGGAAACGACGGAAGACCTCCGTAAGATCTGGGCGCGCATTATGTGATGGGGGGTAATCAATGGGAGGGGGCGAGAAGGTGCCCTCTTCGGGCCATGGAAGCCTCCTCTGGGGCCCGAGAGGGCCCTTTTCTGCAGCCCTCGCTGGCCCCCAATTCGTCTCCCCCCCTTCTACGCGCCCCCAGCATTTTCCATTTTACGAAACGCCAGGAGTCTGGGTGGGTGGAGCGAAAAAATGGATTCCGCCACTCCACGGACCTCGCAGGGTGCGTTCTGACCAGCATTTCGAGGACAATCCAGCCGTGGCGACAAGAGTTCTCCAGGACTCAAGCGGCCCTGGGACACACAAATAAATACACACAAATAAAAGGATTTCCCATATTTTCTCATAGTTTCTGAGTTTTTGTCTTCCCCCCCACTTCCCATATTTTCCCATATTTTCCTTGGAATCTACGATTAATTGTGTCTGTGTGTTTTGTTCCCCCTCCTGAGTTGTGTTCTTCTTCGATCAGGATGGAGGAGGAGGAGAAGGATGGAGGAGGAGGAGGAGGAGGAGGAGGAGGAGGAGGAGGAGGAGGAGGAGGAAAGGAGTTCCTCCTCCTCCTGAAAGGACGAGAAGCGGCGTCGGTATCTCTCCCGCTTCTGAGCCTGCCCCTGTGGCTTTCGGGCCATGGCTCTCGGCTCTCTCATGGCGGCCCTTCGCGACACGCTTCCGGCACCCCCCCGGAGAACCCCCTCGACGAGGTGCAGCTGATGGAAATCGTCCCGGGGTTTTGACAGCGACGACGACGACGACGACAACGACGATGACGACGACGACGACGACGACGACGACGGCGACGACGGCGACGACGACGACGACGACGACGGCGACGACGACGACGACGACGACGACGGCGACGACGACAACGACGAAAACGACGACGACGACGACGACGACGACGACGACGACGACGACGACGACGACGACGACGGCGACGACGACGACGACGAAAACGACGACGACGACGACGCATGGAGGCGGAGGAGGAGGAGGAGGAGGAGGAGGAGGAAGAGGAGGAGGAGGAGGAGGCGACGACCCACGAAAACTACCGAAAACCTTCGACAACTGGGGCATGCTCGCCGCTCGACGGGCCTGGACGTCCAGCTCACGCAGCACTTGCAGCAGCTCCGCCACGCCCGCCGGGTCCTCCCCGACGGCGTCGTCCAGCGTGAGGGCGACGTGCCTGCGCCGCCAGGCTGTCCACATCCACGGCCGCGGGGTCGTGCCCCGGGGACTCGAGTCGGGGAGCGATGGGTGCCGCCCATGGTGCGCGAGCTTTAGAAGGGGCCCTGGGACACACAAATCAATACACACAAATAACAGGATCCCCCACATTTTCCTATATTTTCTGGGTTTTTGTCTTCTCCCCCACTTCTCGTATTTTCCCATATTCCCTGGGGAATCGACGATTCATTATGTCTATATGTTTTTTTCCCTCGTGGGCATTGTGGTGTACAGAGGCGCTGTGGGGCAGATCGCCACCTACGTGCTGCTCCTGCTTGGCCTCGGTCATCCCTATGGGCATCCCCGGACGCCGCCGGCGCGGAACGTGACGTCATCTGGGGGGGGGGCGGGGCCGATGACGGCCGCTACCTCGGAAAATCAAAGAGCAGGCTCTTGTGGTGCCGGTGCGGGGGGGGGAGCGTTACGTCATCCCCCCCGATGCCTGCCCGCCCACGTGGGCGAGCAGAGGTGGCCGCGCCCATGCTGCAGCAGTCCCCGTGTCGGCGGGCATGCTGTGACCCCTCTCGGGAGCCCTCGGGGGGAGCCCTCGGGAGCCCAACAGGGCTGGTGTAACCCCGTGTTGGCCCCGTGACCCCATTTTGGCCGCGCCCAAGTTGCAGCAGTGCCAACTTACGGCAGTCACACGCCCGCGTCGGCGGGCATGGTGTGCTCCCTCTCAGGAGCCCTCGGGGGGAGCCCTCGGGAGCGCAACAGGGCTGGTGCGACCCCGTGCTGGCCCCGCGACCCCGTGTTGGCCAGGACCGCCGCTCTGGTAGAGAGAGCCCCATCCGATGCGAGCGAAACGGACGGCGCTGTCCACATCCGCCGCCCATCGAGATCCCAAAAGACCCTGGAGTAAGAGAGCCCCTTTCCGCGTGCCGCAGCAGAGCCGCGGCTTGCCTCACCATCTTGCCAGCGCGCCTCTGACGTGCACGGCTCTTTCGTTCCCTCTCCCTCTCTCTCTCTCTCTCTCTTGAGAGAGAGAGAGAGAGAGAGAGAGAGAGAGACAGACAGAGAGAGAGGGAGAGAGAACGAGAAATAGAGAGCGAGAGAGAGATCCCAGGGCCAAATCCGCTCAAAACCGGTCCCAACACGCCTCCCAGGGTCCTGCTGGCCGGAGCCAGTGCTGGGCCACCTCGGAGCCCGAGCCGGCCCCGAGTGCCCGGGGCACGGCCCCACAGGCGGCGGGAGGCGTGGGCGGCCTCTGGCGGCGGAGAGCCCTCGCGCGCCGACGCGCCCTGGAGGGGAAGGGCGCCTCTCCGACGCCCCCGGAGGCGCGCTGCGCGGAGCGCGCGGTCGTCTTCGCGCCCCAGGAGGCCGGGGGGGAGGACCTCATGCGGTCGGCTACACGCAGGAGTGGCCCTGGGTAATTGGGCGCCCGAATCATCAGGGGTAACTCGGGTCCGGGGTAACTCGGGTTTGGATTCCCGAAAAACGAACCCGAGTTATCCCTGACCCGAGTTACCCCTGATGATTCGGGGCTCTGAGGTAATGCGGGATGACGATGTATTAAAAAAGGGGGAGAACGATTAAAAAAACATAGTTTTCTGCCATCTCTGCACAGTTTTCGGACTGGAGGAGAAGGATTAAAAAATTAATGTTCCAGCCCGCGGCCGGTTTTTCTAATCGTCATCCCGGGCGCCGCCGCGTGAACACGACCCCCGGTCATTTATTAATCGTCATCCTCCATTAAGAGTGACCTCTGGTGCGCGGCTGTTGGGGCTCCGCGCGGGGACCACACACACAAGCGCGCAGGACGCTACGCTACCGTCGCATTGCGTTCGGCGATCGGGGGACCCCAATGGGCCCGCACCAAAGGCCACTCCGGCGAAGGGTCACTCTTACGTGCAACCGATACGGCTGAGGTAGAACAATCAGCAACACGTCTCATTGCGCCGGCCTTGCAGACGTGCTGCAGCGGACTTCTGCGTGGACTTTTGCCCGAAGCGGCGAGCGAAACACGAAGTGACTTTCGCGTGGTTTCCTTTTGGTCTTCAATCCTGGCCCCAA
>CAUYUJ010007725.1:27500-44814 GCA_963575745.1 Prorocentrum cordatum
AGAGGGGAAGGCCGACGACAAGTGTGGCAAGCCCTTCGAGCTAGTGTACGACCACACGCTGTTCGACAATCTAGACGAGTTGGAATGCGAGGACTCCGAGAAGGAGACCTTGAGGAAGATACATAGCGAGCTGCAGTCGGCCAAGACCACCCTCGATGGCAAGGCTGATGAGGTCACCACGATGCTCAAGAACGCCCAGGACATGCGCCAGGCCATCAAGGACCGCTTCATGAAGAAGAGGCGCACGGCCGAGGGCCAGGCCGCACCCCCCGCAGCGCCGCAGCCAGGCGAGGCCGCGCCCGCAGCCAGTGGTGGCAGCGGCAGCGGCGGCAGCCAGGCAGCGGCAGCGGCAGCGCCGCAGGCGCCTGAGGGTGCGGCCGCAGGTGCGGCTCCAGCAGCAGATGTCCATGCAGAGCGAGTTCGTGCTGAGGCAGCCAAGCTCTCAGCCGCCAAGTTCCAGTCCCAGCAGCATCTGTCGGAGGACCCGATCCCTGCGTCATCTTGACTAGGGGTGGCATCGAATTGCACGAGCGATGACAAGTATACGCAGCTTCTGTTTGGCAACGTTACCGCCATGGGGGAGAAGGTGTGGAACTTCGTCCGTAGGGCTCGTGAGAATGACACCCATCAGATTTTTTGTTTTGTGGAGACGCACGTTTCCCGCACTGCCTTGCGTGAGTGGACAAAGAAGTCCCGTCAGTCTTGTCTCAGATTAGTTGCCAACCCAGCTCGGGCTACAGGCAAGTCCACGACTGCACGAGGTTTCGAGAGAGCCACTGAGGGAGGCGAGTGGATTTTGGCCCCTGGACACTACCAGGTGCACTCACTTGCCCCCCAGCTGAATTTGCCAGAGTATCAGTTTGACGGCCAGTCGGCCACCGACGGCTTCACGGCAGTAGTTGTGCACATGTCAGGCTACTCGATCGTGATCATTACATTCTACGGTTTCACTTCGGTCGGCATGACCGACGACAACATCGCACGCTTCTCGAAGCTAGGAGCTTTCCTGTCATCACTCCAGTTGCCCTGGATAGTTGTGGGAGATTTCAACGTGTCTTCGACATCTCTTGCCGCATCGGGGTTTTTAGCACGAGTCGGAGGCGAGGTCGTGAAGGCTCCCATCGATTACACGTGCGACGCTGGAAAAAGTGGCAGTCACATTGATTATGTTGTGCGTAGTTTTGCAGCCGCCGCGTATCTTGTAGATGTGCAGGCGGCCCTGTCTGTCCCATGGAAGACCCACTGTGGTTTGCAGCTGAGTCTCCGATCGTCTGCCAGACAGCTACTCACACGCCGACTCGAGCTGCCTGCTCGCCTCCCTCAGGTGCCTAGGCCAGTCCGTCTTCCCACGCCTGGATCGAAGTCGCAGCGTGCCAAAGTTGAGCGCACAGTTGCCACTCAGCTTGCAGTCGAGAAGCGTCGAGATCGGTATCTAGAACTTTTTGGCGACCTCTGGAAGGCTGCCGACGATGACAACTTCGGATCTGGCACTTCCAGCACGGCAGCTCCAGCTTCGGACCCAGACAGTGACGATTTGAATCAGCTCAGGGAGGACCCCCTTGACCATCTCTTGGATGGTTACGAAGAGGAGGACCCTTGGGCCAATGAATCTTGTTTCCACCACCGCCCTAATACTTCGGAGCCCGCTGCCCAGGGTGCAACCAGCAGCGAGACTAAGGTGGAGCCTACTTCGTCAGAGCAAGGCAACGTGTCATCGAGTTCTACGGGGGCTGCCGTGACTACGTTCCCCACTGGACACGCTGGCGTGGACAGTGGAGTGCGTGTTGAGGCAGCGCCCAGCGGGGTGGAGCCCAACACTCGGCCTTTTGTCTGGAATCCTGAAGCTCATGTTTTCAAGTTACCTCAGTACGCTCCGTGCATTGAGTGGGGTCTGGTCCTCCAGTGGATGCTTGTACACCGTCAGTTCCCAACGAGTCGACCACCCATCCCAGCGAGTTTCAAGAGCCGCCCCCCCAAGGTTTGGAGAACACCGAGGTCAGCTTCTTTATCCCAGCCGAGACCTGGATCGAAGCCAGGACGGCGGTCGGGTTTATCCCTGAACATCAGTGCCCTCCCCCCATTGCTTTTGCCTCGTCCGTAGCCGCTAGGCTTGAACCCTCGTCCGTCGGCCCAGTCTCGGCTCTATATGCCTCATGGGTGACGACGTTGGAAAGGACGGTGTACGAGCATCATGGAGTGGATGGCCCGCCTTCGTTATCACGTGGCAGAGGGTATTCTTTCAAAGTCGTTGAACAACGTGTACCTAATAAAGGTAGGTTAGTGCCGTATCGGGATGTGGTGGCTTCATGGTGGGAGCGAGTCCACACGGTTCTGCACAGATTAAACAATCATCGTACACGGGGAAACGGCTATGCCCAACAGTCTCAATTGCAAACCGCGTCGTAATTTGTTGGATGAGTCACCTGATCAGGCCCACAGGGGCCTACGCGAAGGAATCGACCCGTCTTGGGAGGTTTGGAAAAGTGTGCTGTCTCAGGGAGCTCCAGAACACCAGTATAAGCTCGCAGATTTTGTCCACTCGGCTAGGAAGATAGCTGCTCGCTGTCGCTGCCGTGCCATGCGAGCCTCGATTGCTGAGTTCCGAGATTGGATGGTACAGCCAGCTGCATCAGGCGTCTTGCACCGTGCGATGCGGCAAGAACCTTTGCCCTTAGACGAGGTCACAGTCGGCCAGCAAGTTGTATTTCACCCACGGGATATTGTTGATGCCAAAGCGAAGGTTTTTAGAGACCTCTGGGCCCCTGGACCTCTGGAGGAAACCAAGGTTCTCGAAGCTTTCGAGCGAGCCCGAGTCGAGGCTCGTCAGGATCCCCTGGAGCCAATCTCAGTTTCGGATATTCGCCAGGCAGCCCATGCGATGCGCCCTCGTGCAGGCATGGGTGTCGATGTCTTGTCGCCGACGGACGTCGAGCGACTACCAGATGTTGCCCTGGACGAGTTAGCTCGCATGTATGGAGTGATTGAGGAGACCCTCACATGGCCATCACAGTTGGGATTAACCATTGGGCGCATGATCCCCAAAAAAGCCTCAGGGGACAGGGTCATAGGGCTGCTCACGATGGTTGCTAGAATTTGGAGTCTCACACGCGAACCCCTGGTCAAGACTTGGGCCAATGAGTCCGAGCCCATGTGGGACGCTGCGATTTCAGGAAATGCTGCTTTACGAGAGGCTTTTATGAGAGTCTGCGAGGAAGAGGTTTCAGGCACCCTTGGGATTCCCACGGGCCACGGGCTTCTGGACATCCAGGGTTTCTACGACGCCATGGAATGGTTTCTACTTATACCTGCAGCAATACGTTTGGGATTTCCGTCTGTAGTCTTGGTGCTAGAGCTTGTACAATGCCTCATGCCTCGTGCTGTAGGTCAATGTGGAGCTTTCGCCGAACCCATACTCCCAACGAGAAGCATTGTGCAGGGTTTACGAGGAGGAACCAGGTTTGCGAGGTGCCTTACATATTTTATCTTATCAAAGATTACTACCGCGCATCCAGGTATGGGTTCGAGGATCTGGATAGATGATCTATCTCAGCGGGTCCATGCATCACGAGCACAGTTGCGCCAAAGATTACTATCAGGTCTTTTGGACACCTGTCGAGCCCTCCAGCGCGAGTCTTTGACCGTTTCACCAAAGAGCATCATCTTGTGCTCTAACATTGCCGATGCGAAGTATATCTCCATGAAACTCCGAGTTGCAGGTTTTGTTGTTCATCCCCAATCTCAGGCTGGATATCTCGGGGTGGATTTGGGAGGAGGTATACGACATGCTCGCCAACAACGGTCGAAAAGAGTGGTTGAAAGGCAAACATATGCATCGGAAAGTAGTCGGTTTTGCACGTGCAGCTCGGCGGTACGTCGTTACCAGCAAGCTGACAAGAGTCGGCACACTTTCTGCCCAGCTCTACGGGCACCAGTTGCACGGAGTCTTTGGCACCGCCATGCTGGGAGCTCGACGGCAGCTCGGAGCGGCTTGCGGCACTGGCAAGAAGGGCCGATGTTTGACAACGCTGTTGGATATCAGATGCCCTGGAGGGGACCCAGCACGTATTCTGCCGCGAGCCTGCCTCGACCTCTGGCTTCGCCAGTGGCTATCGCTGCCGACAATCAGGCCAGGCATATCTCGGGCTTGGCCCAAGTTATTGGAACGTTTGCGAAGCACCCCTGAGAATCAGAGATCTCGGTGTGTTCGGGGTCCCACTGGTGCCGTTATTTTGTATTTACTCCAAGCAGGTTTGGACCCCGCGGAGCCCTCGCATTGGAAAGCTCCAGGGGATTGTGATGATTTAGCTGCTTGGCGTTTCCCATCTTCAGAGTTGGCTGGAAACCTGATCGAGGATAACCCTGATCCCCTCTTGGACGATTTCGACCAGACCATCCAGAATCAGCTTTGGAGGAACGCTTCCCAGCACTATTGTGGAGAAGGTATGCAGTGGGGGATCGATAATTATTCATTACGTCGTCTGTTGAAGCAGCTCCTTTTCGCTCCACATGGGAACCGTTTAAGTGAGTTGCTAGTATCAGTGGCCACAGGCGGAGCCTGGCCACGAGTACGCCGACATGAGCAGCTGAAGGGAAACCAAGATGTTTTATGCCCCAGGTGTTCCGAGGAGCCCGAGACCCCTTTCCACAGGTTCTGGGGATGTGCTGAGAACAGGGGCTGTAAGGCATATACAGATTCTGATTCGCTCACGCCGGCAGCGTACGCAGGTGCAGAGTCTGAAGCATGCTTTTGGCTACGAGGCCTCATCCCAGCAGCGTGGACTGCAGTGCCGCAGCCTCCGTCTCAGGAGAACTGGCACATCCGAGGCAGCTCGTCGAACGATCTTGAGGGATGTCTTGGTGAAGGGTCCTTTCACGAACCCATCGTTGTGTTTGGCGATGCAAGTGGAGGGAGAAACGCTGCTGACCAACGTTTTATTCGTGTCGGGCTCGGAATTGTTGCATTTGATTCGTTCGAACCCTGCCGCATTCGTTCGTCGGTCAGTGGGCCCTTGGTCGGGAAATCTCAGTCGGTGCCCCGAGGCGAACTCAGAGCACTTCTGTTGGCAGTGGAATGCACGCGAGGCTTCGTTTGTTATGTGACTGACAACGATGCTGTTGCCCAAGGCTTTTATTCTGGTTTGTACAAGAGGCCCTCTGGGCCCAACGCTGACCTTTGGTTGACCCTGGGGAAAAAGTTGCAAGCCCGTCCAACTCAGTTGAGTGTTCTGTTCGTCAACTCACATCTGACTGCAGATGATATCGTTGCGCGCGAGGTTCCATCCTGGCTCGCCCAGGGCAATCTTGCAGCTGACGAGGCCGCCAGTGCGGCGGCCCACTGTGCCCGCGTCCCCGACGAGGCGAGGACGAGGGCCTACCAGGCCGAGGCAACGGCCGCCCTGGTGCGGCACCGCCTCGTGCGCGCCACGGCGGACGCGCTGGAGGCCGAGGAGCGGGGTGGGAACGGCGCCGTGAGGAGTAAGGACCCACCTCCTCCTCCCCCCCCCGCCCCTTCCCTCGTTTCTTCCTTTTGCTCCGCCCATTCTCTCAGTGATGATCGTAAGAGTTGTTTGCGATGCTGTGGCTCAGCATCCCTGGCCACCCAGAAAGAGTGGTGGCAGTCCGTTTGTTTCCAGCCCGTCACGCTCGACAGTAAATATGCTGCTGTTCCTCGGGGGGGGCGGCTCCACATTGCTGGGGGTTGGATCGATTCGACTCATGCGATGCGATTACAGCTTGCACACAAAGTCTGGTTCTGTCGTGGCTGTGGTCGATACGGCAGCCAACAGAATCGTGCTCTTAGTAAGCCGTGTGACTTTCAGATCCCTGCTCACCGACGAGAGTACCTCGATCGAATAGAGCAGGGGAAGTGGCCAAAGCTTCTTAGCAAAGCTGAGCAGCGAAGCCGACTTTAGTTTGTAAACTCGACTACGTCGAATAGCTCGATACTCGATACTCCTCCTCCTCCTCCTCCTCCTCCTTCTCCTCCTTCCTCCTCCTCGCTGCCCTCTGCAGAGGCGGCGAGGCTGCAGGCCGCCCTCTCGGAGAGGCTGCCCCCGCTGGAGGCGGGCGCGGAGGCCCTCGCGCGCGGCCTGGAGCGCCGGGCGCTCGCCGAGGACGTGGCCCGCCTCGAGGGCTTGCTCCGGGAGGCGGCCGCGAGGGCCGCCGCGGACAGGACGGCCTTTCGTGCGCACGCTCGCCCTCCTCGTCCCGGCCCTCCTCGTCCTCGCCCTCCTCGCCCTCCATGGCCTTCTCGTCCTCGCCCTCCTCGTCCTCGCCCTCGGCCTCCTCCCCCGTGGCCCTCCTCGTCCTCGCCCTCCTCGTCCTTCTCGGCCGCCTCCCCGTCCTCGCCCTCCTCGTCCTCGACCCTCTCGTCCTTGTCGTCCGCCTCCCCGTCCTCGCCCTCCTTGTCCTCGTCCTCGTACCTCTTCTGTTGCCGCCCGCCCTTGCCCCTCCTTTTTCTTCTTCTTCTTCTTCTTCTTATTCTTCTTCTTCTTATTATTATTATTCTTCTTCTTCTTTTTCTTCTTCGTTAGCCCATGTGGCGCAGGTTGTTGCGTGTGTGTGTGCGCTACCCTTTGCTTTGCGCAGTCCGCCACCTGCACCGCCTGAGCAAAATCATGCGATAGCTCGCACCCCTGACTTGCTATCACTCGCTGCGGTGACGTCACCCGAGTCGCCTGGCAGGCGGAGGAGAAAAAGTGTGCGCCGCCCTGGTGGGCTCTCCCCTCCACGCCGGCCTGCCCTGCGCAGGCCACCGCGTGCAACGTCGGGTTCGGGGAACAATCAACGGCATGGTCCTAAAAACTCGGACGTCCGGCGCGCTGCGCGCGCCAGGGAGGGGGGCCCAGCGCGGATCCGAGAAACCCGTGCGGAGCTCCAAGTTTTATGTGCATGTTTTTTTAGGTATCGTGAGAATTTGCATGCGCGAACGTGGCCCGCTCTTGCACCTGCGAGCTTTCGGGCACCTTGCCGCTGGAGGGACAGGTGTGCGTCGCCTTGAGTTGGCGTTCGGCCTCGCTGCTTCGGTCGCTCGTGGTCTCTCGCCCTGCTCAGGACCTCCGAAGCTGTGCTTTGTTCTCAAGTGCGCGGCCCCAGAGGTCCCGCCGTCGTCCTCAGGGCCAGCCTTTCGCCCCCACAACAAACTTTTCATTATCCTGGGGCCCGAAGGCGCGCCCTGAAGGCCGGCACTCAGGAGGGAACAAAAACACACAGACACAATTCATCGTCGACTCCCAGAGAATATGGGAAAGTATGGGAAGTGTGGGGGGGAGACGAGAACCCAAGCATATGGGAAAATATGGGGAATCATGTTATCTGTGTGTATTTATTTGTGTGTCCCTGGGCCCCTCCAAAAGCGTGAAATCTGAAATGCCGTTTCGATGGATTCTCGAGGCTTCAATTTGCAAAGGGGGAATCGCAAGACGGATTGATTTTTGAGGTGCAGAAGCCCATGTGGATTTCACCCTCAACCCTCCACCCTGAGAAAATGCTCAGTCCTCGCCCTCCTCGTCCTCGCCCTCTTCGTTCCTCGCCCTACTCCTCGCCCTCTTCGACCTCCCCGTCCTCGTCCTCCTCGCTCCTCGCCCTCCTCCTCGTCCTCCTCGCTCTCCTCGTCCTCGCCCTCGCGGTATCTTCGCCCTCCCCGTCGGGGCCCTCCGGTGCTCCTCGCCCTCCGCGTCCTCGCCCCCCCGCGCCCGGGCCCTCCTCCCTCGATGTCGGCGCTCGCCTTATGATATCCCAACCTACTTTAGCCTTGGCCATCAGAAAGAAGTTCGAGCGCCAAAATAGAAGTACCGAAACTCGAACGGTTTCATGTGCCGGGCCCTGGGAGGCACTCGTCCGACACGGTTTCGACACTCTTTCGACACTTTTCAGGGTGCTCGAAATTATTTCTTGGATGTGGTGCTTCAGTGCGATGGGAGCAAGATGACGCTCGCCCTCCTTCGCAGGAGCAAAAACTCAAGCAGTGGCGAAGCGTCCTGGCTCGCCAATAGCCCTACCAAGCAATGTTCTAAGAACCTTCTGTGGTTTCCACGAAATGTTCTAAGAACATGTCTGGCGGAGTCTGTTTTGTTTTGTCACATCGGGTTGACGTTCTAAGAACATTGTTTTTGCTCTTAGAACAGATTTGGGTTCTAAGACCATGTCGTAGTAGGACTACAGCAATGCCGGGACGGTCGGTCCCTGCTCAAAAAAACGCCATACATTTATGTTTTGGCGCTCCGCGCGGCTTTCTTGCCTCTGCGCTTCGGCCCCGCCCCCGGCGCGCTCCGCGCGCGAGGGAGAGGGGGGCCCAGCGCAGATCCAAGAAATCCGCGCGGAGCGCCACAAGTCTGCGATGATGCCGTTGTTTGTTTTCCTCTGCGCGGCTGCGAGCGAGGGGGGGGAAACGAGAAGGAAAAGGCTTTTCCGAGAGCGGCGGGGCTTCTCAGAGGCCCCTGCGCGTTCGGAGAGAAAGATCCGGCGTCTTGGGGGAATGCTCGGACAACTTCTCAGACGGCCGGGGGCCTTCCGAGCCTTCTGGGAAGGCCTTCTCCTTCTCAGACGGCCGGGGGCCTCCCGAGCCTTCTGAGAAGGCCTTCTCCCGAGATTTCTCAGACGGCCGGGGGCCTTCCGAGCCTTTTGGGAAGGCCTTCTCCTTCTCGCTTTCCCCCCCGGGCTCGCCGCCGATCTACTCTTAAGTCGGCTTGTCCCTCTACAGGGGGAATATTCAGAAATAATACATGATACCGGAGAAAAAACCCAATCAGATTTTTGTTAGGGCTATTGGGCTATACGGTTATCGGGCTGTAGGGCTATCGGGCTATGGGGCTATTGGACTGTGACCTATAGGGCCATAGGGCTATAGGGCTATGGGGCTATAGAGCTATATGGGCTATAGGGCTATATGGCTATAGAGATATAAGGCTATTAGGGCTATAGGGATATAAGGCTATAGGGCTAAAGGGCTATAGGGCTATACGGCTATAGGGCTATAGGGCTATAAAGGGTACTGGACTATTGGGCACCCCGGGGCACCCGGGCACCCCCGGGCACCCGGGCACCCCGGGGCACCCGGGCACCCGGGCACCCTGGAAGCAAGCTCTGATTGGGGAAAAAATAGTCAGGGGATTATTTTTTGGTGTATTTTTGCGCATCTTTTGAGCATTTCTGGGGTATTTCTAATTTTTCGTCCAAAATCCCTCTGTAGGGGTACAGGCCCGACCTAAATCTACCCCTCGCCCTCCTCACATGCCGCTGGTCCGCGCGGATTTTTCCTGGTGCGGCGGCGACGTGGCGGCGACTGCGGCCACACAGCCGCCCGACGGATCACACGGCCCACACCACGGGCGGCGAAGAGGCCGCGACGGTCAGAGAAGGACAGGGTACCCATACCTCTACCCTTCAGTCGGGCCTGTCCCTCTACAGGGGGAATATTCAAAAGTAGTCAAAAATTGTCTGGGGAGGATTTTTTGACCATTATTGGTTATGTTTAGGGTCTTTTGAGACTATTTCTAATGTTTCGTCCAAAATCCCGCTGCAAGAGGACAGGCCCGACTTAACTCTACCCCTCCGTCGTTTTCTCTCTTTTTTGGGCCTCCTGCGAGGCCCTCGTCGCCGCTGCTGCATTCGCTTCGAAATTTGAGTCGGAACGCACCCCGGGGAAGGCTTGGGGAGTAGCAGTATCGGTACCAGTTAGATTCCCCAGACGGGGCGGCGACGGCGGCCACACAGCCGCCAGACCGGCCACGCGGCCCAATTCCTTCGAGCACAAGTTACACCCGCCATTGCAAGCACACTGCTTGGGGAGTATCTTGGGGGTTCGCACGAGTGTCGTGGATCGGTTCTGGGCTGCCCTTATTGGCGCGCTCCGCGCGCCAGGGGAGGCGCCAGAGACGCTGCCAGGGGTTTCAGTGCTAATCAAAGAAATGCCCTCGGACTTCATACGAACGTGCATGCCTGTGCAGTTTCTGATGGAACATGCTGCAGCCAAGTGCGGCCAGAATTGCTTGGTCCTCCACGACACGATGTGCTCCAGAAAAAATCAAAACATGCACAGGGATGACGCTGTTCAAGATGGGGGGCGAACACACATCGCGGCGGCCGCAAGGCGTCGATAGCGGGGCGCAGGCTGAGAGGTCCCGATGTCTCGCGCCCACCCCCGCAGGGGTCGTGCGGATGGTAGGCATTGACCCCGTCGGGGTCTGGCTCGCTGGCCGCGATGCCACTCCAGCGTGTCCAACTTGGTTGAAGGCGCGGGCTCCAAGAAGCCACGCCACGCGGCTGCACGAGCCACGGAATCTCGATGAGGGCCATGCGTTGAATCCTCCCTTCCCGTGGTTGCACATGTTTGATTGAGCCAGGCCGTGGGCAGGTGCAGCCTGCATGACGAACACGATAGACTGCCACTGTCATCAGAGACTCCCACCACAGGGAGAGGTCGAACTCATGGATAGTCTCGTCCCCCCACGGCCGCTTCAAGTGGCGTGAGATGAGGAGCTTGCAATACAAGAAAGAGCCCCTCCTCGGCGGTCAGGAAAGAAGAACTACATGGCCAGGCTCCAACCTCGGTGAAACATTCCCATGGAACTCGAACTTCTGGGGAGTCAGTCGAAACAAGGGTGAGCGAATCGTGAAATCGTTCAATACAGCTTGTGTCGCTTCATGCGCACCTTTTTGCAGCAAATCCCACGACGATCTCTTCGTCATCGGTTGCTGCACGACGTGGCACCGATGCTGATCTCAGGTGTGATCAGCGCCGGTCCAGCCCTGGAGCTGATCCCCGATCCTCCGAGCGGCGGCGGCTGCGACGGAGACGGCGATTCGAGGCGGCGGCCAAGGCAACGGCGACGGCGGCGGCGGCGACGGCGGCGACGGCAACAGCGCCAGCGACGGCGGAGTCGGCTGGCGACCGGCGGCGACGGCCGCTGCGACGGATGGCGTGGCGCGTGCGCGGCAGCGGCGACGGTCAGCGCGCAGCGGCGGCGGCGGCGCGGCGCCGGCAGGACGGAGCACGCGTCGCTGGAGTCCCGGGTGGACGAGCTGGCCTGCGGGCAGCAAGAGCCGTCGGCCGTGTCGAAGAGGGGTCTTGAGGGGAAAGCCCGGTCGGACTAGAGTCAGGAAGGGAAAAAATATACAGACACAATTAATCGTCAGTTCCCCCAGAAAATATGGGAAGTGTGGGGGGGAAGAACCAAGAAAATATCGGAAAACATGGGGAGTCCTGTTATTTGTATCTATTTCTTTGTGTGTCCCAGGGCCCCTTCATAGATTCGAAGAAGAGCCATCTGCGCAAGCGTTGACTTTCGGCCGTCCGCGTTGATTTCTTGGAGCTGCGCCGGGCTGCCCGGGCGGCGTCCGCGGTGCTTCCCCTCTGGAGCACTCTGCGCGCCAGGGAGGGGGTCCAGAGCCGATCCGAGCAGTCCGTGCGGGCCCCCGAGAAATTATTAGGGGAACGAGGAAATGACATAAACATAGAAACTCGGAGGTCCGCGCGGATTTCTCGGATCGGCGCTGGACCCCCCTCCCTCGCGCGCGGAGCGCGCCAGGGGCGGCGCCGGAGGCGCCGCCAGGGGGGTCCAGCGCGGATCCGAGAGATCCCCGTGGACCTCCGAGTTTTCATGTTTATGTCATTCTTCGTTCCCCGAATTATTCCCCGACCAGTATGTTTGCCCTGAGGGGATCTTACTTCTGCTCTCAGAGGCTGGGCCGTGTGGTCGGTCTGGCGGCTGTGTGGTCGCCGTCGCTGCCCTGTCGCCGCCTCTTCGCCGCCCGTCGTCTGGGCCGTGCGGTCGGTCTGGCAGCTATGTGGCCGCAGTCGCCTCCCCATCGCCGCCTCGTCGCCGCCCGTCGCCGCCGTTGAACTGCACCACATAGTTCGCAAGAGCAGACAAATCACACATTCCGCGCGCTTCCAGTTTGCTTGCAAAATCGGTTGCGCCACAAATTTTCCACAACATAGGCTGCAACACATATGTTGCACAGCACAGACTGCACAATCACATGGCTTGTTCCTCCTAGAGTGCACAACACATGTTGCAGAGCATGCATTGCGCACCCGCATCGATTATACTGCATAGATTGCACCTCGTAGATCGCACCACACAGATTTCCCCACATAGCTTACACGACTTGGGTTTCGCGCCTGCAGCGCGCTGAACGGCGTCTAGTGCATTCCATAGGTGCACCACGCACAGCATAGATCGCACCAACTCTACTGCAGAGCATGGGTTGCCAGAACACACACACACACACTGTTTAGGGTCCACGCTGGCCAGTATGTAAATGCAGTTGTTCATTCCTCTCGGCGGGGGCCTCGAAGAGGGGTCCTGAGGGAAGAGCCCGGTCGGCCGAATGGGGGAGGAGGCGGAGGAGGAGGAGGAGGAGGAGGAGGAGGTGGAGGAGGAGGAGGAGGAGGAGGAGAAGCCCAGGCGGAGAAGGGGGAGTGGTGGTGTGTGCGAACCTTGCTGCACACAGCCAGTTTCGGCCTCGCCGCGGGGCGGCGTCCTCGACAGCTTGGCGCCTCCAGCGCCGGGACGCGCCGGGGAAGGGAGCTACCGCAGGGGCGCTGGAGAAGGAGCCCTGTTCGTTGGGGAGGGGCTCGGGGTTCCATGATTTCCGACGAAGGCATCTATACACCACCACCGTGCCAGACCAGGGCCATCCTGGGCCGTAAGATGGTGTATAGACCATCCTGGCTCGGCCAGGAGGGCGTATACACCATCCTAGGGCCTAGGATGGCCCTGGCCTGGCACGGTGGTGGTGTATAGATGCTTTCTGCGTATGATTGTTTCACAGCTTGCCTCAGGTTTTCCTTATGATGTTCTCGATGGGAAGTCGAAATCTAACTTATGGGAAAAAAGAGGCCTCGTTCCTTATGTAGGGTTCCTCAGGTCAACGCCCCGACTGCATACATGGGCTGATTCGCTAACCTCCTCCTCGCTGAAGAACGGGAAACGACGTCATATGCGTAGGCTTTCGGAATTCTGCGCGGATCGCTCGGGTCGGCGCAAGGACCCCGCTGGTGGCGCCTCCGTCGCCGCCCTCGGCGCGCTCCGCGGGGTCCAGCGCCGGTCCCAAGAAGTCCGCGCGGACCTCCGAGCAGGTGGGTTTGTGCCGTCTTGTGTGCCTCCTCAGCCAGCCCACGAAAATGAGGACCGCTTTGGGCTCATGATCGGCTCCTTGCCAATCGGCACCACCCCGCCTGCGACCCCCCTGGGTCGCAGGTGGATCGTGGGTGGGGTGGTATCTCGGGTGGGTCCGAGGTGGTCGTGGTTGGGCAGGTGCCGAAGCTTTCAGCATCTCCGGGTCGTGGGTGGGGTGAAGTCGTTTGGTGTAGCCCCTGGGCACAAGAGAGGGGGCTCTGGTTCGCGGGCGGGTCCTCCGATCCTAGGTCGGAGGGCCTGCTGGTGGCCAGGGCTCCCTGTGGCCGGAAGAGCCTCTCTTCGTTTCTTGCCGTAGATGTACGAACGGTGTGTTAGTTGAACGGCGAAGCAGGGGAACCAATTGCAGGAAGGCGTGGTTCGTGGCCAAACCAATTGGAGGAACGCGTGGCTCGTGCTTTCCTGCAGCTCGCTGCGTCGTTCTCGCTCGATACATTCGCACATCTGACATGTAGGAAAAGGTGGTTCGTGATTTCCTAGAATTTGTTCTGCGCGATCTCGGCGTCACAAAAATCATATTCCCAACATCGTCGTTAAGCAACATCGCCGTTAGCGCGGCCTTGGTCTTGTTCCGCTTCTCTTTGTTTAGCACGATGGTTGTAGCCCCTGAGGTTTCTACTCCTGCTGGCCCCCCCACACCCCCCAAAGCTCCCGGTTGGCAACCAGCTCTGCGGTCAGAAACGCCTCTTCGTTCCTTGTGCCGCGCTCCTTGGCTTAGCACGGTGGCTGTATCCCCCGGTGGTTTCTAGTCTTGCTGGCCCCCACCCCAGAGCTCCCAGCTGGCAACTAGCTCTGTCCCTACCCTCCTTGTTCTCTCCTGTCTCCTCGCTCCAAGCAAATACACGATTTATCAATTGAGTGACGCAAGCAAAAAGGGGTCGCCTGCGCCGAGACATTGGCGCGCAAGCTGCCCGCGTAAGGTCGAGCTTGAGCGCCCTCGCTTCAAATGAGGCGTGCCGCGCGGGCGCCCCGCCTAAGCTACCGCGTAAGGTCGCTGCGTCATCTCGCGCAAGACCCGTTTTTGATCGTCGCCCGATGATTGGGGGGCTCACTCAAGACCTGCTGAGACTACTGAGGGAAAGGGGTCGCCCAGACCCCAGCGGCGCTTTCCAGGGCCAGCTCCTCATCGGGTGGTCTCCCAGCGGCCTCGGGGCCCTCCCCGAGCCCCGGGGGGCCGAAGCCAGGAAACAGTTCCAGAGCCCGTTCCTCTCTGGACCTCAGCTGCCTCGTTATGCTCGCTTGGAATCGCAGCACGTGCCGTGCTCAAAACGTCCCTGTCAACACGAGGCGTGTTGGCTCAGCGTTTTGGCCCACGTTTTGGCGAACGTCTTGCGCCAGACCTGCGTGTTCAATCTGCGTGCTGAGCTCCGCTACTTCTTGCGTGTTGCGTATCGGGGCAGCCAAGCTCAGGACTCGTTCCTTGTTGGGTCGTCGAGGAGGGTTGGGTGGTTCGGTAGCGAAGCGTGAGGGCCTGGTATGCCCTCGTAAATCCGTCTTCAGCGTCGGATAATGTCGACTAGCTTCGGTTAGCGTTTGGGAGTCGATGAGATAGCGCCGATTTAGCGTCGACTAGCGTCGATTTAGCGTCGATTCGCAACGATTCGCAAGAGCCGACAAGATGGTACGGGATGCCCCATGAGTTGCGAAGGCAGGGTGGGCAGATATGTCGCGGGAACCGGGTCACCACTGGGACCCACCGCGTGCTAAGGCGCAGCGGCAGTCCCCGGCACCCCTCGGGTCCTTCGGTAGCAAATGATGGGAGCCTAGCACACTCTCCTAATTCCGTCTATAGTGTCGACTAGCGTCGATTAGCGTCAGGGAGTCGATGAGACAGCGCTGGTGTAGCGTCTGTTAGCGTCGATTAGCGTCGATTCAGCGTCGATTGGCGACAACTCAGCGTGGATTAGCGTCGATTCGCAAGAGCCGACAAGATTGCATGTGAGGCTCCCATGAGTTGCCACCGACGCCGTGTCGGGTGAACCCACCATTCGGACCCACCGCGGGCTGAGGCGCAGCAGCAGTCCCCCGCACCCATCGGGTCCTCCCCTCGCGGTGCCTCAGCGGCGCGGCTGCGCTCCACGGGGTACCCTCCCCGGGCGAGGCAGTCGCCTCTTGCTCGCGAGGGCGCGCCCCAGCGACGTTGGCGGCCGAGGTCCTGGCAGTCGCTGGGTCCACCTCCGCCACCCACGCACGCCCGCCGCCAATCGCGAGTGCGCAGCGCCCCGCAGTTGAGGCATATGAGTGCCACTACCCTTGCCGCTACTCGAGGCTCTCGTCGTGACCGCTGGATTCGCTTCGAACTCCTTGTCAGAACGCACCCGGGGAGAGGTCCGGGGAGTAGCGGTATTGGTACTTCTTTGGTTTCCCAATGTGACTGAGAATTTCTAGAATCAATTTGTTCATCTTCAACATTCAATCAATCAGTGATCATATTACTGAGTAATACGATTCTTCATTTTTTCATTGTGTTTTGTTCGTTTATCTATATATAGTCGTTTCTTATGCTTTCAGTAGAACAAAATCTAAGGGGGCGCGGAGTGGGTCACGTGCCCAGGGACAGGGTAAGACTCTTCGGACCCCTCACTCCGATCATGTCTGGGACCGTGGAGTCTTCCCGAGCGCATGGCCCTCTCATCCACCTGTCAGCGCGCTCCATGGCACCCCCTTCTCATACATATTCAGAGGAGGAAAAGGTACCCATACCCCTACCCTCCGCCCGTTTTCCCCTTTTTGGGTCGCCTCGGAGGCCATCGTCGCCACCGCTGGATTCGCTTCGAAATTCTGGTCAGAACGCACCCCGGGAGATGTCCGGGGAGTAGAGGTATCAGTACCTTTTGGTCTCCCCACATGCTGTGAGTCTTGAGGTTGGGCCCCCCTGTTCGGCGCACAGGGAAACAGCGTCATCTTGTTTTGCCGAAGCTCCGCGCGAATTTCTTATCCGTAAGGGCTTCGCCCCATGCCGCCGGCCCCCTGTCTCGGATCATGGGAGATGCAAGAGCTAAATCACGAGGGTTGGGCGCCGCCGCGAAGCAGTGTCTGGACCTGCTCGTTTTTCGACCCTGACCCTACGGATCTGCGTCACGGGTGCCACCGAATTTTAGAAATGTCGCAAATCCCCTGTGTTTTTGCACCCTGACCCTACGGATCTGCGTGAGGGGTACCGCCGAATTTTACAAATGTATCAAATCCACTGTATTTTTGAATCCTGACCCTGCCGATCTGAGTGAGGGGTGTCACCGGAGTTTCGAAATGCGTGAGGGGTGCTACCGAATTTCAGAAATGTGTCAAATCCCTTGTGTTTTTGCACCCTGACACCGCCGATCTGTGTAAGGGGTGCCGCCGAATTTCAGAAATGTGGCAAATCCTTTTTGTTTTTGGACCCTGACCCCGCCGATCTGCGTGAGGGGTGCCAGCAAATTTCACACATGTGGCAAATCCTATGTGTTTTTGGACCCTGACCTCTCCGATCTGCGTGAGGGGTGCCAGCGAATTTACACATGTGGCAAATCCCTTGTGTTTTTTGACCCTGACCCCGCCGATCTGCGTAAGGGGTGCTAGCTAATTTCAGAAATGTGGCAAATCCCATGTGTTTTGGGACCGTGACCCCGCCGATCTGCGTGATGGGTGTAATGCTTTACCCACCCCGGCAATTCAGAGCAGACGATTTGGGCGTGGTAGAAATGTCCGTTTTGGGCCTCCTCCCCTCGCGCGGTCCATCAACAAGGAACAGTCAGCAGCAAGAAGCAGACAGTAAGCAGCAAGAAGCAGAACTGTAACAGTGGAAACTGGAAGCTGCAAGTGGTACAGGAAACTGCGAAGCTTCGTCCTACAGCCTGGTGGCCCCACAAGGGGGCTGGCGGATTTGCATTTGCCCGACTCCTGCGAGTCCATCCGACGCTTGGGCATTGGACACTCCCCGTTGGGGTTCGCTTGCCTGCAGACACCCTTCCGGTTCTGAGCCCCTACCGTTATTTTGGGGGTGGGGGGTCCTGGAATCTGATTTGCAGGGGGTGGGTTACCATGTGGCTTCCTATTTCCATGGTCGTCCTCCTCGTCTTCCTCCTGCTCCTCCTCCTCCTCCTGATCCTCTTCCTCCCTCCTCTGCCTCCTCCTCCTCATCCTCGTCCTCCTCCTTCTCCTCCCTTCCTCCCCCTCGTCCTCCTCCCCCTCCT
>CAUYUJ010007726.1:0-10000 GCA_963575745.1 Prorocentrum cordatum
CCAACCTTGCCGAAGCCGAGCTAGCTGATCAACTTCAGGTTAAGCTCCCCCAGACTGGGTGTCGAGGAGAGATTCCCAAGGCCTGGTGGGTTCCTGTCTTGGGGCGTGACCAGCGGCCAGCTCGTCATCCTGAACTTTTTGTTTGTAGATGGCTTTCTCAGAGTTTCAGGGATTGGACCACTTCCTGGAGGTCCTTGCATCACAAATGTTCTGGTGGGATCCCTATCATGAGTGCCAAGAAGGTTCTGGAGTACCCCTCGCCGTTCATTCAGAAACATATGGGGTCTGGTGCTATCTTCGAGGCCCACCGTAGAGTCTTGGACTTTATTAGGCAGGACAAGGTCACCCTGGAGGCCATAGGCGGCGTGTCCATCGAGTTAGCTGACCTTCTGGACTCGACCGCCAAGGCGGCTCGAGCTGCAGGTGAGCGGTCGTGGAAGGAGTGGCTTCTAAGGGACATTGACCAGGGCGGCGGCCGCAATGCGCACGCCTGGACGCGTCCTGTAGAGGCTTGGTTTCCCTCCACGACCCTCAGTGCTGCGGGCCAGGTTGTGTCCGATCCTCGTTCCCTTCTGCGTGCTGAAGGGGAACGTTTTCAGAAGCTATGGCTGGCCGAAACCGAGCTGTTCGATTTTATGGACCCCAAGCCCTTCCAACCCCTTGAACATCTTCCCCTTGTTTCGCCCGAGTTCTTGAGGGAGCAGAGCAGGGGTTATTCCAGGCGGTCGGCTGTGTCGGTTGACGGCTTTCACCTTCGGCATTACGCGCTTCTGTGTGACAAAGCCCTGCAAGTTGTCGCGTTGCTTTTCGCCATCATGGAGACGATGGCCGTTTTGCCTGAGCAGCTTCGTTTAGTCATGCTGGCAATGCTGGCCAAGCCGTATGGCGGCCTCCGCCCCATAGGCATCTTCACCTCGCCCTACAGACTTTGGGGGAGATGCAGGAGGAGGGAGGCGATGATGTGGGAGGAGGCCAACCAGCATGCTATGTTCGCTGCATATGGTTTCAAGTCGGCTTCGGGCGTGGTCTGGCGGCAGACTACTAAGAGTGAAGGGGCTGTGCAGCTTGGCAAGTGCTCGGCGACCCTCCTCTGGGACATGTATAAGTTTTACGAAACCATGGATCTTGAGGACCTCGCTACTAGATGCGATGAGTTGGAGTTCCCCCAGGTTGTTTCCAGACTCTGCATCGCGGCCTATCGGGCCCCCAGGTACCTGAACATCAGTGGTTTCATCCAGGGGCCGTACCTGGCGATTCGTGTCATTGCTGGATGCAGTATTGCCACCAGTTTTGTCAGGGCCTATTACATGAAAGCCTTTTTGAATGTCGAGCTGCACCCGTCTTCGGTCCTGGATCTCTACATTGACGACCTGGGCCTGTCAGCCCAGGGTAGTTTCCATGAAGTTTATTCGGCCATCACCGTTGGGGCTGTGGGCTTGTTCAAGGCTGTGGAGGCCGATATCAAGTGCAAGGTCGCCCCCGACAAGGCGAGCCTCGTATGCAGTCAGCGGCGTCTTGGGGATAAACTCCTGGCCTTCTTGGGAGTCTGGGCTGGCCCTGGTGGGACCTCCTCGGCTGTCAACCTGGGGACTGACGACACCGCTGGTCTGCCTAGGAGGGTCAAGGGCCGTTGTAGGAAAGCCAAGCAGCGCCGCTCCACCTTCGACAAGCGTGTCAACAGGATCTGCAAACAGCGTCAGGTCCTGGGCCGTTCTGCTAAGAAGATCTTCACCAGTGGGGCCTTGGCTGGGTTTAATTTTGGCTGCGAGATTCACGGAGTCAGCGACTCTGAGCTTGGCCACATTCGCCGTCAAGCGGGTAAATGTATCAGACCGTCTTGTGGCGGGCGTAGCCTCTCCTCTGCTTTGGTTTGCGAGGATGACCCCACGTACTATGGGATGGTCGCTCCTATCGTTCGTTGGGGGAAGGAGGTGTGGGCGGCCCAGTATCACAAGTACTTGGGGGGTATGACTTTTAAGGAGCTCAGGAAATGTTGGTCGTCTGTTTTCGAGGGAAAGCTGCAGCCCAAGACATGGCGTTCTGTCGCTGGCCCGATCTCTGCCCTCTTCCTGTCTGTCAAGCGCATCGGTTGGTCCATGCCCAACTACGCCACCCTCGCCATGCATGACGGCACACCAGTTTCCCTCACCTTCGTCAGCCCTACCCTCTTGAAGGACATCCTCAGGCGGGCGGTTGTTAGGGACCTGGAGATGCATGTGGGAAGGAGTTTGGACGTGGGGTGGGATAGGGCTTGCTTCGATATCTGCAAGAGCCAGCTTCGTTCGAAGAAATATTCTGCTCTGGAGAAGGGTTCGATCAGGAACCTGTGCTGCGGTGGAGCCTGGACAGCCGACAGAGCCACTGAGGTGGGCTACCAGCTCAGCGTCGAGCAGTTGCTCTGCCCACTATGTCGTGCTCATCCAGACTCTGTGCATCACAGGCTTTATGTATGCCCAGCTGTTTCTGAGACCCGCAGCGAGCTTATTCCTCCAGAGATCCTTGAGACTGCCCTGGGTCCGCTGTCGGATGGGGATCGCATCCTTTTCGATCGGGGGATCTTCGAGCATCCCGAATCGTTCTGGCCTAGGGCCCTTAGCTCGGGGGGTGGGGCCATCCTGCCAGCTACTGAGGAAGAGGACTTCTCGGAGGAGCTTGCTAATGGGGACCTGCAGGGTAGTATCTATGTTGATGGGAGTTGTTTTTGGCATCCCATCCCAGAACTTTCAAGGGCGGGCTGGGGGGTTTGCATGGTCTCCCCCCAGGGCTCCCTCCTGTGCGCCCTGCATGGCCCTGTGCGCCACCCGATTAGCCAGACAGCACCAGCTGGGGAGTATTGTGCCCTCGCCGTGGCCGCTCTCCATGTTGTTGCCAACTCTGAAGTTTTTTTCTGACTGCCTTGCGGTTGTTAATCATTTCCGCCTGCCCCCCAGCGAACGTGTTTCGTTCAGGAGGCGTTATGCTGGCCAGTTCCTGTATATCAATAATGCCCCGTTTGTCCAGTCCGTGGTGAAAGTTAAAGCCCACCAGGACAAGGACGAGTCGGGCATTTCGGATGATGAGAGAGTCCGCAGGGTCGGTAACGATTTCGCCGACAAAGCTGCGCAGCGCGGGGCCCGCTCTCACCCCCAACCTTCGCCCGAAGAAGAAGAGCGAGTGAACCGTGCTGTCAAGATTAGTAACGTTGTGTGCCGACTAGCGGCCAAGTTGCTCCCAATGTGGCCACGATTGAACCTGGAGGGTGCTCCGTTTGTCGCTCCTTGTCGCACCACCCGTGGTCCCGAGGAGCCCGTGGTCCAGCATCAGTGGCAGTGGCAACGCTCTGTGTGGAGGTGCGTTGTTTGCAGGTTAGGCTCTCGTTCTTGTGTCAAGCCGCCTGGTGGTTCGTGCACCGGCGTTGCCAGAGCAGATCTGGACATCGCCGACTCTCTTTCGCACAGCGTTGTTATTCTGCCGTGCACAGATGGTTCTGATTTTTATTTCTGCCCCAAGTGCGGGGGATTTATGCATCAAGCTGTGTTTGTCAAGACTGCTTTGTCCAAGGAATGTCCTAACGAGTTGCGCGGCCATGGCCGCACGAATTTTAACAAAGTCATGCTAGGCCGCCACCCAAGGAAGAACCTGGGGGTAGGCCGACCTGTAGAGTTGCCAGCAGGGGCGTTTCCCGCCCTTGCGCCCTCGTCTTTGCCCGTCCCCAACTTTTGAACGGATTGTTCGAAATCATTGGTCTCAGAGCGCTTTCCCTTTCTTGGGATGTGTTTTAGTTTTGTCTCGTCCCCCTTGCGGGGGTCGAGGAGCATCCAGCCCTTTTGGCGTCGTGTTGCGGCCCAACCGTGTGCTCGCTCTGCCATCAGCGTGGAGCGAACGCAGCTGGCTGAGATGGTTTTCCCCCCGCTCCCCCCAATGCGGGTGTGGGCGTGGGGGTCGCCGCTGTTTCCACGGCACTGCGGGACTGGCAGCCGTTCGGCGTGAGTCCCCCCGCAGTTGCCGTGACGTCAGCGGCGGGGCAGGGCTGGTGGCGTAAGTAGGCATGTGGCGCCATTTTTCGTGACCCTCCTCTGGGGGGTTGCGCGTCCCCAGAGTGTTACGGCTGGCAGTTGTTGATTTAAAAAAATCTCCTCCTCTTCCTCCTCCTCCTCCCCGCTCCTCCTCCTCCCCGCTCCTCCTCCTCCTCCTCTTCCTCCTCCTCCTTTTCTTCCTCCCCCTCCTCCTGCCCCTCCTCCTCCTCCTCCTCCTCCTCCTCGCCCTCCTCCTCCTCCTCCTCCTCCTCATGCTCCTCCTCCCCCTCCGGCTGGGACAATCGCGCCGCACGGCCGATGCATCCGCGATGCGGCTCGTCGTGGAGCCCGGTTTCCTCCACGGAGAAGCCGCGACAGGAATGCGGGTCGCTGCTCGTCTTGAAGTCTGCGACAAGACCCAAGGGGCTCAGCGGCGTCTCGTGACATTTCGAGGTCGACGCGTCCAAGGCGAAACGCCGACGTCGCCGATGCATCCCCAGGGTCGCCGATGCATCGCGGATGCATCGGCGATGAGACGGGGATGCGGCGCGAACCCGGATTTATTTGGGAGGTCTATCCTTATCTTCTGGTGCATCACGCATTATTCGCTGTTGTTGTTGCTGTTGTTGGTGGTGGTGCTGTTGTTATGGTTGTTGTGTTTGTTGCGGTTGTTGTTGTTATTGTTGTTGTTGTTGTTGCTGTTGCTGCTGCTGCTGCTGCTGTTGCTGCTGCTGTTGTTGTTGTTGTTGTTGGTGGTGGTGGTGGTGGTGGTGGTGATGGTGGTGGTGGTGTGTTGTTGTTGCTGCTGCTGCTGTTGCTGTCATTTCTAAAGACCAATTATTGTTGATCTTCGGAAGCGGTTCCGCGCGCTCTGGCCTCGACGCCGGCTACATTTGCCCTGAAAACGAGGCTCCCGCTCGAGCGTTGGCTTGAGCTCTCGCTCGAGACCTCCTCGCAATTCAATTACGTTGGCGGAGGCCCCGCCACGACGACAAGGGTTCCTGCTCGATAGTTCCTCACGGTTTACTCCAAGAGCCCCTGGCCAAGAAGGCCCCCGAACTCAGGAACGGAGCTCTCGCTCGAGACTTTCTCGTAATTCAGTCAAGTTGGTGGAGGCCCAGACACGGCGACAAGGGCTCCCTTTCGATATTCCTCCATTCGTATTCCGAGAGCCCCTGGCCAGAGAGGCCCCAGAACTCAGGAACGGCGCTCTCGCTCGAGACTTCTTCGCACTCCAGTCAGTGGCCGACAGAGAAGAGATTTCCCCCCAGAGGGTTTCAATCGAAGACGAAGTGGGCGGGTATCGAGGGTTGGGGTATACGGACAATCTTAAAATGAGTGTTGTTGTTGTTGTTGGTGGTGGTGGTGGTGGTGGTGGTGGTGGTGGTGAGTGTGGTGATGGTGGTGTTGTTGTTGGTGGTGGTGGTGGTGTTGTTGCTGCTGCTGTTGCTGTCGAATGTTAATTACCTAACAGCGAAGACTGATAGGTTTCTAGTGGTCTCAAAAGAGCTCACAGATCACTCCACAGGGGGGTCCGGGCAGGTGTTGGGGCGTTTCCGGGCGGCATGAGCCGGGCTCGTTTTTCACCAACAGTCACACACTTCGTGCTCTTCGCCTTCCAGAACTCCATTCCCAGGCCACATTCTGGGGGGCCGGATGCAACAGTCACACACAAAGTGCTCTTCGACATCCCAGAACGCCATTCCCGGGCCACATTCTGGGGGGCCGGATGCAACAGTCACACACTTCGTGCTCTTCGAGTTCCCAGAACGCCATTCCCGGGACACATTTTGGATGCCCGGAGCCAACTGTAGGCCACTTCGTGCTCTTCCATTTCCCAGAACTCCATTCCCGGGCCACATTTTGAATGCCCGGAGCCAACTGTAGGCCACTTCGTGCTCTTCGAGTTCCCAGAACTCCATTCCCGGGCCACATTTTGAATGCCCGGAGCCACCTGTAGGCCACTTCGTGCTCTTCGAGTTCCCAGAACTCCATTCCCGGGCCACATTTTGAATGCCCGTAGCCAACTGTAGGCAACTTCGTGCTCTTCGACTTCCCAAAACTCCCATTCCTGGGCTACATTTTCAGCAGGGGCAAGAGCACGACGAGGGGGAGGACGAGCAAGACCAGGAGGACGAGGACGAGCAGGAGCAGGACGAGGAGCAGGAGGAGCAGGAGAAGAAGGACGAGCAGGAGGAGGAGGAGGACGAGCAGGAGGAGGAGGACGACCAGGAGGAGGAGGACGACCAGGATGAGGAGGAGGAGGAGGAGGGGAGGGGGAGGAGTACCAGGAGGAGGAGGAGGAGGAGGAGGAGGAGGAGGAAGAGGAGGAGGAGGAGGAGGAGGACGAGGACGAGGAGGAGGAGGAGGAGGGGGGGGGAGAGTACCAGGAGGAGGAGAACGAGGACCACCAGGAGGAGGAGGAGGAGGAGGAGGAGGAGGAGGAGGAGGAGGAGAGAACACCAGGAGGAGGAGGACGAGCACGACGAGGAGGACGAGAACGAGGACGACCAGGAAGAGGAGGAGGAGGAGGAGGAGGAGGAGGAGGAGGGGAGGGGGAGGACTACCAGGAGGAGGAGGAGGAGGAGGAGGAGGAGGAGGAGGAGGAGGAAGAGGAGGAGGAGGACGAGGAGGAGGAGGAGGAGGACGAGGAGGAGGAGGGGGGGGGAGAGCACCAGGAGGAGGAGAACGAGGACCACCAGGAGGAGGAGGAGGAGGAGGAGGAGGAGGAGGAGGAGGAGGAGGAGGAGGAGAGAACACCAGGAGGAGGAGGACGAGCAAGACGAGGAGGACGAGAACGAGGACGAGCAGGAGGAAGAGGAGGAGGAGGAGGAGGAGGAGGAGGAGGAGGAGGAGGAGGAGCAGGAGAAAGAGGAGGAGAGGAGGAGGCAGGCTGAGGCTGAGGCTGTGACTGCGACTGCCGTTGCCGCTGCGACTGTCATCGCGAATGCGACTACGACTGCGAGAACAGCAGAATTCGACAACTGGATTTTCATCTGAATCTTAAGGGGAATGCTTTCAGATATGCTTCTACACATCGCTGTTAGGTTGCTTTGCCGGGATAATTTCTAAACAATTCTAGACGCTTCGCGTATCCCCACCAGCCGGTCCAGAAACGACGCCCAGGCGAGTAGAGGGTCGTCCTGAGACAATTCTAGACGCTTCGCGTATCCCCACCAGCCCGTCCAGAAACGACGCCCAGGCGAGTAGAGGGTCGTCCTGAGGGGCTTTTCGGCGTCTTGGGTGCCTCGGGGGGGCCTCTGTGGGCCGTTCGGGATCCTCTTTGGGGCCTCCTGGGGGCCTCTTGGGGCCTCTTGGGGCCATCTTGGGGCCTTTGGGGGCCTCCTGGGCGCTTCTTGGGGCCATCTTTGCCCCTTGGGTGCCTCTGGGGGGTCTCTTGGGGCCTCTTGGGGGTCTCTTGGGGGCCTCCTGGGGGCCTCTTGGGGGGCCTCTTGGGGCCATCTTGGGGCCATCCTGCGGCCTCTTGGACCCGTCTGGGCGCCCTTGAAGGCCCTGCTGGGGCGCTCTTGGGGCAATCTTGGAGGACATCGGTCAAGGAAGTAGGGTTCCTTAATTAGAGCCCCCCCCCCCCCAGGAACTCCAAACATCGTCTCCTGTACCGCTCTGGGACCGCTCTTGGAGCTCTCTTCGGCGCTCTTGGCGCCGTCATGGGGCTTTCTTGGGCCCTTCTTGGAGCTATCTTGAGCCATCTTGGAGCCATCTTGACGCCTCGGATGTGCATCGCAAGCGAAAAAGTGAGAACACCAAAAACATTGATTTTCCCTAGGGTTTTGAAGCATTTTGGCCTCTTGGATGCATCCTAATGATGCTCTTGTGGGCACTTGGAACCGTCTTGGGGAGTTCTTGGAGCGTCTTGGAACATCATGGGGACCATCTTGAGGCATCTTGCGCTATCTTGAGCCATCTTGGAGGGTATCTTGGCTCCCTGAGGCCCTCTTGGAGCCGTCTTGGGCCATCTTGGGCGCTCCAACGCGCCGCGGAACCCCCTGTCCAGGTCAGTGGGGAGGGGGTAGGGGGAGGGGTAAACCCCTCCCCGAAGGGGAAGAGGGAGGGGTGGAAGAGGAAACTCGTTAAACCACCGACGCCCAGAGGGCTGGTGGGATTATTCTGTTGGACCCCTGAAAGGCGCCCTGGCGCTCTCGCCGAGGCGCCGGCTACATGTTCATTGAAAATGAGGCTCACGCTCGAGCGGTTTGGGGGACCGCCAAAACCGGCCCCCCAACAACAATAACGCTCCCGCTCGAGACTTCCTTCTATTTTACTCAGGGCTGGTGTTCTTGCTCGCCGCCGAAAGCCGCCGTCCTAACAAAACCAGCGCTCCCGCTCGAGACTTCCTCCCGTTTTACCTTGGACTGGCGCGCTAGTCTTTCTCTAGTCGGCGCCGCCCCCAGCAAAAACAACGCTCCCGCTCGAGGCTTCCTTCCTTTTTACTCAAGGCGGTGCTCCTCCTCGCCGCCGAAAAACGCCGCCCCGACAAAAAAAGCGTTCCCGCCCGAGACTTCCTTCTGTTTTATGCTGGACTGGGACCCAACTCTCTTTTGAATTGGCGCCGCTCCCAGCAAGAACAACGCTCCCGCTCGAGGCTTCCTCCCTTTTTCCTCAGGACGGTGCTGTTCCTCGCCGCCGACAACCCCCGTCCCTACAAAACCACGGCTCCCGCTCGATGCTTCCTCCCTTCTGACTCAAGGCGGAGTTCCTCATCGCCGCCGAAAACCGCCGCCCCGACAAAACCAGCGCTCCCGCCCGAGACTTCCGTTTTACGCTGGACTGGCGCCCTACTCTCTTTTGAATTGGCGCCGCTCCCAGCAAGAAAAACGCTCGCGCTCGAGATGTCTTGTCTTTTTCCTCGGGACGGTGCTCTTCCTCGCCGCCGACAGCCCCCGTCCTGACAAAACCACTTCCTCCTTTCTTACTCAAGGCGGTGTTCCTCCTCGCCGCCGAAAGCCGCCGTCCCAACAAAACCAGCGTTCCCGCTCGAGATTTCGTTTTGTTTTGCGCTTGACTAGCGCCTTACTCTCTTCAGCATTGGCGCCGCTCCCAGCAACAACAGCAGCCCTGCTCTAGACTTCCTCCCTTTCTACTCAGGGCCAGGTCTTTGCCTCACCGCCGACAGCCCCCATCCCCACCAATGCAATCCTGTCGTTCGATACTTCCTTGTGCTTTACCTTTGGCTGGGGCTCCACTGGCGGTCTCGCATCGGCGCAGCAAGGCGCGGGCATGTGTTTTCGAGGCGGGATATGCTGAAATTCCTCGGAGGAGGTGTTTGCAAGACCTCATTGGGCGGGAGATCTGGGAATGGGAATAACGGACCCCGATATAGAACAATAGTTCCCCATGATGTGGATGGTTATCATGATGGTCGCATGCTTCGTGTGGGAACATCGCGCATGAGGGTAAAATGATGATGTTTGTTGCTGTTGTTGTTGTTGTTGTTGTTGTTGCTGTTGTTGTTGTTGTTGTTGAACATTATTCCTTCTAAAGAATTATTATTGTTGGGACCCCTGGTGCGCGACCTCTGCGCCGCGCCTAGGCCGCAGCTACATTTTCATCATTTTTTCGCGAAAGCTTCAGAAAAGTGGATTGTGTCCGGATCCGGTTTTTTGTTGACGCTCGTTTTCCCTTGCAAAAAACAATAGAAAATGAAAATTCTTGTTCTTACTTGATCAAATTGCAAGAATCCCTTGCAAAAAATAAGGTAAAGTGGACATTCGTGCGCGCAAGACGAAATCCTTCCAAAACCTTAGGTTTCGTAACGATTTTAACATAAAAACATCAAAAACCCAATGGTTTTTTAAGAAAAAATTGTCAAAATGTCCTTCCGCGCGCGCTGTCCGAATCCCACAAAACCAATGGTTTTTCAACATTTATGTTACATGAGCTCGCGCGAGCTACTTTTTCTTGTTCTAACATAATCAAATTTCAATAATCCCTTGCAAAAAATATGGTAAAGTGGACATTCGCGCGCGCAAGACGAAATCCTTCCA
>CAUYUJ010007726.1:17500-40000 GCA_963575745.1 Prorocentrum cordatum
TTATAGCCGTATAGCCCTATAGCCCTAAGAAGACTATGATTGGGTTTCTTCTCCGGTATCACATGGTTAGGTGAGTTCTGCCGCCGATTTCCGCGGCCCGCCCGGGTGCCTGGGTGCTCGGGTGCCTGGGTATTCGGGTGCCTTATAGCCCTGTAGCCCTGTAGCCCTATAGCCCTATAGCCCTATAGCCCTATAGCCCTATAGCCTTATAGGCCTATAGCCCCATATCCCAATAGCCCTATAACCCTATAGCCCAATTGCCCTATAGCCCTGTAGCCCTATAGCCTGATAGCCCTATGGCCCTATATCCCTATAGCCCTATAGCTCTATAGCCCTATAGCCCCATAGCCCCGTAGCCCTATAGCCCTATAGCCCTATAGCCCTGTAGCCCTATAGCCCTATAGCCCAATAGTCCCATAGTCCCATAGTCCCATAGCCATATAGCCCCATAGCCCTATAGCCCTATAGCCCTATAGCCCCATATCCCAATCACCCTATAGCCCTATAGCCTTGTAGCCATATAGGCTTAGAGCCCTATAGCTCTATATGTCTATAGCCCTTATTGCCATATGGCCCCATGGCCTTACATCCCTGTAGCCCTATAGTCCTATGGTCTTATAGCCCTATAGTCCCATAGCTCTGCAGACTCATAGCCCTATAGCCGTATAGCTTTATAGCCCTATAGACCTATAGCCCTATGGCCGTATAGTTCTATAACCCTATAGCCGCAAGGCCCCTATCGCCCTATAGCCCAATAGCCTCATAACCCTATACCCCTAAAAAGACTCTGATTGGTTTTTCTCCGGTATCATTTACCGAAAATCGTTCGCTGACCTGGACTGGCTCGCCCCGCACAGAGAACGTAGAAGCAACATTCCTCCTTGCGATTGAACATCATCTGGTGCGACTGGCGGATGAGGAGGTGGTGGGATGAGGAGGAAACAAGGAGGGACGAGGAGGAGGGGAAAGAGGAGGAGGAGGAGGAGGAGGAGGAGGAGGAAGGAGGGAGGAGGAGGGGGAGGAGGAGGGGAGAGGAGGAGGGAGAGGAGGAGAGAGGGAGGAGGAGGAGAGGAGGAGGAGAGGAGGAGGAGAGAGGAGGAGGAGGAGGAGGGAGGGAGGAAGGGGAGGAGGAGGAGGAGGAGGAGGAGGAGGAGGAGGAGGAGGAGGAGGGGGAGGCAGAGGAGGAGGAGGAGGAGGACGAGACGAGACGAGACGAGACGAGACGCCGCCTGGCCAATCAGTCCAGGTCGAATGGCCACAGGCCAGAGAGCGGACGCGCGCGCCGCCGCGGCCGCGGCGCGCCGCGGGCCGCCGGGCGCTCACGGCGCGGGCGGGCCCCCCGCAAGCGGGCAGCGCGGGGATGGCAGGGCCAGCTCCCCCGCCCCGTTCTGTCGGACGGAGAACACCCTGCCGGAAACACCCGGCCCCCGACAGAACGGACAGGGGCCAGGCCCCACCAAAACCCCCACCACCCACCCCAGGGGCCCGCAACGACACGACAGACGACGACAGCGACGGCGACGACACGACGGGGAAGACGGACCCCCCAGCCACGACTCCCACGGGGGACACCTGGCTGGGTAGCCAGGCTCCCGTGGGAGGCCGCGTGGCCGGGGGCCCCCCGGGAAGGGGACCCCGCTTTGGGGACCATCCCGGGCGCGGGGACTTGTCCCCCGAAGGCCCGGCGGTCCCCGCCTCCGCCAGGGGGCGCTTTGGCCCGACACTCCACTTATGGGGGTGCCCCTCCGGGGCGGAGGAGGAGGAGGAGGAGGAGGAGGAGGAGGAGGAGGAGGAGGAGGATGAGGAGGCCCGCGCTTCGCTGCCGGGTCTGCGCGCGCCGCCGCGCGCAAAACCCGCTCGCCACCGCAGCTGCCTCGACACCCCCGTGCTGACACGCAGCACGCGTCGTCGTCGCAGCCGCCGCCGCCGCCGCCGCCGCCGCCGTCGTCGTCGTCGTCGTCGTCGGCGTCGTCGGCGTCGTCGTCGGCGTCGTCGGCGTCGTCGTCGGCGGCGTCGTCGTCGGCGTCGTTGTCGTCGTCGTCGTCGGCGTCGTCGTCGGCGTTGTCGGCGTCGTCGTCGTCGTCGTCGTCGTCGTCGGCGGCGGCGGCGTCGGCGGCGTCGTCGTCGGCGTCGTCGGCGTCGGCGTCGTCGTCGTCGCGCGGCCACGCGCTGCCCGCCCGACGTCGGCGGTGGCGGCCGCGCGCGGCGGCGGCGGCGGCGGCCCCGACGGCGGGGCTCCGAGGAGCACGCCGCCGAGCGGTGCCGGGCGCGGGAGGCGCCGCGCCGCGGCCCCGCCCCCGCGGCCGTGGCCCCCTTTCGTGGGGGTGGGGGGGGCGGAGGGGGAGGAACCAAGGGGGAGGGGCAGGAGGAGGAAGAGGAGGAGGAGGAGGAGGAGGAGGAGGAGGAGGAGGAGGAGGAGGAGGTCGACGAGGAAAAGAAGAAGGAGGAGGAATGGGCAATGGTGGAGGAACAGGAACAGGAACAGGAACAGGAACAGGAACAGGAACAGGAACAGGAACAGGAACAGGAACAAGAAGAGGAGGGGGATGACACTCGGCCCTCTTGTGTTTTTGCGGAGAGAACACTCGGCCGCGACACGCCTAGACCCGGTGGGCACGCGCCTGAAAGCTACGTGCGTGCCAGGGCTGCGGATTCAGCAGTGTCGGAATGAGCGCCAATGGCTCATTAGTCTGGAGATGGGGAGTCAACCCTCACCCCTGGTCTTGAACATACAGCGCGGAGTCTGGCCACCTCCGTAACCAGTCTGGCTCAAGCCACATTATCTCTACCCACTTGCTGATAATCCCCAGACCCATACTCACTTCCTATTATACACTCATCTCCGATATCCTGTCTCTGAGAGTCTGTGGTGTGCGGTGCGGCTGGAGATCGCACCGGGACCGAGGGCGAGACAAAAGGGGAGAACACCTCGTCATCTTTCGACAACGTCGGTGGGGGAACCGTGGTAGCGGAGCCTCTGAGGAGGCTTTATTTTACGGACCGAGGACGATGTCGGGAGAGCGTGGTGCCAATTCTCCCAGCGGACACCGCCTTTGGAACAGCAAAACAATGGGCAGATGAAGACGGCCATTTCCGTCTCACGGAGGAGCAGCTCACTCATTTATTTAGCGACGCAGTGTCGGGTGTATGGCCGGCGCCGCCGGAGGCGCCACCACCCGCTAGGCCGGGCCCGGCGATGGGAGTGTCCGCTGAGCAGTCCCAGCAGTGGCCAGGTTCAGGTGTCCAGCCCAGCAGGTCGACAAGACGCAGATGCGGGAAACGGACGAGCCAGTGGTAGTGCAAGTGGAGAGCCAGATCCGTGGAGCGTCTCTGATCCGTGGAGCCGGGGTCGAGCTGGTGGGCGAGGCGCCTCAGATGACGCCGAGCGCCCCGCCCCAGATGGCGACGAGCACCAGGACGCCTGGCAAGACGGGGGCTCCAGCTGGAAGGGGGACAGATGGAGGGACTCCAGCTGGATAGATTGGGGCCAGAAGGACGGCTGGAGCGGCGGTTGGAGCGACCGGGGCAAGGATTTCGCCGGCCCCGACGTCTGGACGAGCTGGAACGAGTACAAGCCGTGGCGAAGACAGCTTGTGCGATGGCGCCAGCTCGCAGACGTGGCGCCGCACAAGCACGCAGATCGCATTCTGAAGGCGCTGCCATTCGATCTGCAGAGGAAGATCCTTTCCGACGAAGTCATCACGTCGGAGGCCGGAGCTGATCGCATCATCGAGCGGCTAGATTTGCTTTCTGGAGAAAAGGTCGACGACGAGAAACGGAAGGCTGGTCGAGAATGCCTCGTCTCGTTCGGGAGGCGCCAGGGCGAGGGATTCACCGAGCACGCGGCTCGGATAGGCCTCGTATTTGACAAGGTGTCCACCCTGGGGCTTCCCGCCCCAGAGGATTGGAAGTTCATGTTCCTGGAGGAGGGGTTCGGCCTCGACGAGCGGGGCCAGCAGCTCATGCGCGTCATGATGAAGATCAGGGGCTCCTACAAGGAAGCGTTGGCGGCCACACGCGAGATGGACGTCACACGTCGAGAGCATCTGTCATATCAGAAGAGATCCTACGTCACGGAAGGTACTTTCTCCCAAAATGAGCCCATATACTCCGTAACGACCGACGGGCAGCCATATACCTAGCTGTGATCAGAGGTATTATGGATCGGATCGGATCGGCCATCAGATGGATGCCCCATCCCCTCACGCCTATCGATTGTCTCACCAAATAATGGTTGAGACGAGCGCTGCTCAGCTGCACCTTTTGAAGTGTGGGATGTTGCGACTCACGGCCGAGGATCGATCGCTCCAGAACCGTAAAGACGACCCGGGCGCCCGGAACCGATCTCGAGCCGCATCGAAGAGAGAGCTGTAATTGAGTTGCGTCTGGCCCTGCTCCTTTCGTTTCATTTCTCGACCCAGCCGGCGGCTGTGTCGCGTCACGGTGTCTTTTGCTCACACTTGTACGCTCGTAGTGCCGGTGAACGCTCAGTATGAGAACACCGTTGGCCAGAGCGGCCTAAGAGTGTTCAGAACAGCAAGACAGTGCAATCATTTGCCGCGCTGCTTTCTGTTGCAAGCCGGTGCGAGTCGACGGCAGATTTAAGTTCATGCATCGCCACGTCAGCCCTGATCGCCGCAGTAAGTTTTCTGCCAAGTGGCTGCGGAGGTTGGACCCTGACCCCGTTCAAGTCCACAGTTTTTCGGGGGACTGGGAATGAGCGCCAATGGCTCATTAGTCAGGAGAGGGGAGTAAACCCTCACCACTGGACTTGAACATACAGCGCGGAGTCATGCCACCTCCGTAACCATTTTGTCTCAAGCCACATTATCTCTACCCATCTCTACCCACTTGCTGATAATCCCAAGACCCATACTCACTTCCTATTCTAGTCTCATCTCCGAGATCCTGTCTCTGAGAGTACTGTGGTGTGCGGTGCGGCAGGAGATCGCACCGGGGCCGAGGGCGAGACAAAAGGAGAGAACACTTCGTCATCTTTCGACAACGTCGGTGGGGGAACATCAGGAGGAGGGGAGGGAGGAGGAGGAGGAGGAGGAGGAGGAGGAGGAGGAGGAGGAGGAGGAGGACGAGGACGGAGAGGCCGAGATGCCGAACCTCCGTTGGGCCCTTTCCTCTGTGGCAGAGCAGGAGGGAGTGAAAACCAGAGTGAACCCAAAATGTTACAACGCTGCTGCAATGCACCCTCCGTCCCCAGCCCCCTCCTCGCTAGTCGCTAGTCCATCAAAGCTTTCCCCCACGCAGCGAGAAGCGTCCCCCTTTGAAAGACAGGCGTCCGATGGGCTTGCCCTTCAGGCGAGAGCCCCGCTATGCAAAGAAGCTGCTCTGCATCTCTCTCACGAACTATCCCCCAAACAGCGCTTGCATTGAGGGGTTTCTAGTTCTGCTCCAAGGAATTGAACCGCGTCCCCGGTCTGGCGGCCCCGTGCCGGCCGTCGCCGCCCCGTCGTTGCCTCGTCGCCGCTTGTCGCCTGGGCCGCGTGGGCGCTGGCGGCTCCGTGCCGACCCGGCCGTCGCCGCCCCGTCGCCGCCTCGTCGCTGCCTCGTCGCCACCCGTCGCCGCCATTGGATGGCACCACGTAGATTACACTATTTGTTTTTTGCGCCTGCGGCGCGCTTTCTGGTCATGCACAGCATATATTGTACCATACGCACATCATATATATATATACACATATATATATGTATATGTATATTTATGTATGTATGTATGTATGTATGTATGTATACATCCATATATATATATATGTGCATGTGTGTGTATGTATAAATTTTGTCTTATGTATATATGTATATCCTACAACATAGATTGTACGTTGTTGATTGCACTAAATAGAGTGCACGATCACATAGGTTCCACCTCATCTATTGCATCACATAGGCTGCGCAATATATCTGGCACAACCACATATATGGCACCACTCAAATTGCACAACATATATTGCACATCGATTACACAACAGAGATTGCGCCACATAAATTGCACAACGCCCTTTACACAACATAAAATCTCGCGCATCAGAAATTTCCGATCCACCGCCCTCCCGAGACCGGAGTAATCAGAACCCCCTGGGGATGTGAACTTTACATACTATTCGGCCCCACCGTCCATCCTAAAAATGAGTTCGTACCATCCCAGCCACGCCAGAGTTCGCCCCCCCTGATCATTTGCAAAAAGTTCAGTGCGCGCGCACTGGTTTATCATAAAGCATAAGGTTTCAATGACCCCTTGCAAAAAACAAGACGAGGTGCACACGCGCGCGTCGTCGCGCGCGCATGCCGGAACCCTTCGAAACCTCCAGGTTCCGTGGGGATTTCAAAATCGAGCGTCGCGAAAAACATGTATTAAGTCAGCAAGATTTCGCAACAGGGGTTATCGGAAAAAATTGTGCCCCCGCTTTTGCGAATTCTTAAGAAGATATGGGATTGTTTTCCACATGTTTATATCATGCTACGAAGCGTGTCTTTCGCACGCGCGTGTCGAAAACATTCAGACGACCCTGCGCGCGTGCTGTCGCAAGAATCCTGTACAACACAGGGGACGAAGTTCACACGCGCGCGTCGCCGCACGCGCATGCCGAAATCCTCCGGCAACCTTAGGTTTCCCACGGATTTCAAAAGCGAGTGTCCCGAAACCATAAGATAAAAACACATTGTTTCGCAACACGGGTTTTCAAAAAACCTGCGCCCGCGCTCTTGCGAATTCTTAAGGAAACCATAGGTTGTTCAACATGTTCATCGACTTCTGTCTAGCGGACCTCTCGCGCCGCATGTCGAGCTCATTCGAACGCCCTTGCGCGCGCGCTTGAGGGGCAAGATCCGTGTCAAAGAATACCACGCGGGCCACTCGCGCGCGTCGGCCGCCCGCGCATGTCGAACTCTTTCGAAAGTCTTCATCGCAGACGCGAGGACATCGTCATCGTTGTCGGCGGGCGTGATCAACATCGGCGCCGTCATTGGCCTTGCCGTCGTCATCGCCACCATCGCCACCATCATCGCTATTTTCGTCATTGTGCCTACCGTTGTCGGCGTCGCCATGACAATGTCATCTTGTGAATGATAAAATGGCTCCCCCCCCGGGGCTGATGAACAGACCCCGCGGGGCGCGAAACCCTTTTTTAATCACGCGCGCCAGGGGGTCGTCGCTGGCGCCGCCGAGGGGACGTGTACCCCCCTCCACGACAGCCTCAAAACGATTGCATTTCGCACGTGTAGGAGTTGCGATAAGGGGGGTCGTACACATCCGAGGCGATGTTTTCCCCTTCTCGGGCGTCGTTGTCGTCGCCGTCGTCGTCATCCTCGTCGTCGTCGTCGTCGTCGTTGTCGTTGTCGTTCTCGTCGTCGTCGTCGTCGTCCTCGTCGTCGTCGTCGTCGAGTACAGCGGGCTTGCGCAGCACCCCCCCCATCGGGCATGGCATCCGCAGTGCGTCGTCGTCGTCGTCGTGTCGTCGTCGTCGTCGTCGTCGTCGTCGTCGTCGTCGTCGTCGTCGTCTTCGTCGTCGTCTTCGTCGTCGCCGTCGACTACACCGGGCCTGCGCAGCACCCCCCCCGCCCATAGGGCATCCGCAGTGCGTCGTCGTCGTCGCCGCCGTCGCCGTCCGCCATCCGTCGTCCTCGTCATCGTCTTGTTCGTCCTCGTCCTCGTTTTCGTTTTCGTCCTCGTGTTCGTCGTCGTCGTCGTCGACGAGCTACAGAGACCACGACAGCGGGGGGAGGAGGAACTGCCCGCGTTGCTCGTGTCGGACGAAAGGCAGGGGAAGGAAAGGGGGGGTGCGAAACCTGCTGCGCGCAGCTGGTTTCGTGCTCCGCCGAGGGGCCAGTCCTCGATGCATGGCCGCTTTCGGCGCCAGGGGTCGCTCGGAAAGTCAGTAATGTGAGATGCTGGGCAAATTCCCGCTTGGCCACGCCCCCCTTCCGTCCAGCCCGCCGTGCTCGCGGGCCCGCGAGGCAGCTGTCGCCCCCCTGGCTGCGGCCAGGGCAAAAGAAGCGCATCGGTTCGACAGAAAAGAGCACGGAAAGTGCGGGGGCGAGCGCCGAGAGCACTGGTTCTTCATTTCGAAAAGGTGTCGCCCTGGCTCACGGTCCCTGTTTCTGCCGCCTTTGCTTCCCGCTGCCCCTCCCCTCCCCCAGTCTGTGCTGTCTGTCTGTGCTGCCTGTGGGCGTCGGCGCTAATCACCGGCGCCGCCGCCGTTGATTTTCAATCTGGCTGGCGCCTTCCCGCGATTTGCCCGAGTAGGGAAATTATTAGGTTTACCGCGTAGATTGCACCACATGTAATGCCATCAAAAAGTTGGAATCCAGCACGCATAACATCATTTCTACAAAAATATCGGTTCCCCTTGGGGATGTACAATGTACGTATGATTCTGCCACATCGTCCATCCTGGATATGAGCTCGTACCATCCCAGCCAGGCCAGTACGGATTCCCCCACTCGTCCTCTGCAGAAAACCCTATGCGCGCGCATTCGCTTATCAAAAATCATAAATTCCAACGGTCCCGTGCAAAAAATGAAACGACGTGCACACGCGCGCGTCGTCGCGCGCGCATGCCAGATTCTTTTAATAACCTCAGGCTTCGCACGGTTTTCAAAATCGAGCGTCCCGAAAAATATATAACAACCATGGTTTCGCAACACCAATGTTCAGCACAAACCTACGCCCGCGCCTTTTTGTTGCGAATTTTCAGAAAACTCCAGGTTTATCATCATGTTCGTAACGTGCTACCAAACGGGCTTCTCGTGCGCGCATGTCGAGATCGTTCGAACGCCCTTGCGCGCGTGCTGTCGCAAGAATCCAGTGCAACGGAAATCAGACGAAGTGCACACGCGCGCGTCGTCGCGCGCATGCCGCAATTTTTCAAATACCCCAGGTGCCGTTCATATCATAGATATGTATATGTATATATATACATATATATATATATATATATATATATATATATATATATATATATATATTATATATTAACACAGTGCTATGCAACCCCATTTTCCACAAACATGCGCGCTGTCATGCGGATTCTTTATAACATCAGAGGTCTGTCAACATTGTCATCAAATTCTGTTTCTCGCGCCACATGTCGAACTCATCCGATAGCCTTTACGCGCGTGCTTGGTGGGCAGGATCCTTGTCAAATAACACCACGCGGGCCATTCGCGCGCGTCGGCCGAGCGCGTAAGCCGAACTCCTTCAAAAACCTTCATCGCTGACGCGAGGGCCTCGTCATCGCTATCGGCGGGCGTGACCAACATCGGCGCCGTCATTGGCCTAGCTGTCGTCATCGCCACCATCGCCACCATCATCGCCACTCTCATAATCGTGTCTACTTTTGTCGGCGTCGCCATGATACCGCGTCCTCCCAAGTCATCGAATCGCCGTGAAGTGCCCGTTGGGAATTGCCCGGCGGTCTGCGCTACCGTGGCCGCGTCGGTCGCGCCGCACTATTTGGCCGTTGCGCGCGCGAGCATGCGCGGGCTAGCACACCGCAGAGATGCACCAGCCAACGCCAAACACTCATCGCAATCGCCGTCATTTTGCAAACCAAGTTACGGGCGGGTGAGTGGGATAGTTGCGCGAGGAGTGGCGGACTGCATACCATAGGTAGCACCACGTAGATTTCACAACATACACTGCACCACATAGGTTGCGCAACATAGATTGCACCATCTTTTCTTGCACCGCATATATTGCACCACATAGGGTGCACCACGGACAACAGCACACATATCTTGCATCACGTCAATTAACCACATAAAGTGCACCACATTGATTGCTGTGTATGTATATGTATATGTCTATGTGTATATATGTAGGTGTGTATGTCTAGATTGCACGCCATGGGTAACACAACATATACCGTACAACATAAATTGCACCACGCAAGTTGCCCAACATCTATCGTTCCACATAGGTTGCACCACCTAGATTGCTTCACGCCGAGAACACCATATACTATTAAAAACACTGTTTGGGGTCCATGCTGGCGGCTAACGTCCGGAAAGCGACAAAGTAGGATCGTAATGCCCAGCGAGGAGTTCAGGGATAGTTCCATTTTGAAAGCATTTCCCCCCGTCCGCGCAACAGTTGCACAAGCTTGCGCGCCGAGTCATGAACATCGAGAGTTGATGACGTGTCTTGTGGGAACCCCATTTTGAAAAAGAACGGCCCGTCATCCGTGCAGCTGTTGAGTAGGTTCAAGCTTCTGGCCGTTTGATTAGAGGAGGAGGGAGGGAGGAAGGAATGAAGGAGGGAGGCAGGGAGGGAGGGAGGGAGGGAGGAGGAGGAGGAGGAGGAGGAGGAGGCGGAGGAGGAGGAGGAGGAGGAAGATAGGGAACGCATGCTTCGTCGCCGCCAGTGCTATGGAAATCAGCTGCATCGACCCGGGAGGTCAGGAGATTGCAGAGCGGTGCCCGGCTTCCAGGACAGGCGTCGTTGAATCGCTCCTCCTCCTCTTCCTCCACCACCTCCTCCTCCTCCGTTGATTGGAGCTGCTGGGCGGGCCGGGAAGCTGGTAGCTCTGCGGTGCTTGGCTGCCTCGATGCGCCCGTCTTGAGACGCAGCGCGTGCCGTGCTCGAAACGGCCGCGTCAAGGCGTTGCGTGCTGGCTCAGCGTATCGGCCCACGCTTTGGCGAACGCATCGCGTCATACCTACGTTTTCAGCCTGTGTGCTGAACTCCGCATCAATACTCTAATTACGTGTTTCGTGCTGCGCATCGGGGCGGCCAGGCTGCGATGTTGCCTCGCCTTCGTCTCGGATGCTTGGTGATGTGCGGCCTGGCGCAGGCGGCGAGGCTTCCGGTACTCATGGGGCAGAGCCTGGCCCCCGCCCCGCAGCAGGGGATGGGGACGCAGGCGCTTGTGGTGAGTCGTGTGTAGGCGGGGTTGAGTGCCAGACCGGCGTGCGCAGCGAGTATAGTGCCAGACCGGCTTGCGTTGCGAGTAATGATGAGGTCTCGGCCGCGCAGCGGGACGTGCTTGCTGTAGGCCACGGCACACCCAGTTTGTGGACACCGTGGGGTTCTCGAGTTCGCGTCCCTGGTGGACGCGCTGACGCTTTGGACGTCGGCACGCAGGAGGACCGCAAGCCAGGAGAAGGAGGTGACGGCTATGCCATCTTCTCTTCTAAGTTCCCTGGGTCGGGCAATCTTGGCGGTCCATCTCAGATGCTGCTCGAAGGGTCCACGTGCTGGAGAGTAAAGTGAACGACGGCCTTCCCACAATGAGCATGGCCTACCAGACCGCCTTCCCGTTTGGCAGCCGGTTTTCTTATGCGAAAGCGTGAGGTGCAAAGACCAGCTTTGTGTGCAATGTGTTCATCCTGAATTCCGAGTGCATCATGAGTTCATCATCTGAGCTTACGCCTCCTGTGAGGACCAGTCGCTAAGTTGGGCAAGAGGCAAGAGGATGAAACAAAGGAGATGGAGGAGAGGGAGGGAGGGAGGCAGGGAGGAGGGAGGAGGGAGGAGGGAGGAGGAGAAGGAAGGGAGGGCGATGAGGAGGAGTGGCAGCAGCAGTGGCAGGGGGAAAGAGGACGAGGACAAGGAGGAAGAGGAGGAGCAGACAGACAGGAGGGGACAGGGGCAGGAGGAGGAAGGCGACGACGCGTACCCCCGACGACGGGCAGCAGCAGCAGCAGCAGCAGCAGCAGCAGCACCAGCAGGAGCCTGGCTGCGACAAAGGCGGAGGCGTGAACGGAAGCGGCTGGTCCGGGCGCTTCTCCATCCCATGTCTGCTTCCCCGCCTCCTGCTCCTCCTCCTCCTCGTCCTCCTCCTCCTCCTCCTGCCCACCCTTGGCGCCACGTGCATTCGTTGCAAGAGCTTGCTGCAGCTACTGCACGGATGGCGGGTGGTGGTGCGCTGTCGAAACAGGGCTCTCTATTCAGCGCCGCGCGCAATCGCCTCGCACGCCAGCGACAGTCGCAGTGATAGAGGCCGGTACCTTCTCAAAGCGGTGCTCTCGCTTTGGACTTCTTCGGTTGTGTGACACGAATGTAAGACCGTGCAAAGGCGACACGGGTGGAGGGCGGTACGTTTTCAGCGTGGGGCTCTCGCCTTGGCGGCGCGCACATGCGCCTGAAGCGTTCGCAGCAGTTACATGGATCGCAGGAGGGTGCTCCTTTGTTTTAAATGTGGCTATTGCCTCACCGGGCACGCGCAATCGTTGCAAGAGTTGCAGCAACTGGGAGGCTGGAGGGCAGCTCGCTTTCAAAACGGGGTGTTCGCCCTCGCGCCGTGCACATTCGGCTCAAGACGCTGCAGCAGTTTCTAAGGATGGACGGCGGTATGGTTTCGAACGGGGCTCTCACTTGATATTTCCTCAGTTCTAGGCCTGGGCATGTGTAAAAGATGCACTGGCGGAGGGCGGCTCCTTTTCAACATGTTGCTCTCGTATTCGGTTTCTTCAAGTATAGTGACCAGGAGTGCAAGCTCGTTCTTGTGTAAAGCAGGGCGCTCACTGGACCCCTCGTTGAACTTTCTGATCCTGCCTCGTCGCGTTCCGCATGATTTGCCAGAAGGGTGCAGGACAATCCCTTTTCAAAGCGGGGCCCTCCTCCTAATCCTTCTCCACCGCCTCCGCCTCCCCCTCCGCCTCCTCCTCTTCCTCCTCCCTCCTCCTACTCCTGCTCCTCCTCCTCCTCCTCTTCCCTCCTCCTCCTCCTCCTCCTCCTCCTCCTCCTCTTCCTCCACCTCCCCCTCCTCCTCCTCCTCCTCCTCCTCCTCCTCCTCCTCCTTCCCCTCCCCCTCTCCTCCTCCTCCTCCTCCTTCTCCTCCTCCTCCTTTCAAAACGGAGCTCTAGTCAGAAGGGCAGGCCTCTACGTATGGCGTTCGTCGCTCAAGGCGCCGCTTCTTGCAGTGAGAAGGGAGAGGCTTGTGGGGACTCTGGGGATGTACTGCAGCATCGTGGTGGCATCCTGGGTTTACTCTGCCCCTCCTGCTCCCCCGTCCCTTGTTCTCTCTCGTCCCCCTCCTCGTTGTCTCTCTCGTCCTCCTCCTTCTCCTCCTCGCCTCTCCCTTCCTGCTGCGGCTGCTCCTCTCCTCCACCTCCTCCTCATCCTCCGCCCTCCTTCCTCATGCTGCTGCTGCTGCTCCTCCTCCTCCTCCTCCTCCTCCCTCCTTCTCCTCCTCCTGCTGCTCCTCCTCCTCCTCCTCCTCCTCCTCCTCCTCCTCCTCCTCCTGGTCCTCCTCTTACCACTCCCCCTCCTCTCTCTCCGTCTCTCTCTCTCTCTCTATCACTCCCTCGTCCTCCTCCCTCAGGCGCTGCTGGCGCGCTTCCCTGCGCTGCTGGAGCCGGCCGACACCCTGCTGGGGCTGCAGTTCCGGGCCGCCGCCGGCGATTCGGCGCAGGGAGGCCCGGAGGGGGTTGAGGGTGGCGCCAGCGCCAGGGCCCACGACGGCCACGCAAGCCCAGCGACGAAGCAACACCGGTCGGGCACCCTCACTCTGATCTTCGGATGCCGGGAGCGGCAAGACGGTTGGTGCAGGAAGGGCGATCTCGACTGCTGCTGGGGCGCCTGGGTCGAGCTGGGGGGTCGCAGGTCGGGCTGGGGAGGCCTCGGGTCTAGCGAAACTTGTGCAACGAACCCCTCTGGCCAGCGGTGAGCCAGGTGCAGCAGGAACCCTGAGATCCTGGCGTCCCGATTTCGTCCAGCCAGGAGTCTTCGCCATTTTTCGGGCCCCCGTGACCCTCGGAGATCGATCCGGCTGGAACAGTGACGCAGAAAGATGGTGTCTAGGGCCCCAGGCGTGCTTTTTACGATGCTGCATGTTTGTTCGCTATGTCGGATCTAAGGGAAGAGGGCAGAGGTGCAGTTGGGTCGGGCATTCACCCGGGCGAGACGCTGCGACAGGGCGTGAAAGAAAGACAGGTGCAGGAGGAAGTGGCGAAGGAGGAGTGGGGTACCGAGGAGGAGGAGGAGGAGAAGGAGGAGGAAGAGAAGGAGGAGGAGGACAAGGAGGATGGACGAGGAGGAAATCGGCATCGAGCTGGCAGAGAAGGGGAACATGGGGTATGAGTACGTAAATAAGGTCATGATGATGAGGCTGTTGCTGCTGATGGTGATAATGACGATGCTGATGACGACGACAACGATGATGATGATTATGATGATGATGGTTATGAATTCTATGACAACAAGGATGCTGATGATGATGATGGTGGTGGTGATGCTGCTGATGATAATGATGATGCTGAGAATGATGATAATGATTATTGTAATGACGACGATGCTGACGATGATGATGACGATGCTGATGATTGTGATGATGACGATGATGCTGCTTATCAGGATGGCGATGATGCTGCTGATGATGATGATGATGATGATGATGATGAAGGCTAGGATGGCGATGACGATGCTGCTGATGATGATGCTGATGATGATGATTATGATGGTCATGGTGATGGTCATGGTCACGCTGATGGTAATGCGAATGAGAAATGATTGCGATGATGACGATGATGCTGATGATGATGATGATGATGATGATGGTGTTGATGGTGATGACGATGCTGATGATGATGACGATGCTGATGGTGGTGCTGCTGATGCTGCTGATGATGATGATGCTGATACTGATGAAGATGGTGATGATGCTGCTGCTGCTGATGATGATGATGGTGGTGGTGGTGGTGATGGTGGTGTTGATGGTGATGGTGATGATTGTGATGGTGATGCTGCTGACGATGATGACGATGGTTATGATGGTTGTGGTGGTGGTGATGATGCTGATGATGATGATGATGATGATGATGATGATGATGATGATGATGATGATGATGATGATGATGATGATGATGATGGTGGTGGTGGTGGTGGTGGTGGTGGTGGTGATGTTGGTGATGGTGGTGGATGGTGACGATTATTGTGAGGGGGAGGGCGAGGAGGAGGAGAAGGAGGAGGAGACCGAGCGGCGAGTGGAAGCGCAGCGGGAGGACCAGGGACTGGCAGGAGCGGGAGCACGCCTGCCAGCAGCGCCCCAGCAGGAGCGGCAGGAGGAGAGGAGCGCGACGACGACGACGACGACGACGACGACGACGACGACGGCGGCGGAAGCCCCCCAGCCTCCGCCAAGCGCCCCCAGGCGCCCCGCGCGCGGGGGCGCTCGCGGCCCCCGCCCCGCCGCCCGCGGGCGAGCCGCCGAAGCCCGCGCCGCGGCCCGCGGTGGAAAGGGCGGCGGCCGCCGCCGCCGCCGCAGCCCCCCGGTGGTCGAGGGCGGCAAACGGCCGCCGTCGATGGCCGTCGCCGCCGCCGCCGGCGGTCGCCGTCGATGATCGTCGATGGCCAGTCGTCGATGGCGCCGATGGTCGTCGATGCCTCCTCCTCCTCCTCCTCCTCCTCCTCGTCCTGCTCCTCCTCCTGCTCCTCCTCCTCCTCTTCTTCCTCCTCTTCCTCCTTCTTCCTCCTTCTCCTCCTCCTCGTCCTCGTCCTCGTCCTTGTCCTCGTCCTCGTTCTCCTCCTCCTCCTCCTCCTCCTTCTCCTCCTCCTGTCGTCGATGGTGGCCGACGGTGGCCGATGGTGGCGAATGGTCGTCGTTGGTGGCCAGTGGTCGTCTGTCGTGTCTTGGCCGCGGTCCTGGCCTTCGGCGTGCCCTGCCATCTTTCTTTCTCTCTCTCTCTCTCTCTCTCTACAGTCGGGGCTCTGAAGAAGGAACCCTTTTCGTTGGGGAGGGACTCCGTGTTCCTTGGTCCATAAAGCCGATCTCCCGTATTTTCCGCAGTCCTTTCTCTCGTAAGGAGGGGGGGGCCTCGCGCAGGGCGCCCGCGCATGGTCGACGTGGTCCTGGCGGCCACCGCCCTGGGCGCCAGCGCGCTCGGCCCCGCCGTCCTCGTCCCCCTGGCCGCCGCCGGAGGCTACTGGCTGTCGGGGCTCGGACGGCCTGGGAGCAGCCCTGCTCCGCCTGTGGGGGCACAACCCGCCTTCACGTGCGCCTGCCCCCCTGAGGGCTGGCCGCTGTGGGGGCTCGTGCTCGCCTTCCTGCTCGGGGGCAGCTGTGTGCTCTGCTGCGTGGGCTGCTCCACGGCAGCCGCGGGCCTGGCCTGGTGGTGGCGTGACCACGCCGCCGCTCGCAGGAGGCTCGAGGATCAGGCTCAGGCACCGAACAGTCTTGTCAATCGTCGGCGGCTCGCTGGATATCAATTGTAATGGAGGCCAGGACCGTCGACGGTGTGGTAGCTATCAGCGATGCGCCCGACTCCTACACCCGTCTCATATGGCTTCGGGACGAGGAGGAGGGCGCTCCAGACGGAGTGGCGATTGCAGCTGCTCTGGTACGCCGGCGCCGAGGTGGTCTCATGCTCGCGGTCCCAGGCGGCAGCATCTTGGAGAGCGAGCTCACCGCGAGTCAGCAGGAGGAGGATCATGCTCTAGGGCCTTTCGTCAGGGCCAGAGTCCGAGGCGCAGGTCTGGCCAACCCCGCCAGTGCACTGGCCACCGTGTCGTTCGAGGTCCTCCTCGTGGATGTCGACGAAGGGGTGCTGACGGAGCTGGTACCAGAGGCCGTCTACTACGAGGACGAGCAGCACGCTCAGCGAGTCCTTCGGCACTTCACCCCGCGCGCGCGGCATTGGCCGCACGGGCGCACGGTGCTGGAGGAATCGTCGCGCGCCTTCCGCTCGCAGTTCGGCGAGGAGGCCTTCGCGGAGTTCTTCACAGCGGGGGAGGAGGAGGCCGAGTCCGTGGTGGTCGTCGAGAGGGCCTCCGAGCAGCCTGCCGAGGAGGAGGCGGCGGAGGTGGCCGGCGTGCTGCGGGACGGCTTCGCGGAGTCGGACGGGCCGCTCGAGCCGCCGCCGCGGCGCCCTGGGAGGCCGCCCCCTCTGCAGCGCCCGCCGCAGCCCGCCCTCCCGCGTGCAGCCCCGCCTGGAGGGCCGCTGGCCCGCGCCGCTGCGGGGAAGGTGGCTGCCGCTCCGCTGCTGGGGAGTGGAGGCGCCCTCGCGGGGCGCTCTCCGCCGACGGCCTTCGGCCTCGCCGCGCCGCCGGCGCCATCGGCTTTCGGCCGTGCAGCGCCGCCGCCAGGGCCGCCCTCTCGCAGCGGAGCCGCGGGCTTCGAGTCGCCAGCTGCCTGGCAGGCCGTCCTGGGTCGTCACGGAGGCCCTCCTGGGCCCGAGCTGCGCGGTCTACGGACTTCGGGCGCGCCCGCAGGGGCTTTCCCTGGGACTGGGGAGGACTTCGCCGGGGAGGGCGAGGACGACGCGGTCGGGGGCGGCACGGAGATGGAGCGCTTCGCGGCCGCCCTGATGGGAGCTGCCAGAGCCTTCAGCCAGCGCGGCGAGGAAGGCGGTGCAGGAGGCAACGACGACCTCATGGGCCTCGGAGGCGGCAACATCGGGGCCGGCGTGCGAGGCACGGCCCACCGCGAGGCGCTCATCGCGGCGAGGCGAGCCTCGCCCGGCAGCTTCTCCAGGTCGCTGATGGAGACCATGGCCGCGCAGGGCCGCTCCTCGCGCCAGCCCCGAGGCGTCGCCTACGACCCTCCCGAGCCCCGCCTGCGGCTCGAGAGGACAGGCGGGTGGTCCGAGTTCACGCCCGGCAGCCCCAACACGGTGCGGGACCTCGCCCTGATCGCGTGGCAGGTGGCGGACATCGTGGACCGCCTGTGGATGAATCAGATCGCCGAGGCCGCGGACTCTGCCGCGCTGCTGCTGATGGGTCTGGACCAGGCCAGGATCGACGGGGGCAGGCTCGACATGATGTGGCTGTACCAGTTCGAGCGCGACCCTCCCGCCTCGCTCTTCGCGAGGGGCGGGCAGTCCGCAGTGGGGACGCGACAGTTCAGCTCGCTGGCGAACCCACGCTGGTCCACGGTGAACCTCGCCTACCTGCGGGAGCTGGACCTGCTGGAGACCAGGAGGAGCGAGCTGCAGCGGCCTCAGGGGCGGACGCCGGTGCCCAGAGCCCGCGGGGCCCCCGAGCACCCGCAGCCCGAAGGCGCCGGGGTGCTCGGCCCCGGAGGCGGGGCCGCGGAGGCCGGCGCCAAGGCGCGGCCGCCCCGCAGGAGGCCAAAGCCGGCATCGCCGGCATGAGGGCCTCCCCAGACCGAGAGTGGGACACAGGAGGAGCCCCTGACGGACGGCTCCTCTGGCCAGGGCCCGCCGACCCCCGCCATCATGATCAGCAACGTGGCGAGGTGGTCGCACCGCTTTCGTGGAGCGGGTCCTTACTCCGTCGTTTGCGGGCTCTGAGGACGAACTTCTCATCGTACATCGGAGCCTCCGTTTGCGCTGCAGCGCAGCTTCAGCAGCGGCAGCTCGCTGGGGCATCGCGCACCGCGCCAGTCTTTCCACTTCCTCTTCCTCCTGTTGATGGGCTGCAAGGGGCGGCTCGCAGGGAGGGAGGCTACGCTGACTTCGACGCGAAGGTCGAGCAGCTGCTCCTCGTCCTCGTGTGCGCTTTGAACTACGTGTATGAGGGGCGGCCGTCTCGGCCCCGTGACCTGTCCTTCCTTCGGTCACCTGCGTCTTCTGTGCAAAAAGCTTGCCTGGACCGTCTGCGTTTGATATGTTGGAGCTGGTGTCGTGATGGAATTAACCCCTACTCACTCTTCGCCGGTCGCAAAGCCGATTCTACTTCACATCTCTTTAGCGATGCTATTGGTGCCTTTCAGGAGCATGGAGAGTTGACTTCTCACAGTGTTGGTGAATTGGGCGTTGAGCAGTCAGATGCCTACGACAGTTATGCACGTGCGCTTTCAGATCATCTCAGAGCTGTTGATCCCTACGGTCTTCAGGGCCCCCGTCGAGTTCACCCTGTCCCAGGAGCCTACGCCCCTCTTTGTCCTGAACGTCTGGTCCTTGAGGGTTCTCTCGCTCACTGGTCCATCGGGGATTTCTTGGAGCCTCCGCTGTCCCTGGCCTTCGACGAGCCGGGGGTCCTGCGTACTAGCCGGTTTGACCCGTCGTCGTACCAGTGGGGGGACGCCAGCAAGCTCCCCCGGGCCCAGCAGTTGGCCCTCTTCCAGAAGCTGGACAAGGTGGGGCTCCTTGGGTTCACCGAGGGCCCTGTGGCGGCCCGAGCAGTGTAACCCGTTCAACGTGTGGAAGAACGCCTCGCGCGACCGGTTGATCATCGACCGGAGGGGTCCGAACGGCCAGGAGGCGAAGATCGTGGGGGGGGCCCGCCTCTCACCTCGCTGCTGGTGCTCGGCTCTGTGAACTTAGTGTTATTCGGGGTTCTGAATGTCTTCGGGGCTCGTCTACGGATCGTCGGGATATGTTCTATCAGGAGCACGTCACACCTGAGCGCGCCGCCACTAACGTCCTGGGTCCAGCCGTGCGTATAGACCAAGTGCACAAGTCCCTTGGTGTCGATCCTGTACGTCTTCATTCCGCTGCTGCTGAGAGCCGTCCAGGTCGTCTGGGACGTCGTGCCTACCTGGGAGATCAATTTCTTCTGGAGCCAGCGGGATCAGATGCTGGCCCGCGCGCCTCGGGGCTCGTACACGGCACTCTGGCTTCCAATCCCATGGGGGACCACGCGGCCGTCGACGTCACTCAGGGCGGCCACCTCAATCTTCTCAGGAGCTACGGCCTGCTTGCGCCCGAGAACTTCATAGATGGTCGTGCCCCCTTCCCCCGTGGTGATGTGGTGGAAGGCTTGTGTATTGACGACTATCTTGTGATTGGGCGTCACGCCTATCCTCCAGGCGAGTCTCGTCGGGATTTGGAGCTGTTCGATCGTGCTGGGCGTTTGGCTTACGTAGATTCCTCGTTATCAGGCAGCTCCTCCAAGGAGGTCAGGGACGCCGAGCGCTTCGTGGTCGTTGGCGCTGAGGTCGACTCCTCAGCACGAATGGTAGATCAAGGGTACGTACCAGTGGGTGCGCCCGTCGAGCGGCGACTGCCGTTGGCGGAGCTCTGTCTTCGGGCTGCTCAGCTTCCTCGAGCCCCTGTGGCGCTGGTGGATACACTAGTGGGGTCCTTGGGTGCAGTGTTCGCTTACCGTCGGCCCCTATTCGTCTGTCTCAACCACGTATATAGCTTCGTTGCCCAGGACCGCACCGTCGATCATGTTATCCCTCGTGCCGTCACGGACGAGCTTGGCCTGGCCTCTGTGTTGTCTATCGCCGCGGAGACGGACCTTACCGTCCCCTTCAGTGACGTCATCTACGCCACCGACGCCTCTCCTTCCTCTGGGGCCATCTGTACGTTGGGAGTCTCGCCCGCGCTGTCGTCGGCCGTTTGGCGCTGTGGCGAACGTCGAGGTGGCTATTCCCGTCTGGACAGCCGGGCCTGTGGAGTCCTACGAAGCGCCGGCGCGCTCCCCCACAGCATGGAGAGCGCGCAGTGCGTCGAGTCGGATCTCCCCACCTACGTCCGCCGCGGGATCGCCATGGTCTTCGACTTCATCGAGTTCGCCGGCGGCTCTGGTGTCCTCACTCGGTACCTCGCGTCCCAGGGTGTCCTTGTCGGGCCTGTCATTGACATATCGTATTCTCGGCACTATGACCTATCGTCGTGCCGCCTGATGGAGTGGGCGGTGTGGATGCTGTATGAGGGCCGCATCCTTACCTTTGCTGCGGAGCCCCCGTGTACAACGTTCTCGCCTGCCGCTCACCCCGCTGTCCGCTCCTACCGTCAGCCTATCGGGTTCAATCGCTCAGATCCCAAGACGCGCTTGGGCAACCTGCTGGCCTTCCGCTGTATGCTACTTATGTTGGTAGGGCTCCGCGTAGAAGCTCCTGGTGGGCTAGAGCAGCCCCGCCTGTCCAAGATGGCTTGGCTGCAGGAGTGGTCTCGCCTCTTGGCGCTTGGAGCCGCCGAGACCTGGTTTGCCTCTTGTGCCTACCATGACCCTGCCCTCGATGGTGTCGTCGTCTACCGCAAGGAATTCCGCTGGATGACCGTAGGCTTTCCCGAGTTCACTGAGATGGCGGCGCGCTGTCCTAACACACGGCGCCATCGCGCCCACACGCACACGATTATCGAGGGAGCGGCTACCAAATATACTGCTACATATACTCGTGGGGTCGTCGTGGCATTGGGAGCTCGGTACTTGGAGGCTATCAGACGGCGTCGAGAGGTAGGCGACACTATGCGGCCCCCGGTGGGCTCTGAGCCGCTTGTGATCAACGAGCTGCTGATGTTGGGGTCTTGGGAGGAGCTCAGGAGATGGGCTTGGAGGTCCCCGGGGCACATTAACATCCTGGAGTCGAATGTCGTGGTGAATCTCTTGGAGGGTCTCATTCGTAATGGTGGAGATCGTAGGTTCGCTGCGCTTATTGATTCCAGAGTCACGTTGTGTTCTCAGGCGAAGGGGCGGTCCTCGAGCAGGGCGTTGACTCGCCCTCTGGAGAAGTCCTGCGCCCTGCAGATCGCCGGGTCCCTCTACCCCTCCTACTCCTTTGCCCCCTCGCGGCTCAACGTTGCAGACGACCCGACGCGGTACCAGGCGGTCCGCGCAGCATGCCGCCCGAGGCCTGACTGGCTGGAGCACGCGGACCTGCTGGACTGGCTGCTGACGCGGCTACCCGCAGCCAAGGCCTGCGCTGCGTGGCTGCGGCTCGTCTGCCTGCTGCTGGGGAGCAGCGGTCTTCGAGCGCTGCGGACCGCCCTTGCCGAGGGGCGTCGCCTGCCCCCAGCTCCCGCCCTCTGCGGGGTGCCTGGGCAGGGCTCGGGCGGAGGCCGCTGGACGGCGTCTGGAGTGGCTCGCGTCCCAGTGAAGTCGGAGAAGAGTGAATTCGCTCCTGTGTTTCATCGCGCAGGGCTCTTGCATCACTGACACCTGCACGATCGCAAAGCTGGTGGGTGCACCATTTTGGAGCAGAACTGGTACCCTCTTCTCGTGTCTGGCTGGCAACTACTTGCGAGCCGGCTGGAGGTCTCCCCAGCCCCGCTATGCTACATTTTGGAAGATCTCGTCTTGCTAAACATGATCCAGAATTTGCTAATCGTCGTGCAGTTCCTTTACCTTCAGGGCGTCCGATCCGTGCGGCTACCCGCCGTTCCAGAGAAAAGTTACTTATTGAATTCGACCAGTGGTTAGTAGAGATTGCCGGCTACCCTTGTCTGGCGAGCTTGCTGGAGCAGACAATGGGGGACCCTCGCATCATCAACGGAGTTCTGGTTGAGTTTGGCCAGTATCTGTGGCGCGAGGAGGCCCCCTACAGCAGGTTTGCCGACACCGTGAACGCCGTGGCCTCTCGGGCGCCAGAGCTCAGGAAGCTACTCGGGGCTGCGTGGGACCTTGGATACCAGTGGATTGCCCTCGAGCCAGGGAACCACCACATTGCTATGCCGCTGGTGGTCCTGAAGGCCTTGACCGGCCTCTGCCTCTTGTGGGGGTGGCCTCGAATCGCGGTGCTGCTCGCTGCGGGGTTCGCTGGCATCATGCGCCCGAGCGAGTTCCTGCTGGCAAAGCGGGCCCAGCTTGTACTGCCGCGTGACATCCTTTTCGAGAGGCCGCACGCGCTCTTCACCATCCAACTCCCGAAGACGGCCGCGCTTGGGGCCAAGATCCAGAGCGCCCGAGTCGAGCCGCCCGACATC
>CAUYUJ010007727.1:0-20000 GCA_963575745.1 Prorocentrum cordatum
CTACTACTACGACTACTACGACTACTACTACTACTACTACGACTACGACTACGACTACTACTACTACTACTACTACTACTACTACTACTACTACTACTACTACTACGACTACTACTACTACTACTACTACTACTACTACTACTACTACTACTACTACTGGTACTACCGCTACTGATACAACTACCACAATGAGGAGAAGGAGGAGGACGGCGTTTACCGTTCCTACTAGTGCTGCTTTCCTAAAGGCTCCAACTCCGAAGTAAGGTCGCACTTGGGATAATGTTTTAAGTGTTTGGTTTTCTCGCCCCTTCCGTCTTCCGGCGCTCGAATACGAAACCCCCAAGACCGCCCCAAGACGCCCCAAGAAACCCCCAAGAAGGCCCAAACACGGCCCAAGAAGGTTCAAGACGGCCTAAGAGGGCCTCAATACAGCCCGAGAGGGCCCCAAGAAGGCCCCAAGAGGGGCCCAAGAAGGGGACCATGAACCGAAAACTCAAGCGTTCCGCCCCAAAAGGCCCCCCGGGAAGCCCCAAGAGGCCCCCAAGAGGCCCCAAACGCCCCCAAAACACGCCCAGGAGGCCCAAAAGAGGCCCAAAAAGGCCCCCAAACAGCTCCTCCAAACTGCCTCGGGCTGGCCCCCGAGAGGCTCCTCACGATATCCCAATGAACATCCAAAAGGCCCCTGAATCACAACCCAGGCGCGGAGGCGGCATGGGCCGAAAGTCACTAGATCCGCCGCCCCCTGTCGATTCATCGCAGGGGAGCCTGGCGTGCTGGATCCGTTCGGTTTTGGTTTCGGCTCTTTTTCCAAAGGAACCCCCCCTGGAGCTTGGGCCCGTCCCGCCGTCCATCCGGAAGACCTGGTTGCAAACGGTTTTCGTGCCCCAAGACGGCTAAGATGGTCCCCGTATGTCCCCAAACGGCCCAAAATGCACCCAAGGCGGCCCAAGATAACCCCAATATGGCCTAAGACGGCCCAGGAAGCCCCCAAGAAGCCTCCCAGACGCTCCGAGAGGTCCACCAGGAGGGCCCGAAGAGGCCAAAACCAGTGATTGCCCGAAAGTTTGTGAAGGGTTTTGGCACTTGCTTCTTTTCGGCCTTCCCACGGCTCAAGACGGCCCAAAAGGCCCCCACCATCGCCCCCAAATCGCCCACGAGGCCTCCAAGATAGCCCCATGACGGAGGCCCCAAAACGGCCTCAAAAACGCCCCAAGACGGCCCAACAGGCCTCCAAGACGCCCAAGATGGCCGCTAGGACGGCCCCGAAACGCCAAAACAGGAACCCAAGTCGGCCCAAAGAGGCCCCCAAGACTGCTCCCGACGGCGTCAGGCGTGCCAGGAACCCACCAAGATGGCCGAAGCTGGCTCGAAGCTGGCCCAAGACGGCCCAAGAGGCCTTCAAAAGGGCATCCAAGAAGGCCCAAACAAAACAATTATATCCGTAGGTGTTTGAAGGATTTTGGCACATGCTTTTGTTCGGCCCTCCCACGGCCCAGGACGGCCCAATAGTCCCAAAAAATCGCACAATGATCGCCCAAGAGGCCTCCAAAATGGCCCCAAAGTGGCCGAAGAGGCCCCCAAGACGGCCCCAAGAGGCCCCCAAGACGGCCCAGGAGGCCTTTAAGACGCCCAAAATGGCTTCCAAGACGGCCCCAAAGCATCCGGCCCCAACTCGGCCCAGGAGCACCCCCCAAACGGCGCCCGACGGCGTCTGACGGGCCAGAAGCCCACCAAGACGGCCAAACGTGGCACTAAGCTGGCCCGAGACGGCCCAAAAAGCCGCCAAGAGGGCCCCTAGGAAAGCCCGAAAAAGCCAAAATCATTAATCCCCCCATGAATTGTTGAAGGATTGTGGCGTTTGTTTTTTTCCGTCTTTCCGACGGCCCGAGACGGCCCAAGTGCCCGCAAAAATCGCCCATGACGGCCCCGAAAAGGCCCCCAAAACGGCCCAATAGACATAAAAAACGCGCACGGTGACCCCCAAAACGGCCCAAGAGCCCTCCAAGAAACCCTCCAACAAGAAGCCCCGACAAGGGTCGAAATGGCCTCCAAACGGCCAAGATGACCTTCGAGATGCCCACGTGTTCCCCGAAAGTATCCCAAAACGACTCGGGGAACACGCTGCCCGATAGCTCGGCAGGTCCGGCCTCGACGTTCGGCCACAGAGGCGCTTCCAAAAGGGCAGGGGGCGGCGGTGATTCGCCGCGGGCGTCTTCGATCCGCCGCCCCCTGTCGGCTTGCCAAAGGAGCGCCCGGCGTGCCAAATTATCGAAGACGCCCGGTGCCGCCGCCAGTCATGCCGTCGTCCTGGCCGTCGTCGTCGTCGTCATCTTCGTCGTCGTCGTCGTCGCCCTGGCCATCGTCGTCGTCACCGCCGCGGTCGTCGTCGTCGTCGTCGTCGTCGTCGTCGTCGTCGTCGTCGTCGTCGTCGTCGTCGTCGTCGTCGTCGTTGGTCGGGGGGAGAGAGGGAGAGCAGAGGACAGGGGGAGAGCAGAGGAGAACACCGAAATGCAATGATGAAGTAAGCAACAGCAAGGCGCAGAGAGCAGAAGGTGGGAGATTCAACAGCCATTCTTTCAGCGCAGGGGCAAGGAATGCGCTGCGCCGCCACCAGTGGTGGATGGCATCGCGCCTCTGCTGGTGCACCGTCGATCAGCGGTTGGCGCGAGCGCGCAAGGCGGCCCCGCCGGCGTCTTGCACGCAGCGCCCGGACTGATTCTGGGTATTCCTAATGATGCGCGCGGGAAGCAGGATGACCTTGATTTTGTCGTTGCAGCTGTTTGGCAACGCGGCCAAACCTAAGCCAAAAGAACATCCTTCAAAACGTGGGGCCCTCCGCTGGCCGAGGCACCGCGCCGAAGCACCGCTTCCCAGGATGCACGAGACATCCCAACAAACACGAAGACATTCTAGCACCCTTCCTGAAACGACCTCGATATCATGCCTCGGTTTGGCTGCATTGTTGGTTTGGGGGGGCGGGGGGGGCGTGGGCGGGAACGTCGACCTTGCCGCAGTCTATGAAATGGTGGCAGGTGCGCGCGGCATCCTCCTGGCACCCGCCATTGGCCACCATGAGGGCCGGCCGCCGGGGCGGCACCGCGCCCGCGAAGCCGCCGAACAACAACTGGGCCGCGGCGGTGCACCGCAAGATCGCGTCGCGCAAGTTCCCCCCCCCGGGCCCAACTGCAATCGAGCTCGGGGGGATTGTTGGTGGAGTACCCGGAGAAACACGACAGGGAAAACGACGGACCTCTCTCCTCTGCGACAACGGAGCGGCCGCGGTCCAGGAGGGCCCAGAGGAGCTTCCTCGGGGCCACTCGCACATCCCGCAAACCATTTTCAATCGCGAGCGCCCGACGCCCAGCGAGCCCCGCCTGCGAGTTCACACCCGCGAGATCACGGCCGCGCGGCGCCGCCCACGCGGGCGCCTTCCATGGCGCCCCGCCCATAGGAACGCAACAACCAGCCCGGCGGCCAGCCAGCCTCGACGAGTTTGGCGGCCACCCCGCCGAGCAGCAAGCTGCCTGGCGTGCCAAATTATCGAAGACGCCTGCTGCCGCCGCCAGTCATGCTGTCGTCCCGGCCGTCGTCGTCGCCGTCATCTTCGTCGTCGTCGTCGTCGTCGTCGTCGTCGTCGCCGCGGCCATCGTCGTCGCCGCCGCCGCGGTCGTCGTCGTCGTCGCCGTCGCCGTCGCCGAGTAGGGGGGAGGGGGGGCACGCGACAGGGGGGGGGCAGAGGAGAACGCCGAAATGTAAAGATGAAGTAAGCAACAGCAAGGCGTAGAGAGCAGAAGGCGGGAGATTTGTCTGCCAGTCTTTCAGCACAGGGGCAAGGAATGTGCTGCGCCGCCACTGCAGGTGGATGGCATCACGCCTCTGCCGGTGCACCGTCGATCTCCCCGACGCTTGCTCCACCCAGTCCAGCGCCGAAGCGCGCTGGAAGCGGTTGGCGCGAGCGCGCAAGGCGGCCCCGCCGGCGTCTTGCAGGCAGCGCCTGGACTGATTCTGGGTATTCCTAACGATGCGCGCGGGAAACCGGACGACCTTGATTTTGCTGTTGCAGCTGTTTGGCAACGCGGCCAAACCTAGGCCGGAAGAACATCCTTCAAAACGTGGGGCCCTCCGCTGGCCGAGGCACCGCGCCGAGGGCACCGTTTCCCAACATGCACGAGACAGTCCAACAAACGCGAAGACATTCTAGCACCCTTCCTGAAACGACCTCGATCTTATGCCTCGGTCTGGCTGTATTTTTGGCTTGGGGGGGGCGGGCGTGGCGTGGGCGGGAACGTCGACCTTGCCGCAGTCTACGAAATAATGGCAGGTGCGCGTGGCATCCTCCTGGCACCCGCCATTGGTCACCATGAGGGCCAGCCGCCGGGGCGGCACCATGCCCGCGAAACCGCCGAACAACAACCGGGCCGCGGCGGTGCACCGCAAAAGCGCAAGAGCGCGTCGCGCAAATTCTCCCTGTTGGCCCAATTGCAATCGAGTTCGGGGAGACTGTTGGTGGAGTACCCGGAGAAACACGACAGGGAAAACGACGGCGCTCTTTCTTCTGCGACGACGGAGCGGCCGCGGTCCAGGAGGGCCCAGAGGAGCTTCCTCGGGGCCACTCGCACATCCCGCAAACCACTTTCAATCGCGAGCGCCCGACGCCCAGCGAGCCCCGCCAATGAGTTTACACCGACGAGATCACGGCCGCGCGGCGCCGCCCACGCGGGCGCCTTCCATGGCGCCCCGCCCATAGAAACGCAACAACCAGCCCGACGGCCAGCCAGCCTCGCCGAGGTTGGCGGCCACCCCGCCGAACAGCAAGCTGCTGGCCAACCCTGCGGCCACCCCGACCGCCCGCGCAACGATCGACCACCCGCCCGGCGAGGGCGCTGGCCCCAGGGCCAGGGGCCACTCCTACGAATGGTCCCCTATAATGGATTTATGCCTGATAGTTTTCGCGGAAATTCCCCTGGGGATCAAACAAACGCAAACCCGCGCAATAGCGCCGCGCAACGACCAACCACCCACCCCGCGAGGGCGCTGGCCCAAGGGCCGGGGGTTTGTCCTACGAACGACCCCCTAATGGATTTATTGATGGTAATTGTCGCGGCATCTTCCCCAGGGGGTCAAAACATACGCGAGAGAGCGTGATCCACCGCCGCTCTACAATGGAAAATTGCCGCCCTTTTCCTCCGGAGCCCAGGGATCCCCCCCCCCATCCGAAAATCCCCCCCCCCTGCTGGACCCCCCCCCCTTTCCCCCGGCAAAACCCCCCCCCTCCCCTAACCCCTCCCCCCCCCTCGAACTCGAAAACCGGGGGGGGTCACTACCGGTTCGAACCCCCCCCCCCTCGAAAACCGGAGGGGGGGGTCACTACCGGTTCGAACCACTGAGCTGTCCCACTGTTCCCACCACTGTCCCCACTGTCCCCACCACTGTCCCCACTGTACCTCTGTCCCATTGTCCCACCGCCGTCCTCGCCACCGCCTTCACCAGTGTCCCCACCACCACTGAACCCTCCACTGTCCTACCGTTTCCACCACGTTCCCACTGTCCCCACACCACTGTCCCCCACCACCACCGTCCCCACCACTGTCCCACTGTCCCCACTGTTCCCACCGTTGTCCTCACCATTGTCCCCACCACTACCGTCCCACCACTGTCCCACTGTCCCCACCACTGTCCCGCTGTCCCCTCACCACTGTCCCCACCACCACCGTCCCCACCACTGTCCGCACCCCCCCTCGGTTTTCGAGGGGGGGGGGGGAGCGGGGTTCGAACCGGTAGTGACCCCCCCCGGTTTTCGAGTTCGAAGGGGGGGGGGGTTCGAACCGGCAGTGACCCCCCCCTCCTTTTCATGATGAACTGGGGGGGGGGGGGGAGAGGTTCGAACCTGTAGTGACCCCCCCTGGTTTTCCGGAGGGGGGGGGGGGAGGGGTTCGAACCGGTAGTGACCCCCCCGGTTTTCCGCCAGCAGCGGTAGAACACACTGTTTCACATACGCAGAACCCACGCAGTAGCGCCGCGCAACGACCGACCATCCGCCCCGCGAGGACGCCGGCCCCAGGGCGGGGGGCCAGTCCTACGAACGATCCCCTAATGGATGTATGCATGATAGTTGTTGCGGCAATTTCCCCTGGGGTCAAAACATAAGCGAAAACCGCGACATGGCGCGTCGGCACCGCGCGCCAAACCGCCCAGATTCTCTCGCGGCCAGATCTCGCCGGCTCCACTATAACATAAGAGGTAGACGGAGTTTCCAACCTTTCCCTGGGGCGCCGAAGCGGGCGAAACGCTGGAGAGCTAGCGGCGCGCGTTAAACACATTATTCAGTGCGTGGAGTTCCCCACATGTGCATCTATTCGCATGGACCTGTCCGCCGTGAGTGTTTAAGAGCAAGACTTTCGAATGTAAACGGGCTTCAATTGTGACGGTTTGGTCATGAATCTAATTGAAAACGAATTGGAGTGTGAATGAGCCTCAGTAGTACGAGCGCGTCTCTGCGCATGGGCCTGGGTCCTCCTGGGGCCTCCTGGGGCCTCCTGAAGCCTACTGGGGTTTCCTGGGGCCACCAGCCTCCTGGGGCGTCCTGAGACCTCCTAGGGAGGATTCGTGCCCCAGGAGAGGCCCAATATATAGCAAGAGACGTACACAAAACATTGCGGATTGGAGCCACAGGAAAAGGGGGCAATCGATAGGAACACGCGTAAAACACAAAGGACTCGTGCCGCAGGAGAGGCCCTATAGGAACATAAGTACACAGGAGAAGGACAATATACAGAAACATACGTATAACATCAAGAATTCGAGCTTCAGGTGAGGCACAATCTATAGGAGCATACGTGAAACAGATGGGATTGGAACAACTCCCGTTGCCTTCTGAAGCCTCCTGCTCCTGGGGCCTCTCGGGGCCTCCTGTTGTCATCCGAGACCTCCTGGCGTTTCCTCTGGCCTCCTGGGGCCTCCAATGGCTTCCTGAGGCCTCCCGGAGCTTCCTGGGGCCTCCTGGAACCTTTTGGGACATCCTGTGGCCTCTTGAACCTTTCTGTGGCCTCCTGATGCCCCCTGGGACCTCATGTGGTCTCCGGGGGCCTCCTGGAGCCTGTTCGAGCCTCCTGTGGCATCCTGGAAAAATTGTGCCCACGAGTCTGGCCACCGATCGAGACATCCTCAAAATATGGCCCACCTGGGGTGGGATGTGAGCGCCTCGCCCGAGACATCCTCCAAATCTGTTCCGAAAGCGAAAGATGTTGACACAAGAAAACACACAAACCGCTTGAGACATCCCCACAAAACGGCCGCGCACGGGACCGTGAGATAACCCCTGGCGGCTCCCCTCAGGGGGGTGCCACTGAGCGCTTCGCTCGAGACATCCTCCAAATCTGCTCCGAAAACACAAGGAGCCGGGACAAGGAACAGGCAAACCGCTTGAGACGCCCCCACAAAACAGCCGCGAACGGGACCGTGAGATAACCCCTGGCGGCTCCCCTCAGGGGGATAAAAAATGAGCGCCTCGCTCGAAACATCCCCCAATTCTGCTCCAGAGACGAAGGATGTTGGGACAGAAACCAAGCAAACCGCTTGAGACATCCCCACAAAACGGCCGCGCACGGGACCGTGATATAACCCCTGGCGGCTCTCCTTAGGGGGGTAAAACAAATGAGCGCCTCGCTCGAGACATCCTCCAAATCTGCTCCGAAAACACAAGATGCTGGGACAGAAAACAGGCAAACCGCTTGAAACATCCCCACAAAACGGCCGCGAACGGAACCGTGAGATAACCCCCTGGCGGCTCCTCTTATGGAGGGTGAAAATGAGCGCCTCGCTCGAGACATCCTCCAAATCTGATCCGAAAGCGAAAGATGCTGGGACCAATAAAAAGCAAACCGCTTGAGACATCCCCACAAAACGGCCGCGCACGGGACCGTGATATAACCCCTGGCGGCTCTCCTTAGGGGGGTGACACTGAGCGCCTCGCTCGAGACATCCTCCAAATCTGTTCCGAAAGTGAAGGATGTTGGGGCAGAAAACAGGCAAACCGCTTGAGACGTCCCCACAAAACGGCCGCGAACGGGACCGTGAGATAACCCCTGGTGGCTCCCCGTAAGGGAAGGTTGGTGAATTTCGACTACACACCATCCACGGCGGCCACCTCGGGCCAACAAATCCAAACCACAAGAATCAGCAGGAAATTTTGAAACAAGAACTCATACACCAAACCTGCGCACCCGCCCCAAAAAAACATCGAACAAAAAGCCTACAAGGTTCGAACATGGGAAAACTTCAACCAACAAAAAACAACAGAAAATCGTTAAACTTCAAGCTTAAAAAGAATTTTAAACAATGAAGCTCGAACCTGGGAAAAAATCAAACCCTAAAAAAACAACAACAAGAAACAATCACGCCGAAACCTGTGGGGGGGGAACTTAAAACCAGAAAAACATGAACAAACCTGAAACTCAAACCTGGGACAAAGTCGAACCAAGAAAAACTACAAAACACATCAAAGCCGAAAACTCAAGAAAAAACACACCCAGACAGAGAAAACAAAACATGTAGATCTAAGCCGCAACCGGGGGAAGCCCAACCACCAAAACCACACGCACACACACACAAACACACACACACACAGACACACACACGCACACACACACACACACGCGGAGGAGGAAAAAGGAGGAAGAAAAGGAGGAGGACGAGGCCGGGGATCAGGGGGCTGGGAGGAAGAGGAGGAGGAGGCGGAGGAAGAGGAGGAGGGGGAAGAGGAGGAGGCGGAGGAGGAGGATGAAGAGGAGGCGGAGGGCGTCGGGGACGAGGAGGCAGAGGAGGAAGAGGAAGAGGAGGACGCAGAGGAGGAGGGGAAGGAAAGGTCATGCCACATGCTCTCCGGATCCCGATGGACCTTGAGCCCAGACCCGGGCCCTCCTGAAACCTCCTGGGTCCCTTCTCGGCTCTTGGGCGACCCCGCCATCGCCCGCCTTCCTCGTGTTTCACCCCTGCCCCCCTCCTTCTTCATTTTTCCTCAAGCCCCCCTTCCTGCCCGCGCCTTCTGGTCGGGGCCTCGCTGCGCAAGCTCTCGCGCCCCCCCCCGAGCGCCGTCGCGGGCAAACCCTGCAATCGCGCCAACGAACTCCCCAGAGTCACCCGGGGCCTTCGGGAAAAGACGCAAAGAATGGGGGGCGCGCGAACAACTCGCGTCGAGCCCCGCGAAGAGACCGCGGGGAGGCCCACGTCGAGACCTGAGGCTATCAAACTACAGCGGAGGCCTCGGACCAGGAAGCCTCGGATAAGGATGCCAAGGTTTCGCGACTGATGAACGGCCAGTCGCGGGCCCCCCGCCCCGCCCCGAGACAAGAGAGGAACGCGCCAGGGTCTGGCCCCTCATGAGGGCACTCTTGATTCAGCGCCCCACCGGGCTAGGGCGCGAAGTCGGGGGGGCCCGCGGCCCACGTCGCGTTCGGGCAGCTCGCAGGCAACGCGGGGAGCAACGGCCGGTGGATAAGTGAGAGGCCGAGAAAGTGCGAACTAACGGTGACATATTGATCGACGGAGGAGGGTGCGCGCGGGGGTGAACACGACGGAAGGGCGACGGATGATGGGCGGCGCGGTTCTCTGAATCGAGGCACGACTGCGTTCGCACTTACACGAATCGCGCCCATCTGATCTGCCCGCTGCCTTTTTGGCGGCGGCGAAGGCCCCCACCGGGGGACGGTCGGGTTCAGCAGCGCCGCCAGGAGGGCGGAGGCGATGCTGGGGAGGAACATGGACTCCCCAGCGGCCTCCCTCGTGAGTTCCCCGAGGTCCGTAATATTCAACTCGACGGGGAAACCCTGCATCGCCATGTGGTCAACGCCTGCGCAAACGTCCTCGGTGGCCATATTGTAGACGATCGTGCCGGCGCAAAGGGTTTTCACAATTGGGCCCCACCGCGTCCGAGAAACACATTGGTTCGCGCCCAAGAAAAAACCGCTCTGTTTGAATTCCTGGCGGCCCCCATCACCTCCCGAACACGCTCGCGGCGCTCTGGCACCCCTTTGATGGGCAAGCCTGATGCCGCCAATGGCCGGTAGTAAGGACTTAAACCCATCTCAGCGCGAACCTGGTTGCCCTTGCCCGGCCACTGGGAGAACTAGCGCTGCTTTTCGAACCCTGCGACAGCAACCTGGAAGGCCCAACACTTACATGAACAGGTACCGTCGTTTAGAGAAAAATGGAAATCTGTAGCGGACACCCTCTCCGTCAGCATAACAGGGAGGATCAGTCCAGCGGGCGCGGGCAACTATGCCGCCGAAGCTGGGGAGAGAGCTGCCTCGGAATCTCAAGAAATCAATGCGCGCTGCCATTTCCCCTCAGCGCTTCCGACGGCGCTCCACGGCCCCAAGGCGGTCTCGAAATGGCCCGAGGAAGTCCCGGCAACGGACCAAGAGGCACCCGATAGCACCCAAGGGTGCCCCAACAGGGCCCCAAAAGGCGACGTTCATGGTTTTTGCAAGGGGCGCGTCAATGAAGAGCCCCCCCCCTTTGGCCGATGCTCAGCAAAATGGCCCCAAGGGGCCCCCGGGAACTCCGAATGGGGCCCCCGTAAATCCGGATGGGGGGGGGGGGGGGAAGGAAGGGCCCCGAGAGCCCGCGAAACAAATCCCCAGAGGACCCCCAGACCAACCCGAAAGGCCCCAGGAGGGCACCGAGAGAATTTCCTCTTCCATCCCCCTCATCATGTGAAAGATAACGGCTGCGCCCTCGCTGATCTTCACCCCCCTGAAAATGGCGCGGCACGCTGTGATTTCGAAAGTGGCGCGCGGCGCCGGGGAGCCAGAAAAAATGAAGAAGAGGAAGAGCCCGCCGCAGGCGCCGATTTTTGTTGTTCAGCAATTCACTCTTGAACAAACAACACGCCCGTGGGCCCCGCGTCGATGGCCCCCTGGCCAACGCCTAAAATACGCGGGATTCGTGCCCCCGAAGCCATACATTGTCGTAAATTGAACAAATATCGCGCCCCCGAGGCCATGCGCCCTCGCGAATTACACTGTTCGCGCCGTCGAGGCCATAAGCCCTCCAATTGCACAAGACTTGCGTCCCCGAAACAATAAACCCCTATGGTTTGCGCAATATTCGCGCCCCCGAAGCCTCGATTCCTTGTAAATTGCGCAATAGATGCGCCCCCGAGACAATAAACCCTCGTAGTATGCCACGCGCGCGCCCCCGAACCGATAAACTCTGGGAAATTATTCCATATTCGCGCCCCCGAAGCAAATCCTGGGCAACAGCGACCCCCGAGATTACTTGCATTCCGCTAGGGGATATCGCGGGCCGGCCTCGGCTGCCTCACGACCAAGAGCCGAAAGTTTTCACGCTCCGCAGCTGGGGCCGAAACATACGCACGGATCCGTCTGATTACATGTGTATAATGTTTTGGTAAACATGTGAGTTGTTTGAGCGAAGCGCGCGTTGCTTATTTTGATATGCGTATACAATCGTGCAACGGTCGTATGTCCATGATATGTTACACGCTCTAATACATGTTGAATAAATCGGTTGAGTGATTGTTGGATACATTGCATGCGCATATGTACACAAGCCGGCGCATTCACATATGATTGCCAATATGGTGCGTACTGTAAATTTGTGTAGATGTATACATACATATGTATGTGTACGCGCATAACTGGATATGTGGGCATACGTATACGAAGCGATGGCTATATAGCTGTATGCACCACGCATATGTACATGTATTGGACAACACTGCCACAAATTATGCATGATCGTAATGTAATGCGTAGATGTACCGACCACGTTTCAATATTGGTTCCACGCCAGCCGGGCTTCCGTCCATATTATTTAGGGTCGTCTTGTTTCCCAAGTTCGGGCTTGTAGTGTTTAACGTGTTTCTTGGTTCGAATTGCCCCCTGTGTTGTATTGAGATTTTCTGATGTTTTCTTGATTTGAGTTTTTCCCAGATTTCGATTTGAAGACCGTTGGTTGTTTTTCTTCGTTTGATATGTCCCTGTTTTCGTTCTAAAAATGTTATGATGTAACCTTTTGGTTTGGGTTTTTTTTTTTTTCCAAGGTTTCGTTTATATTTCCTGAACATTATTGAGAACCCGGGTTTCCGACCAGGGATCCGTTGAAGATTTTCCAAAGATTTGGGCAGGCTTTCCGCTGGACCGCCTGCAGTCAACTCACGAACCTAACCTTGGGGGGGTGAAAATGAGCGCCTCGCTCGAGACATCCTCCAAATCTGCCCCGAAAGCGAAGGGTGCTGGGACGAGAAACAGGCGAACCCCTCGAGGCACCCCCACAAAACGGCCGCGAACGGGGCGCGCGTGAGTCTCAGCATGAGTAAGTCTGAATAGGTGTAGGTATGCGTATGATTAGGTATGAGCATGAGTAATTTTGTGCGCGAGTAACTCCGGGCACGAGTTAGTCTGAGCGCGAGACAGTCTGCGCATGAGTAAAACTTTAAAAATTGGGTATGAGGAAGGGAGGGGAAGTGAAGAGGGAAGAAAATGGAGTAGGAGGCGTCCGAGTAATAATTACCCACTGCATGGAGTTCCGCACGCGCGCATCCACTCGCATGGACCTGTCCGCCGTAGATGTCTAAGCGCAAAAATTTTCGAATATAAACGGGTTTAAGTTGTGACGGTATGGTCATGAGTCTAACTGAGAACGAATTCGAGTGTGAATGGGCCTAAGTAGTACAAGCGCGTCCCTGTGCATGACCCTGGGTCCCTGGGGCCTCCTGGGGCCTCCTGAAACCTATCGGGGTTTTCCGGGGCCTCCAGGAGCCCTTGAGGGCCTCCTGGGGCCCCCAGGGGCCCAGGGACCTCCCAGGGAGGATTCGTGCCCCAGGAAAAGCCCAATCTAAATCAACAGACGCACATAAAACATTGCGGATTGGAGCCACAGGAGAAGAGGGCAATCTATAGGAACGCACGTAAAACACCAAGGACTCGTGCCCCAGGAGAGGCCCTATAGGAACAGAAGTACACATGAGAGGACCATACGTAAACACATACGTATAACATCAAGAATTCGAGCTCCAGGCGAGGCCCAATCTATAAGAGCAACCGTAAAACACATGGGATTGAAACCACTCCCGCTGCCTTCTGAAACCTCTTGCTCTGGGGACCTCTCGGGGCCTCTTGCTGCCTCCGATGCCTCCTGGCGTTTCCTCTGGCCTCCCGGGGCCTCGCGTGGCTTCCCGAGGCCTCCCGGAGCTTCCTCGGGCCTCCTACATCCTCTTGGGACATCCTGTGGCCTCTTGGGTTTTTCTGTGGCCTCTTGATGCCTCCTGGGACCTCACGTGGTCCCCCGAAGCCTCCTGGAGCCCCCTGTGGCACCCCGACGAGAATCTGCGCCCGCGAGTTTGGCCACCGATCGAAACATCCTTAAAATCTGGCCCACCTGGGGGGTCAAAACGAGCGCCCCGCTCGAGACATCCTCCAATCTGCTCCGGGAGCGAAAGACGCCGGGAGGCAAACCGCTCGAGACACCCCCACAAAACGGCCGCGAACGGGACCGCGAAAACACCCCTGGCGGCCCCAGTCAGGGGGGGCTGGAGCCAGCGCCCCGCCTGAGACATCCTCACAATCTGCCCCGGTAGCCGAAGATCTCGGCCCGGCGGCCCCCCCATTAGGGGCGCTGAAACCAGCGCCCCGCCTGAGACATCCTCGCAATCTGTTCGGATCGCCGAAGATTTCGGGGCAGAAAACAAGCAGACCGCCTGAGACATCCCTACAAAACGGCCGCGAACGGAGCCGCGAAAGCACCCCTGGCGGCCCCCCTCGGGGGAGCTGAAGCCAGCGCGCCGCCCGACTCCTCGCGACACGCTGCGCGCGCGTGGAAAAAATCAGACAATGAGAAGGTTTGAGCGCGAGCAGGTATGAACATGAGTAAACGCGGGAACGAATCTGAGTATTCGTTAGTCCGGGCATGAGTGAGTCGCAACATGAGTAACTCTGAGTAGGAGTAGGTATGAGCGCGGGTAGGTATGAGCACGAGTACGTTTGCGCCTGAGCGAGTCTCAGAGGCGCGAGTAAATCTGAGCGCGAGCAAGTCTGGGCACGAGGGGGGGAAAGGGAGAAGAGGGAGAAGGGGTAGGAGTCGCCCAAGTAATAACAAGAACCGCACCTTAGGATATGGGGAACGAAAACTCCATCTTAGGATATGGGGAAAATTCTGGGCATAAATTCAACGCCCGACGTCCTGGAGATCGGCTTCATCTTCTCGCCTCGGCGGACGGAGAACGACTGCGCGTTGTCGCCCGCGCCGCGGACGAAGCCCCCGCCCACGACCGCGCCGCAAACCTCCGAAGCGAAGTCGCGGACGCCGTTCGCCCGGCGGGACCCGAAGATGAAAATCTCCGGCTGCCTCGCGCGCGCTCCGAGATGCTTGCTCGGGGTTTCCCTCCGGCCCCGGGAAGCGAAAAACCGCGAGCGGCGCCGCGGGGCGCCCGCGGGAAGGGCGGGGCAAAAACAAAAGCAAGGGGGCAAAGGGGGGCGCCCAAGGGCAGAGGCCAAAGTCGCAACAACTCATGTTCGTGAACACCAGGGCCCTCCAAACAGATCAGGTTCACAAAGGAGGCCCCGTACGACAGCAAAAGCTCGGGCGAGCCGCGTTCGAGCAGCTGCGGGCGCCCAAACCTCCAGGCGAAGATGACATGGTCGACGTCGTCCTTCTGGATGAATGCCGATATCTTCCGCCTGGCGCTGGTCATCTGGTCAAGCGCCAAGTCGTCCTGGACCATTGTGGCGCGAATGCTGCTGGAGGAAGACCGGTCCGGGACATCGGCCGGAACGACGGGTCCAGAAGCTGCGGGGGGCCGCGAGGCAACTCTCTCAACGCAGCCCTGGACATGGCAACGCCTCCAGCCGCCCGGCGCCCGCCGTTCGGCGGGCGGCGTGCACTGGAGGCGTAATTTTGAGGATCTGAAGGATTTGGGCATTTGCTTCTTTTCGGCCTTCCGACGGCTCAAGACGGCCCAAGAGGCCCCCACGATCGCCCCAAGATCGCCCACGAGGCCTCCAAGATGGCCCCATGACGGACCTAGAGGCCCCCAAGACGGCTCCAAGAGGCCCCCAAGACGGCCCAAGAGGCCCCCAAAACGCCCAAGATGGCCTCCAAAACGGTCCTGGAGCACCCCAAGAAAGGCCCAAGTCGGCCCAGCCTCGCCCACCGTGTTCCTCGAACGCTTTCCAAACCGACTCGGGGAACACATGGTCCGATAGCTTGGCAGGCCTCTGGCCACAACGTTCGGCCACGCAGGCGTTTCGAAGAAGGCAGGGGCGGCGGTGATTCGCCGCAGGCGTCCCCCTGCAAGACGTATCTCAAACTAACAAATGCATTTAAATGCGATCGTGCCCAGGTGCCGGCGAAAAGCCCGTCGCACCTATGCTCTTTTAAACGACGACAACATACACATATAGAATATATGATAGCTATGTGTATATATGTATGTATATATATACAAATATACATACATACATACATACATACATACATACATACATACATACATACATACATACATACGTACATTACATACATACATACATACACACATGCATACATACATACATACATGCATACATACATGCATGCATGCATGCATGCATACATACATACATACATACATACATACATATGTATACAAATATATATATATATGACTAGAACCACGCGCGCGCTACGCGCGCGCTTTGGTTCTAGTCACGGCATCACTGCGCCAGCGGGCGCCGAGGCAAGTATCGCTCCGGTGGTCACGGCTCCCTGGCACCGAAGAGTGCCCAAGAGGCGCCAGGAGTCTCTGAGAGCCCTCTGGAGAATGCACGAAGGAGGCGAGTGGGGGGGGGAAGGAGGGGATGGAGGGCGGAGCTCCATCTCCTGGTGGCCCCACGCATCCTGGCCTGCCCCTCCACAGAGGCTGATCCTTCTCCTCCGGCGAAAACCCGGCAAAATCATTCGCCAGACTCCTTCTCAGGGTCTTCCGATGCAGTTTTTCATCCTGGATCTGTTTTTGGACGCCCGAGGGCTCAGAAACATCCCCCAGATGACTATAACAGCGAAGTGCCTCCAACGCCGAAGCCCACAAACCTCGACGCGGCGGCTGCCGAAGCAAGAGCTTCGATGGGCATGGTCCGCCGCGGTGCAGCGCGGCCGCGGGCGCCGGGGCAGTCGGCGAGGCCACGACGAAGGCTGGTTGGAAAATCATGGCCCCTGGTGCCCGGTGAGGCCACTCGAAGGAGAGCGACGTGAGACACGGCGTTGAGGCATCCCGGGTGGAGGAGGAGGGAGGAGCAGGAGGAGGAGGAGGAGGAGGAGGAGGAGGAGGGAGGGGGAGGAGGGAAGGAGGAGTGGGACAAGGAGGGAGTGGGGGAGGAGGAGGAAGGGGTGGGGGAGGAGCAGGAGGAGGAGGAGGAGGAGCAGGAGGAGGAGGAGAAGCAGGAGGAGGAGGAGGAGGAGGAGGGAGGGAGGAAGGAGGAGGGAGAGGAGGAGGAAGACGAGGAGAGGAGGAGGAGGAGGAGGAGGAGGTGGAGGAGGAGGAGGAGGGAGGAGGAGCAGGAGGAGGAGGAGGAGGAAGAGCAGGAGGAGGACGAGGAGGGGGAGGAGGAGGAAGGGGTGGGGGAGGAGGGGGGGTGAGGAGGAGGAAGAGGAGGAAGAGGACGAGGTGGAGGAGGAGGAGGAGGAGGTGGCGCGACGTTTACCAAGGAGCGGAGGGGGGAGGAAAGGCAAAAGAAGGAGGACAAGGAGGAGGAGGCCACCTAGGAAATCATGGGTTCCGGAGCGCGCGCTCGGTGTCCTCGCGGTGCCGCGCGCGGTCGCGCTGACCGATCGGTCGCATCTGCTTGGCTATGAGGAAACATCGCCAGTCGCAGTGGACATCGCCCACGGAGTTCCACGCGATTTTGGAGGCCCAGATGGCGAGCATGCGATCCAAGTCGGATGGCGGGATGACGTGCGGACGCGCGAACAGGGAGTCGCAGAGGGCCAGAGTGTTGCTAGTACTGGGAGCGTTCGAACAGGAAGGCGCAGAGATCACGACGAACCAATGGCCTCCGCTCAAGGGGCCGCGGAACAGGTACGCGCGCGGACGGAAGAGGCCTTCTGTGGACGTGTGGTCGTCAAAGGGGGAGCCCAAACGGTGCTGCAGATCGCGGGGTGTCAGCGGCAGCAGGGAGAGGTCGGCGCGCGTGAAGTTGCATGATAGCACGGCCACGTCGCAGTTGCCACTGTGATCCTCAAGCAGGTGCTCGATGCGGTCCCCAACGCGGGCTGCGAGGGCTGTCTGCTCAAACCGCGTCTGGTCCACAGGCGTGAATGGACGATGGGTGGAGAGAGATGCCGCGGCAAGCGCGTGGTTGGAGGCATGGAGGCCGCAAGTGCTGCCTCGCTGCGTTCCCGCGGCGGTCGTCGCACCAGTCTGCGGCGCACTGTGCCGCGTCGGGGTCGAGTCGAACGGCAAGAGCGGCTCATGGGAGGGAAGTCCAGTATCGTGAAGGAGAAGCCACGGAGGAGGGCCACTGGCGAGCTGTCGGGCACGCTTGGCGAGCGGACCGATGGTTGCGTCGCGAGATTCCGTAGGCCTGGAAGCGGAGCTTCCGCATGGCGCTGTCGAACATAGGGGCGGTGGCCGGAAAGACATGCAGCTGGTGGTCGCCGAACGAGGTGCGGACGATGTAACTTCTGCAGCGGGCGTCTCAGCGGGGGGCGGTGGGCTTCCCTCTGGAGGGCGCGGCGCACGGCATCTCCGCGCGCGCTTCGCGGGGGGGGCCGGTGAGTCGCAATTGGGCGCGAGCACTTCGTGGGTCACGGCGTATGTGTGGGCGGCCGTCTCGTCGAAGGTGTCTTGCGCGGTGGTGTGGTGTCTAAAATACGCTGTGCGCATGCCGCGCAGCTCCGCGCCGGACTCTCGTTCGTCGTCAAGAGCGCGTGCCGGCTCGCACGATTTGGTCTCGTGAAGAGCGGGGACTTCTTGCGTAGCGGTGGCGGCGACGTCTGCCTCTTTCGGTCGGGGTGCCTGGCCGTCCTCTCCGCGATCTACGTCCACACTCTCTCGAGCGGCGCTACTGTCAGGGCCAGGCGTGCGCGCTGCTTGCAGCAACGACGCGTCTACGATGTTGGCGGTGAACGCACGTGCAGTCCGTCTGATGCGTCTCTTCTACCAAGACCATCGTTGTTTCAAAGCTTGACCCTCGACGGATGGCAACGTAGAGTTGGCCGTGCGCGAAAACGGGCCGCGGAAGATAGACTCCCAGACGACCTTGCAGGGACTGGCCTTGCGATTTGTTGATGGTAATGGCCCAGGCCGGTTTCACGGGGCATTGATGTCTTCGGAGGACAAAAGGGGGCTCGCAATCGCCGCAGGACTCGCAACAAATCCGCGGGATGAGCTCGACGTTGCCTGCGAAAGGGCCTGCGACTATACGGACGACGAGGAAGTACGACCGCAGTGTTTCTACAACCAGCCGCGTTCCGTTGCGCAGGCCGCGGTGCGGAGCGAAGTTCCGAAGGAGGATCACTAAGGAGCCGCTGCGCAAGCGCAACTCGTGCGGCGGGAGTCCAGCTGTTTGGATGCTGTTGAGAAGCTCGGTGGTGTAGGTATCACCGTGATCCACTTCGGCGATGGCCACGTCGTGGCTCCGGGACACTACTTCGGCCATTGCGCAGGCTCTACCGTGGCAAAGCCCTCGTACACCCACTCCAACAAATCTCCTGGTCTCCAAGAATGGGGGGCCAGAACGGCGTCGGGGAGTTCGACGACGCACGCCTCATACTCTCTGTCTACGTTTTCGAAGGGTGGAGAGGCGCACTCGCCGCCCCCGACCGCGGGGCGCTTCCTTGTAGATTTTTCCCTTCACGTATGAGAACCCCAGTTTCGGCTTTTGTCTTCCACTCGGTATATTGGAGTTCCCCATAAGAACAAGTGCCCTGGGGCATGAACTTTCGACGACGCCATTCCCTGACAATGGATCTTATATGTTCCATGATGGTGCCAACCTGAGGAGCATATACGAAGACAGTTTGGTACCCACGACCTTGTAACCACCAACATTCCATGACTGAGGTTGCACGGGTATTATTGGTTGTTGTCCAATATGACTGTATACCTAAAGAATCAAATGCTGAGGCCGGTCCCTTCACTCGAACCTTTGCATACATGGTGCTCGAGTCTATAATGTGAACTTCGCTGATGCGATCTCGAGCCACAACAACTGATGCGATCTCGAGCCGCAACAACAAGACGGCACCACGAACGGCACGAGATGACTACAAGATGGCCCGACGAGCGGTTTGTCAGAGCTTCGAGTGTAACTTCCCGGCGAGGAATTGGATTGCGGAATCCCTTTGAGTCGGCTTGGGGCCCGAGGCGGGCCATAAGACAACCCTAGAAGCCCCCGAGAACGTTCAAAATCGCTCCCAGATGACCCCACCGAATAATTTCTGAGCGCTCCGATTCGAACTCCCCGGCGAAAAGTTGGATTCTGGAGGTCTCCATGGGCCGTCTTGGAGCCCAAGACGGCCTGTGCGGGAGCCCTAGAAGATCCAAAGACGGCAGAGGCGGCACCGCGAACGCTCGAACTCGGCCCAAGAAGACCCCAACAAATAGTCTCTGAGCGCACCAAATCTAACTCCCCAGCGAGGAGTTGCATTTTGGGGTCCTCCATGAGTCGTCTTGGGGCCCGAGACAACCCGTAAGACAGCCTTACGCAGCTCAAACACGGCCAAGGCTATTCCAGCAACAGCCCAAGATAGCTCCAAAAGTGCTTCCATGGGGCCGAGCGAGTAGTCTCTCAGGGTCCCGATCCCCACTCCCCAGCAGAGTTGGATTTCAGAGTTGTCCATGAACCGCCTTGGAGGGAAAAACGACCGAAACTGGGGTTCCCACGCGTCAAGGGGAAAAACCTACAAGCAAGCGCCCCGCGGCTGCTTTGGACACGCCTCTTCCGGTGGTCAGTTATAGAAACCTCGGCTTCAAGTGTTTTCAATGTAAGGCGTCAAAAAAT